>AP027111.1:31141453-31741453 GCA_028142955.1 Pinctada fucata
ACTCAACGATACTCACAAGTATGAAATCTGTTTTAAGAAAAGTAAAGTACAATATCATACCCCTGAATTCGGTACATCAAGCTGGAAGTTTGCCTTCGGAATACACTGTGTATCAAAGCCATACTGATAAAACAAGACACCACTTTCTCTGTCAAAGAAACCGTCCCAGTGGGCGTGTAATGTTTTGTCCTGCTGGTAATCCACCTCTGGTGTCCCTCTTACACCATCATGGACAATACCAGTATGTGGCGGAGATATGTCAATGGTAATCTGATAAAAGGGAGGAAAAATCAAAATATACATATGTGCATTTGATATTAGATTCAAATCAAAGTCGAAATGGCGTTTATAATACGACCTTAGATGGTCCATCGGTCTTATCGGTCAATATTTTCGCCATCAAGCATAGCTGATAAGACATTACATGTGCATATGGTGCACTGTAATGAGTACAATATAACATATACTTCAATATTGATAAGATCATATTTACATGTTATCTCTGACTTTAAAATTTTTCAGATTTTTAAATTGGAATTTCCTTTTTGTTTCATTTCCATCTTCATTTTCCATTTTCCCTCACCTTTTTATGGATGACAGTCGTCAGTAGAGCTTTACTTGTTGCTGATACTTCAATATAATAATCAGTGTCGTGTACACCGCTATCTTTCCCTGATACTAGACCGCTTGGTTGACCTAGAATTGTCTTTATGGTAGGTTTCACTTGGAAATGTCGGTGATAACATCCCCAAAATGGCGTACAATAACAGTCCGCACCGCGAGGAAATGTACTGTAGTAGTCAGTGCAATTATCAATAGTCTAAAAGTACAGAAAATAATTTGTGAAAAATTCGCATATGCTGCCGAAGACATTATCTAGGGAGTAAGCAACAAAACAAAGGAAATATCCGATGTACATTTAAAGAAACAATCAAAAGGGTTGTGTTATCAGAACCCAGGAAAATTATATTACTCGATTTTTCTTTGATTCTATATACTTAGGATTCTATTTTGAATGATAAGGAAGAAGGCAAATACATCTACTAAAGTTCTTGACAGTGACGTATTATTATTGTGGTTTTCTTATCACTTAAATTTCAGATTTTTTTTCAGAATTAACTTAGCTCTCATACCCAAGCAATTTAGCAAGAAGCATTCACTAGAATATAAGCAAGTCCAAAATCGGCGAGAAAAGTTTGTTTTTTCTAACAAAATGTAGGATGATGTTAACGTCGGCTTTCTTGTAAAAGAGAATTATCTTATTGTTTGTCTGATTAGTTCGAAAACTAATACTAAGCACCAAGCGATATCCAAACAGTCAAAAGTAGCGAATTCAAGATTATTGAGAGTTAAGCCCTCTTAAAAAGTAAAACAGTGTAGCCCGCGGAAAATATACTCAAAGGTCTTTGGAAACTTAACTAAGTATAACTAACTATATCACATTCACTATTTCATAAAACCATACAGCCTCTACCATATCAAACGTAGAACTCTTTTGACGCTTATATGCATTACCGAAAATGAATTTTCATGTCGACAGATGCGGAATTTTAGCAGGTTCTTCTCATATAATGAGTGAACTCTAATTCCCTGAACTCATGAGTAATCTTCAAAAGCTATAAAATGTTGGGGTTGTAATTGTTTGTTGCTTGTTTTTTTTATATGCGTTCACGTGAATAATGTTTTTCATATAATTATCGTGCATATATAAATTCTACATATTACCGCTGAAGATCCTTGTGCTAAGATGTCCTCACGACCATGTAATACGTCCGTGCCAGTGTAGTTATCATACAGTCTCCAGTATATACTATCTATGCCACTGTGATAGTCATATGCTATCCACTCAATTCTGAAAAAAATATTACTTTGTTAATACAATATCAGTCAAGGATTTATTACTTTTACGATTGAAACATAAATTATCTTCCTCCTAGATACATAAAGGAGCAGGTTCGGGAACATAGAAAATCGGCCCTAATTTTAGAATGTTTTAGATTTTGATTGTATTTCGTATCAAGGAAGTTAAATGTGTGGTTGTTTGAAATACCAACTAAATATTTTAATTTACGTAAAATACACCGAAAGATATGGCTTCAAAATAGGCTTTTAGTCGTAAAATGCTGAAAAATCGTAAGAAATTGGCATAATTCTGGTCAAAATTTATAAAAATAAGTAGGGCGCCAGCCCTCACCCAAAATATTTTTTACATAAAAAGTTAAATTTGCAATCTACCTTTCGATCAACATAAAATATATGTTGGGTGAGGGTTGGCGCCTATACTAATTTTAAAGATTTAGGCAAAAAATATGGCGATTTTCCTTTATTTTCCGTCATGCAGAGCAAATGACGTCAAAGTTTGACGTCATTACTAACGCACGTGACGTTTTGACAATGAAAAATATTTACTTTCTATATCGGCAGATATTTGAGATAAATATAAGAGATACTGAATCATAATTTTCATAAAATTATTTTACGCAAAAAATTAGGGCCGATTTTGGCAGTTACTGTCCTGTTCACTAAATCCAGAGCACCCTGTTTTCCCTGTTTTCTCTAAAATATGATACTGTCATTTTCCAAAAAGATATAGATTTTATAGTACTCCTTTAGTCGTAACAGAAAATACCATTGTTTTGGCTGTACGTCAGTTAAGTTAGAAATAGGACGGAAAATAAAAAGTCTACGCGGATTTTCTATAGGGTAATGTGGGGCAAATTCGGCCATGGGGTAAACTCGGCCGGTGGCTCTTTAACTATTTTCATTTGCACAATGACTGGTACATTGCCAGCTTGGATGGGTATTTATAGCATTTGTCGATTTGTTTAATCCTCTTCTTTTCTAAAGTTTCAAAAAGAAAAAGTCAAAGTTCTTCCGAAAAAAATATATATAAGCTACAATGAAAGAGTTATCTCGCCTAACGATGACGTAGCGCGGCAAATTTTCAGAAATTCACAGTACTGTCTTGCTTGTTAAATGAAACTAAATACAGTGTTTTACACAACCTTCTTTTTGTAAAATAAATAATTTAGAATCAAAATTACATCTAAAATTTGTCTTGAGGCAGTTTATAAGTGGAAAATCAACGAGGTTTTACGTGTTTTCTAGCTTTCATTTAGATGGCCGAACTTACCCCAACTCTTTTTGTATATGGGGTAAATTCGGCCGGTATATTTTTCTATCATAGATCTATTCAAAGACACCCAGTAATACATGTGAAACCTTTATACATGGAAAAATATTGATTATTAATTTACAAATAATGCAAATTAGCATCTAGATGCATCTTGAATAGTTTCAACAAACTAAAGTTTATATGAGCAATTGTTTGGTTAATATGAGAGTATATATACGTTCATGTATAGCAAAGAAATCTTATAATATGTTTTCGTTCTCTGAAGGAACTGTTCTTCTTCAATCATATATTTTATGCACCTCCAGTAGCATTATTCTTCCAGTAGACTGGTTCTCAACTACCCTTCCATCTCTATTAAAACCATCCACTGATAATAGATTTTTTAGGAGTTAGTACTCCCACGAATGGAGGAAAATCAGTAATTTCTTACTGGCTGAAGTTACCCCTTAAGGGTGGCCGAATTTCCCCCATGACGTGCCGGATTAACCCCGTTTGACCCATTTACAATCTTTGTCAATCTGCTATGTTAATTTTCCGTCAGACAACGAAAATATGTGTAAAAAAGAAAAATTTCGAATGTATCCTATCAAAGTGTATGATTAGCCATCACTGCGTTCAGAATCTGCCTTATAATGTACTATCGAACAAGGTCTTTGTGAAAGCGGCCGAATTTACCCCACATTACCCTAGTAAAATCGCTGAAAATGCGTGACGTCGGGAGCTATGATGTCACTGTTTACTATTGTTGACACGGAGAACAATATGGCGGCGGCTTGAAATTAACATGGAAATTCCCGTAGACATTTTATTTTTCATATTAAGATTTGTAGGCAGCTGATAGGGTAAGTTGAAGTTAATTTCCAGTTACGACTAAAGGAGGTCAATTCTCGGAAACAATAAATCGCCAAAACAGGATGCTCTGGATTTAATGAACAGGACAGTAGTGAACCTACCCCTTGACAAAGCTGTGGTCATATGAACTCAACAAATAAAAAAAGTACAAAGTGTTCAATGCGGACAAAAATTGTCAAATACACGGAATTATACATTCATGTGATAGATTTCAGTGTTGGTATGTATTAATAATACACAGTCTGATTACAACCAGCTCCCTTCTCCCTCGTCTTCAGGGTCTGGAGTACACCTGAGTAAGGGTCATGTTCTGTTCACCTTTTGTTTAGCAAATCAAATCGCGACTTAAAGGTATGCAATATCTAATTAATAAAACTATTTTATGACGCGTCCTTGAAACCGAAGAGGGACGAAACATCGCCGAGTCACTTCGTTGTTATATCTACATTTGTATAAACTATACATAGATATAAGTTTGATGTGTAATTATACTCAGATTTTCAAGTTTGATTAATCGCAGTCTATTTCAAATATGAAAGAAAAAGTGAAAATCCTTTAAGGGAAATCTTCATTCAAGATTTTGACATGATCTCTTGAATATTCGGGTCAAAAGTTCATTGTACACGACCCTTAGCGGGTGTACTCCAGACCCTGACGACGAAGGAGAAGGGGGTACTGGTTTTAATGAGACTGCAATAGTACATTGACAAGGCCAGCAATGATTTCATATAAGCGTATTCAAATTTTGTTCAGGAGCAATAATAACGAACATCTTGACATTAAATCTCATGGCTCATTAATTGATTTCCTAAAATTAGTTCTATGATTTGTCCATATTTGCATGTCAAAGCCAAAACAGAAACGAAACGATTAGCATAAAGACTGATAGTATAAACAATAGGTCAATTTCTAGAAAAAAAAATCACTTACGTCATTTCTTGGAAATCCTCGATTCTGTGTACACTAATGTTGAGACGATCACCCTTGGTGAGCCAGAGATCTTCTATGACTGGAGGGGTTGCATCACGGTAAACTGTTACGTTTTCCTCATTGTATTTCTTAAATACATCAATAGCACGAACATTTACGATCAATTTGTCGCCATCTTCCCAGCTGATCGTAAGTACGTCATGTTCGTCCTTGACGTCAGAAATTGACGTCAGTTCCCTGTTTGATTTCATACCATTTACGTCATAAATTTCATAGCTGACTTTGAAATCAACAATAGCTGCAACAAGAAAGGAAAATTTATAGGAGTCATTCTTGTTTATTTTTCCCCTTTCTTTTACACATTGAAAAGTTTTATGTGAACGTCATAATTTTTGGACTGACAACATAGTAGATGCATGGAATTATGAATTATACATCGCGTGTAAGTGTGTGTGTACCAGACTGATAAAATAATACATCATCATATCATTTACAACAATGTAAAATCAGATTTATGACATGGAATACTCATGAAATATATCATCTATCATTCAAGTACACATCAAATATTTTAAATGAACCGTCCTGCATTTTGAAAGTAACTTAATACATTCAGTCAAATCATCGACTTCTAATGCGTATCCTTATCAGACTCGGACATGAAATTCATGAATGTATAAACACACAAACGATTTAACGTAAATTGCACGTGTATGTTGGAAAATGGGTAATTTGTAGGGAAGTTATCCGACTTGAGAGACTTCGTCAAGACCGCCTTTTATATTTGATCCTGAAGCTATCAAACGAGCATTATTCAATCGTATTCTATGCTAAGGATATTATCCATAAGCCATCAGGTATTGGATCAATCTACAGTTTTGTACCAACTTCATTTCTAGCACTGCAAACTATCCAACCATGATGATACTATTCCATGATGGGCATTATCCACATCAGATCAGAGAAGACTTGATCCTGAACATTCATACTATTTTATAATTTGTAGAGCTTTTCTGGACTTTTCCTCATGATCTCACTGTAGCAAGCAGAATAGACTGTCTCTAGTATGCCAATTGTTGATGGGATTTTTTTTTTTTTTGGTTATCCAAGGATTTTGTAATAACGCAGGGTTCTCTCATAGTTTTGTTTGAGGTGTCATCTAACAATGAAAAGATTTTTTGCTTGTGCATAAATGGTTTTTTCTTACTTTCGCTGGAATTTTTCTTTCTGTTTCTCCTTACTTTTATAGGAAATACAAATTATAATTTTTTGCAATTTTCTTCATCATGATAAATTATACCTGGTCCTGACAGTTTAGGAATCAACCAGTTCCCTATTAGATTTTCATGCCAATCATATTTGATAAAAATACATACATACCATGTTGGTTATAAATCTCGGCTACAGTTCTATTCCCATCGTTGTCATCATAGCTCATATTTTTCGAACTTGCTACAGGGAAAAGCCACCTCCCTTGTTCATGTCGAGTGTTTCTAAATCTACCCGTCCACTCTATCCTGACAGTATCTGTGTCCTCTACCACCCATGTGTAGCTTGTATTTTGTGATGCTGTCACAATTCTAGTTACCTTTCCAGGCTGCTCTACGATATCGACTGCAGACTGATCGTCGAACAGGAAAACCTTTCTTCCTGCTCTCCAATTACCTGCTTTGTCAAAGGCAACAAAATGGACTGCATACATACCAGGCTTACTGTCCGGAATAGTAAATGTAGATGACAACTTAAATGAAAAAAGAAATGAATAATAGTCATAATGAAATGAAAAGATTTCGATACCGAGATAAATCGAATTAAGAATGTTAGATATTTTTGCTTTTTTTCTGTGGACCAACGTACGGCGGATGTTTAGTTCGTTTTATCGTCTGTTTTTCATACTACTACGATATGTGAAATCATTTATCTCGTCTTGAGAAAAAATATGCTTTTTCCTGCTTCAAGTGTTTTAAATATTGTAATGGTAAATGTTGGGCCAATTATCAAGGTGTTGACTCCCTTTCAGCATATGCAACAGTTCCCTCAAAGTCATTTCAGCTTCAGTGGAATGATGATGACATATAATTAACAAACAGAATAATCTAAAACATATAAACAGGAGACCAAAGAGTTAATCACCATGGTTTGTATAAACATAGAATTTTTAAAAGAATGCAACCTACGGTAGATACTGATATATTCTCTCTCGTCAAACGAAGTCCGCCACTGCCTTTATGCTCACCAAGCTGTTTAAGGTCGTGACCTAATTCATAGAGGTCATATTCGTAATAGTATAATTTTGACAAGTCGTCAGTCCATCCATCCCAACTTAGATTTATTGTGCTCTGTAAGAACAAATTTCCAAATTAGATGATGATCTTTCCTATCCTACAGTAAAAATGCATATGGAAAGAAGGCTTCATTTTTCCCGACGTCTTATGGTAATAGAAAACATGTCTCTTTCAAATATATTTTTGAAATACACGAAGAATTAATAGGAACTTCAAATAATCATAAAAAAAATTCTACTTTACTTTTGGACAATGTTCTCTCTGATCAAAGATCAGATCCTTCTACATACCCGACAATTGTTATTTTTCACATAAATTCTAAACTCACTAAAACTGTACGAAAGTATAGTTCTGTATAGTTCTGTTGTGACGATGCAACAATCAATTGATGCAACTTGTCGAAGGTTTTATTAGACATTGTGAAATGGTCATTCTCGAAACTTACATCTTCCGTCAGGTCGGGAGCTGTAAGGTAGTCCGCACATGGAGAGGAACCTGTAACTCTACAGTGATACGGTTGTATTAAATCAAAGCGGTAAAGGAATTGGCGAGTGTTCGTTTTTCCAACTAGCGTCCATGAGTCAGGTCTGCCAGTTTCTCTGTTAATATACTCGCCATAACCACCTCCGGTTGTTGACATGTCAAAGTAAAGCCTATTCATTGTAGATAAGGAAAACAACGTTTGTTAATGAATGAAAGTAAAACACAAAAGCCGAAACCATATTTTCATGCTTTCCTTTCATAAATAAACATACCTCTCCATCATCAACCCAACACAATATTTTGTAGGCGTAATTGGTAGTCTATTACGAGAAATAATAAATTACCCATTACGCCTACACGCTACTCATCAGACTCTGAAATTATTTTAAATTTGTTTTGCATAATATTGCTAAAATGTGGGTCAAAAGTTGTCCTTTTCTTATACAAAGCAATAGAAAGCGGAAGACAAAAAGTGCTTTTATGAACATTGTTCCCCGAGGAGATACGGAACGCCACTTATACTGGTGGTGTATATCTTTTCTGGCGACTTGGGTTCTGTATCTTCGGGGGGGGGTGCAATACCACAGAGACAATAAACAAAAAAGGAAGGGAGTGCATTTTTTTTCAAACAGTCTTGTAGATTATTTGACCAATGTTTTCTCGATCCATCCAAAAATGTAAACGAGATTCAGGGCGAGATACAGCCCTTATATTATTAGCTCCTTTTGGGGCTTAAAAAGTATTAAAATGATATGTGCTCGTGCGAGAAAATATTTAAAAATTAAAGTACAATCCAGATGTTTTTCAGTACAATCTGAAATGATTGCTTTCTAATATGACTTGAATGACTTTAATTGATAGCTATGGATAAAAGAACAATATAAACTGTACGTATATTGTAACAAAAAAAGATTCGTTTACCTGTCGTCATTTTGGAAAGGAATATTCCAGTTTGAATCAATGATCTTAAATGTATGGCTGCAGTAAAACTCCTTCACTGGATTACTCTCTGCCATTCCAGTACATTGATACTTCAAAGGTGTTCCAATAGTGCTTCCGCCTTTCAGAGAAAAGAAAGTGAAAATTGTTGTCACGAAGTTTCCTACATGAACGGTTTACATTAAAATGCAATTTATAACTATCATAATCATTATTTGCATACTTTTCAATGGGTAATGAAAGAAATAATGCCAAAAACATTGACATTGGGTGTATTCATCATTTAATATTATACAATTATGGACTTTATACGAGGTGAATATGGTGTCACAGTGATATTTTCTGAATTTGAAAATATTGACCGAGGCGACGTCACGGATATAAATTTCGCGCGTTTTCGATATTTCATGGTAAACCGGAAGCAAGAGTTTTCGCGGTAGTGATATTTAATGAAATTGCCCCTCACAGGTCAATATGATGAGACAATGACTCGTCACGTGACAGTTCTCAGCCAATTAGAATGGGAATATAAACAGACTATATAATAATTATTTATATTTATTTGTGTCATCTGATATTTTAAAAACTTTAATATAATCCCAGTAGATGTCGAAACAAGAAATATTTAAAATGGGGTCATGTTTAGGAGGCATTTCTCCTTGTTGAAAATATCGAAAAGAATTAATTGCAGAAAAAAAATAATTGGTGAGCTTTTCCAGTGAAATTTGATAATATATATTCTTTTTAGAAATTTTTGACCAATCGATATTTGATGCCCGATCATTCTGTTGAAAATTTCAATTGGTATGAAATAAACATCGAAGAAGTATCTGAAAATAATCATTGACAAATTTATCAAGAAAATAGTAGTTGATCAAGTATAAGATAGTGCACTTCTTGAAAAATAAAGAAATGAATTCTATATCTAATCGAACACTCTAATGTTCCTTGAATTAAGGTGGCCACAAATTCTTTAAACAGGTATTGTAAATTTCAATGAAATCATATTATTTATAACTTACTGATCTGAAAACAAATTCAAGTTTCGTATAGGTAATCATAAAATCTGAACATACCTCTTTTAAGAGTAAATTGTATCCATACTTCTTTTACTCCAATTACAAACTTAGTTACAAAATGATCAGAATCTATGCCCGGTGGAGTTTCATCCAGGCTATATTTCCCATCAACTTTAGTGTATATTTCAGTCCAATCTCTATTGTTTGTCCATACGTCGTCTTGTGGCGGTCCACCACTTAAATCCCCAGGATTGTATTTCACCTGGTTATTTCGGTCCATCAACTTCGCTTCATTATAGGTTATATTCGGAGGCTTGGTCACTTGAGTGAAAAAAAAATATTATTCAAAAATAAACCACCAAAAAATGCAGAACGATAGTTCAAAACAGGTATATAGAAGCTTAATACATGCATGACCTTAACCTAAAACAAGTAGGGAAGTGTGGACTCCAAAACAAAGACAATTGAGACGACATACCAAGAAAGAGAGAGAATATCCTGCTAGGAAGTCACACCGGCACGGTATTTTGAAGTAAAGTCAATTCACATACTTTAATGTTTATCGAGGAAAAGCTGAACTAAAAATACTGACTCTCCGGTCGGTTTATTTAAACAGGAGTTTTCTATTTAGACTCTACAGCAGATTTTTCTAGTCTTTAACGGATTACAACTAGTAACTATCATCCAAAATGTTGGTCTACGAATGCAGGTGATCTTCAGTGTAGCTTACTAGTTTAAAAATACTGCAAACATGCAAATTAAAAAAAAAACGCACAAAAATGCAAAAGAAAGTGTAAAAATGACAAATGAAATAAACAACTAGATATGCACTGTTGATAGCATATTACAGATTAAAATATGGCTATGATGTGGAATCAACATTTGATTATGTAGGCCTCACACTGTCCCGATTATGATATCCGATGGACACACGAATATGAAATTTTCAATTTCGTGCGAAGTTACTCCCGAATATGGTTAAGATCCGCTCAGCAACCGATGTTTTTACGATGCTAAAAGATGATTGCACGATGCTAAAAGATGACTACACGATTGTATCCGAACCGCTCCCGATGACAACACGACGTGACGAATTTTATCTTAAAACATATCCGAAGGTCATACGAAGGCTTACGATGTATTAACGAAGGCTATTAGATTGCTTCACGACGTCGTATCTTGAATGCGATGCATCGGATTATAACCAGGAATGCATCACGTTTTGGATGTTTAAAAATTCTTGTTAAATCAGTAGCACAGTATCAATGGTTTCTTCCTCCGTCTTTTATTATTTCTGTCTCAGAAAAATACAAAAAATACCCAAAAGTAAGTAACTCAAATATATGTTATCGAATATCTGAATCGCACTGTCTATTTAGCATTGTTAGCAAAGATATATGAATAATGATTCTTATCATGCTCGACCATCTTTGAAAGTTTGATTTTACAAGGCATATCATTACAGTTCTTGTGAAAGTGTGACTACTAGACGGATAAATAGACAACGGGTTCAGTTATCAGTGACCTTTGCGTAGCAGTTGACATGTATTTTTGTCAACAAAAAATCGTCTTAAAATATCACGATTTTCATTTATAAACATCATTGGTGGAAACAAGTGGAAGATGTGATGATTCCATGTAAGAAAGATAAAAATGGGTATATGTCACAACAAGATACTAGTATTACCAGTAATTAACAAAAATACTGAGTCTGTACATGCTCTCTTAGATGCATTTAAAGATGCAATGCATTATCAAGGCACGTCATTTTGCTTTATAATGCATTGATTGTGAACTTGCAAATTTGAAGAAGACAGAAAAGATTTTATTTTGATAAATTTGGATTAACTTAGAAAAATACTTTGAAAATGACTTTGAATATTATGTATTTGAAATGTTTTGTTTAATATTTGTGTCTGTCATCTTTTGTATCGGGATCCCATCTTAACGTCATCGTACTAGAGTACGATGACATTACGATGTCATTTCGATGGAATTACGAGGTTGTCACGAAGTCGTATAACCTTCCTAACTCCATCGGGAGGTTCTTGACACGTTCGCAATGTCTTCGTATGGCAAAATTTCCCCGATGGTCCCGATGGTAATTCGAAGCAGAAACGAAGATGTTACGAATACGCAAGATGCCTTCTCGATGGTCTTACGAAGGGCACGAACCTGTTTCGAATGTGGTCCTTCGGGAGTGCCATCGGGAATTTTTTGGCATGTCAAAGATTTTGACAGCACTCCCGAAGTTGATCCCGAAGTTTGACAAATCAAGCCGGCGGTTATACGATGGCTCAAGATGGCCTTACGAATAGCCCGATGATATTACGATCACACCCGAATTTGAAAAAATCATTTATCGTGTGGCCATCGGCTGCTTAAATCGGGACAGTGTGACGCCAGCATTAAGAAACACATTCTAAACAACAGCTTCAGCATTCCTCTTTTCTGAGGTTTTTTTTCACTACAATATTATTAAACGTCACCAAATGACAAGATGAGCATCGTTTAATAATAGATGACAAAATTAGCATCGTTTAAGAACAGATCAATTTGCAGCATGGACCAGACATGCACGTTTCGGGTATTTAATTACATTTCCTTATTGTTTGAAGATTTTGTCATCTTGATATCTCTCTTTAATATTTGTGCAAAACAAAACACAAAGCTGTCTAAAGAACAAACAGTAAATATTATTGTCAGAGGGTTTCATCGATAAAACACTGAAAAAAAACCCTCAGAAAATGGAGATGTATTATCACCTTAGTTCATGTAGATATATTTTTGAAAACATATCGAACAATTACAGATTATATATGTCTGTACGTACTGATTTCACACTGTGTTCCCTCGAGTCCACCTGTACATTTGCACTTGGATGCTAGTTCCTGTTCACACACACCGGGAAAACATCTCGTGCTATCCGCTCTCCAGGAACATGCCTCTAATATTTCATGATTTTTTTATTTATTCGAAAACAAATGAAATTTAATAGTTTCAACGTTATGTAAAGCCCTTTCCCTATTGGCCTCTAGTAATTTTTCAATTATCAATCCGAGTCTGCTTGGAGCATATTAATTTTAAGAGGGATAAGGAGCTCTTGCAACTTTTCAGTTGATTATGCTTCTGAATGAGAACTACACAAAATTTGGGACGATTCACTCCCAACAATATGACACTTAAATAACGAGGATAGAATGTTGGAAGACACTACTGTAGTTCGGCTAATCTAAATTATTTCAGCTTGAGATTCCGTGTCTGGAGCCTGCGTTTCTTTCTTGTTTCTTTTGCAATTTTTTTAGTTTAGATATCGTCTTTGGTGTTCGGTCTTCCTTGACCCAATGTTGTATCTTATTTTCTCTCATACCCGCGTATGTGTTACAGAGTAGGCCAATGAAATACAGCTATGTGAGCTACTTCTGTATCACATATCACGTGACAGCTGTATCACATATCACGTGACGCTATTGTTTCGATTGTTTACGTTATTGTGACGTCATGATTTCAGCCCGTAAAACAAACAAGTTAGCGGCGACGTCGCAATAAAACATCGATTTTAAGATCGTTTTACGATGTACTCTTGGGTTTTATTTTGAAAAGCCTAATATTCGTAGTTTATTCTTATAGAATAAACCATTTTCGGGGGCGCTGAATTCGAATATCGCAAAATTTTCGCGAATAGATCAACTTGACATTTTTCAAATTTCGTCATCTTTCTTTCAGTTTTGTTTTTGACCCTTAGATATGAGAGAAAAATACTCTTTCATGTTCTTCTATGAAAGATACATCGTTTCCACCCTCGGGGTCTCAAAATTTGCAAAACCCTCGGCAAGCCTCGGGTTTTACATGATTTTGAGACCCCTCGGGTGGAACCGATGTATCTTTCATAGAAGACCATGAAAGAGTCTTATAGTGCTTCTCCACTACGTGTTTTCGCATATGGGTGTTTGTTTGTTTGTTTGTTTGTTTGTTTGTTTGTTACTGTTTTGTTCCTTTTTTGCTGTTGGTGCTGCAACCGAGTCCTGCTGGAGACCCCCTTCTTTCTCTTATGCTCTGTATTTGAATTTTTCTTCTTCCTTTTTTTTTTTTTTTTTTTTTTTTTCAGAGTACTTTTCTCTGACGTAAGTGTCCGGACACTTCGGGTTTTTCATACACATGATTTTCTTTATTTGATTCGATGATTTGCACTTTTGAATATCTCAATAAAATTGCTTTATAACAATCAATATATAAAATGATAAATCTTACGTTGGCACGTTTTATGATCGACTTCTGTTGTGTAAGCCCTGTGGTACTTTCTAGGCTTCTTTTCGCCCTCACAGAATTCACATGCCACATTCGCAGCTGTACTACAGTACCGACAACGTTATCTTACAAGCAATAAACGAACGGAAACGATTAACGACCCAGATGTAACGAACGCATAACGCATAACGATGAAGGAAAAACGAACGGTAACGTTTAACGTTGTAGGAATCGTTTCGTTTTAATTGTTATCCGTTTTTCGTTATCCGTTATCCGTTAATCGTTTATCGTTATCCGTTTTTCGTTAAGCGTTATTCGTTAATCGTTTTCTATTATGCGTTATTCGTTTTTTATGTTCGTTATAAACAAATGATAAAAGAATTAATGACATTCATTTTTAAAATCAGCAACGTACATGTTTATAACTAATGTACGATTCTTAAAATCATCATGCGATTTTTTTTTGCGTGTTGGCTTTTATATTGATTGTCGAATACTAAATGTATTTATATCTTTTTTCATTGGCGGATCCAGTACCGCCTTTTTTGTTGATTTCAATCAGAACTTACTGAAAATTTTACAAAATACATGGTTTGGAGGATGGGTCACTTCCAGCATAAGAGGAGGCCGATTGCCGCTTCTGAATCCAGTGAATACATCTTTTTATATGCACCGTATGGATAGAAGGCGTTTAAATGTACATTTAATTCATGCCGTACTAGTTATTATGAATACAATGTACGTCTACGCAAGGGCGGATTTAGGGGGGTTTGGGGGGGTTCGGGAAAACCCCCCCGGTTTCCCATTTTTATTTTTTTTTTTTTTTTGGTAACATTAGCACTCGGAAAAAAACCTGCAAACTGAGTAATAAAAAAATTGCTTAATGTTCCACCAGAATTCGCTATTTTGAAACAAAATTTACAAAAAATTTCTGAAACATTCTATCGCATATCGATTCGATACCGTATCAATTGGCGTATTTGTGGATTCGTACTGGCAATACGCGAAGTTTTTGTAATGTACGTCGCAGAGGGGGTTTTCTGTTTATTTTATTCCCGAAAATTAACATTAACAAATACTATAATACGGACATGTTCAAATAATTTGCAATACATGTACGTGTGTCAAACAATCAATGTAAATGGTACGGGGATCGAAACCTACACGTTTCAGTCCTCAAATACCCGGTTTGAGTATTTTTGTCATCTACAAATTTTGTTAAAAACATACTTTGAAATAACCGGAAAAATGGGCAAATATTTAACATTGTATGTAGATCGAATATGCTCCGGGGGTCTATATAACTAAGCATTCAATTTTTCAAAGCCAGAACCCAATGATACTCAACATTTTTTACTCGATATCGTAACAATATTCTAAGTACATGTTACAGCAAGGAAAAATCAACAAGCCAGGCGTACATTTGTACGCAAAAACGTCCACATTGTCTCGCGAAAAAAAAAAAGGAGAGCGCCTCCCCAGTTGCCAAAAAGAAGGGGGAGGGTCTTTTGAAATAGTATTTAAAGCAAACTACTGTTCAGAAATAGATCAAAGACACTCCAGAAACCACCGATTTGAATGCATTTTTCGTATTTTTTTCGTGTTTCATTAGAACTCAAAACAACCATACGCGGATCCAGAGGGGGGACTGGGGGTCTGGACCCCCCCCCCTGAGATTTTCGGAGGTGGGGTCCAGCTTTGGCCCATTTCTAATTGAAATGGGTCTAAAATGCAAGAAAGGGCTTTGAAACCTAAAATTTCGGCTCGCTTCGCTCGCCATTTACAAATACAAAACTATTTTTTCTGCAAAATTCTTTAATTATTATCAATTGTTCATACCAAGTAATTTAATATAATTGTCTTGGGTCTCAGGAACTCATATTTTGAACATTCCCTTACTTCATAGAATGTAACCTCCTTCATCTTTAGCAAGGTTTTGTCATTTTAAGATGTCTGATTATTTGGAAAATGACACATCTCTTATCTATTTATTCTCATGAAATTCGCTCCGCTCGCCGATATAAGGAGTGAAATATTCAATGTTATAAATAATCATCTCGATCGAATCAAGATAAATTAATATTTCATATCTAAAAAATTTCTAGCTCGCTACGCTCGCCAATTCTTCATGAAAATAAACGTGAAAGGAAAGCTAACAAAATTGCCCCCTCTCTGACCAAAAATGCTGTATCCGCGCATGATACAACGATCGCTAACAAAGTGCGAGCGGTCGATTGGAAAGACTTTATGTGGAAGTACATATATAAGTATTTAGGGAATGTCATGTTCACATCTCAAGTTTTCTTCATCTTTGATACGGTTCATCGTCTGCTGACATCGAATCATATGCGTTATCCCATCTAAATTCAGCTCATATACGCTCCCGAGGTCAGCAATTTGCTTCATTTTTTTCAAAATTTTCACGGGGACCCCCTTCAAGGGGATGGGTAACATATTTCAATACTGTCCCCACTTGACCCTTCGGGCTTCGCAAGTCATCCCCCCAGTAAGTGTCTGTGCCCTCGGACAGCTGAAGTTCTTGGTCCAACCCTTCTTTATAGACGTCCACATCGAAAACACCCTGGCTACGCCCCTGCCAGCAGTAAAGGAGAAATTATTTTATTTAGAAGTCTTTATTAACCACATAAATTGAGTGAAAAAAAATGGTCTGAATATTCGAGTAAGTAAGGAGAAAATGTGCTCCAGAATGCACCATTTTATTCCATTTTTTCAAAAAATTTCCGGGGGAGGCCCCCCGGACCCCCACCTACAGGAGGGGGCAACCCCCTCCCGTACCCTCCCCCGCTCGGCACTTCGTGCCTCGAATCGACCCTTTGGGTCGATACAAAACCCCCCCGCTTGCCACTCTGGATCCGCCACTGTCTACGTAAATACCGTCGGAGTGTTATCTACCGTCACAGTCACTTCAAAGAACTGTCCCTTATTTTGACAGAGAAGAAAGAAATAAAAAAGATAAAATAGAAAGAAAGGCGATTTCTATGATTTTAAACTCATCGAAATAATGCAATTATTGTCTCCTCGCTATCGAGGAAAAAAAGAGCAGACTGTATATAAAATTGTTTGCATGTTTAGACGTAGATATGTACTTAAATATTTGTGATATACATAACAAAATGGTTGCATTGCAGAAAGGAAGAAAAAAGTTACAAGGTATTAAATGAAGTTCAATAGCCAAAAAGCATTGGATAAATTATTAATCGTGGAGAGATATATATACATTCCAGCTACGATACGACTTTTTTCTGTTTTAGTCCCCTACAGGCAACGCCGAAAGGGATTCATAGTTTGTTTGGGTTTTTTTTTTTCATCTGTTAAAATCGATTCTTTTTATTTAAATCCTAGAGTTTAAATATCTGTCAGATGATCTTGATGAAATAAATGACGTGACGGTTTCAATCTCCAACTTAAATAATGCACGTATGGTCACTCAGTACAGGTACAGTTGTACAACGTCTATTCTAAGCCCCGCCTTTGACCGATTCGGGCCAGCTGTCAATCATTATCTATCTCACGGACTACTGTGTGATCAACCAAGCGTAGAGGAGTAGTGTATGCTCGGTTCTTCAGATGTCAATGTCATGGCTTTGGTACTTATATATTCCATTGCTATTCGTATCGCTAAATTTCAAAAGATACTGCGTATATACTAGTATGTTTATATTATTTTAGGAAAATTATTATTTCTTAAAATACTTTATCTTTTACAAGATAAGAAATTTTCTCATAATAGATAATTAGCATTTATTACGCCTTTTCAAAGAAAGAACAAACCGGCCTTTATCGAAAATACATTTTATTTATTGTCCCGCGAAAGCGAGGAGGACGAATTCATAACAAAAGTTGACTCTTGAATATAACGACATTTGGATAGTAGATTATTTCATAAAATGTTCGTATGTTCATTAATTAGTTTCTTCTTTCCCAATTCTTTTACAAGCTTTCTTTCTTTCAAACAAGCTAACCAAATATAGTCTCAAGTAAATACTTCAGTAAATATTTCAATAAAAATATATAACTCCTTTCCTAGCCCCTAAATCTATAAATGTTTATTGTCCTACATTTCGAAACAAACATATGCATAATTGCAATACAACCACTCAGTTTATAGTCAGTTTTACTAGAATATGTATGCTTCGTAATATTTTCAAGTTCTAACGATGATAAAAAAAAGAAATAAATGTGGTGGATATGATCTTCTGTATATTTTTTTTTTTCGTTCATTATTGATTGAATATTTATTATTTACGCAAACAGTGACCCCCCCCCCCCTATTTAAAACCAAAAATCCGATAATGCCAAAAAACAAACAACAACAACCCCCCCCCCCCCCCCCCAAAAAAAAACAGCAACAAAAGAAAAAAAAAAAAAAAAAAGAAAGAAAGAAAAAAGAAAAAGCAAAAAAATGCTAGCGTATTGTTCTGGTACTTCAAACGGTTCCATACAAGTCCGTAAAAATAATTGATCAAGGACGCGTATCCAGATCAAGATGAATCATGTAAAAAAAAAACAAACATTTTTTTCAGAATTGGAATAAAACGGTTAGACAATAATGCCATTTATATCTTTTTGTGGTTCTATATATATACTCCCGAATTAATTAAGGGGCGTATCCATTGTGAGGAGCGGGAGTTTGTATCGGACCGATTTGAGACGCGCAGTGCCGACTGGGGGGGGGGGGGTTACGGGAGGGATACCGGGGAAGGCCCAAAGAATGTATTTTGAATCTTTGAACGAATCGGAAAAATGTAAAGCCCCTGGAGTATCATGATTTGAGCTGATTCTACAGATTAATCTGGCCTGTACATGTCCTTCCATTTTCTAATGTTTCGTAACATTTTATTTTTCATTTTGGAACAAAAGTAAATCGATATCACGAGCTAAAAGCAGCAAGGGAGAAGGAGGGGGGGGGGGGGGGGGCAGTGGGGGCACGTCCCCCACTTACAATTTGAAAAGCGATGGGGGGGGGGGGGGGGGGCACAACCCTGTAATATTCTTTGATGATTTGAAGTAAATCTAATTTCTTTTATTATTTTTAATGTTTTATCTCAATTCTGCAACTACAATATTATTCGATCTTGTACTGGCTGTGGATAAACCCGGATTTCACAACACGTAAAGTGTGAAATAAATTTAATCACAAGGTAACAATGTATCGTCGCTGATTCCATCTAACCACTGACTATTTATCATTTTAAAGATACAGTGCAGTGCGAGGGAGGGAAATGATGATTCAAACCATAGCTAAAAACCATTTTTTTTTTTTTTGCTTTCATTTTATTTTCTTGGGGGGGGGGGGGGAATGTGCACCTCCGGCCTCCCACCCTTCCCCCTTTGCATTAGAATGACCACGGTTGTATCAAGTATATGTTACAAATCCGGTTACTTTCAATATATTTGGGATTTTTTTTAATATTTAATGAATTAACATGTTAGCTCCGATGACCGCATCATTTCCATTCAACTTGATTGTCTGACAAATTTTGCAAATTATATTTCAGATTATGATCATGACTTTCTTGTACAAATGGGGAAAATATGATATGTTCCGTTAACTACAACACGGGTTATGATGATGCTATGTAGAATATTTCAGAATTTTTTGTGAATATTGATTGAAAAATAATGCATTCTAGTTTACATTTGGCAATGTCTGTTTCTTTCGTAAATTTTTCTCCTGTGCCTATGATTTACTAAAATCATAAACCGAGGGAGGGGTCCCCTTGCTGTCCATGCGTATATACCTTCCCCTTTCCGACTAGTGTAACATGCTATCAAGTATATAAGGGAGCAACCATTTGATTTTTAGGGGGGGGGGGGGGGGGCAGGAAGACTTTGCCAAAAAAAATTCCGGATCGAGATTTAAGGGAAACAATTTTCCGGCCCTAAGGGCCGTCAAAAAATAATTCCGGACCATGAAATGCCCCCCCCCCCCCCCTCAACCGACCTTTCCATATGCTTGGTACATGTAAACACTTTTTTGGTGTGTCATTTATTAATAACTAAGTACAAATAAAAATGAAACAAAGAATTGAAATTAGCCTGTCTGCGTTGAGTATCATTTTAAGTTACACTTAGGTTTCAAATGCTACTAATGCCTTTCCAAAAATTGAAAAAAAAAAATAATAATTAGCGATCTTCTAGGAAGAAATGCCTTAATATACTCTTCGTTGGAACATGATTTCTCTCCATGTTTGAATTATTTAATATGGCCCAAAAATCATACTGTAAGAGTAATTTTCAACATTGGAAAATTGAAAAAAAAAAAAATAATAATAATAATCCTGCCCGAAGGGTCGGCGAAAAATAATTTTCCGGCTCTTAGAAATGTTTTGAAAGTTTTGTTAGACAAACAAAAACTATGAAATTAATATAATGATTCATTTGCTCCGAGTCTATAAACCCTTGCCAAAACGGCTTAGTTATCCATGCAGTACTGTACCGAACAAAACTTTGCTTTTATCTAGGAAAAGTTGTGATTTACATTTTTTACTGTACATTTAAATATGAAATCTATTTGCAATGTTTAGGGTTTTTTATTGATAGGTTCTCTTTCTTTTTTTTTTTTTCTTGGATTTCTAACAATATTTTTACTTCGTTTCTTGTCCCATTTACATGTACAACATAATTCATAAATTAGACAATGCACAAAAAATCACTGTGACTCTTTAATTTGTATATATTCTATGACATGTATCCCTGTTCTGTACAATGTTGTCGAATAAACAACCCGAGAGTGTCACTTTTCCTGGTAATATACGCAATACAAAATACCCCGAACCTTGTAACTATGGTTACGGGTACGATTAAATGGGGCCTTCTATGGGGCACCTATTTCCCAATAAGTACATTGTAAATAAAGCGATAACTTTATGTTGTGTATACATGTCCAGTAAAGAAAAATTTCTATATCGAGACGACGCATGTACATGTAATGTACCGCATATTTTTCTAGATTCACATACATTTATTTTCGAATTTTGATTTTAAAAAGAAAAAGAAAAGTAAGTTTTTTCTTGAAATATACATTATTATATAGGTCATGGAAAATGATTTTTTTTTTCGCACGCACTAAAGGGAGAATAATTTTGTTTTCAAACGGTGGCGGGCTAAGTTATCCCATCCCGGCAATGAATGACCCTCTCCCCCTCAAACCTTTAGGCAATTTTTGTTTGGTCATGACTTGTCAATGATGTCGAGATCATGTAAATCGTCAAATATCGTCTCCTATCACCTGCAACGGGGACGCTGGATCCGCCACTGTCTGATTGGTATTATTTTTCTTTTTCTTTATTTTTTGTACATGATTAAAATTGTTTGGTCGCCGGCATGGATCGGGAAAACCATGCGCCTTGCGACATAGTCTTATGCCCTTCTGGGCTTTGCTCTGCGGTATCCATTTTGGGTTTTTTTTTTTGTCTTATTTAAGGTACGTCTTGACGTAGATCTAATTGATTTTTCTCCGACATTCTTTTTTATCCTTGTTCTGCGCCTGAGATATAAATCTCCAATGTCCACTTACCTATCTTATCTATATACAGGTACTTGTGAATGCATTCGTCTGTAAAATTATCATGTCATTTTGAAGTGGTCATTCATTGGGTACAAATAAAAGTAATAAAGCTGTACAGAAATGTCAATCACAGTTGAGTCCCCCTCCCTCAACGCACAGACATTAGTTTGGACTTGGCTAATCGGTGATATTTATGGAACGCCATCGCTGTCTTATAATGAGACATTTCAATATATGGTATGGTTCAATCAATATATGCGGTGGTAAGTACATTATATGCGGTGGTAAGTTAATTATATGCCG
Source organism: Pinctada fucata (assembly GCA_028142955.1). Lineage (NCBI taxonomy): Eukaryota > Metazoa > Mollusca > Bivalvia > Pterioida > Pteriidae > Pinctada > Pinctada fucata. The sequence goes on from AP027111.1 coordinate 31,163,180, forward strand.
TGGTAAGTACATTATATGCGGTGGTAAGTACAATATATGCGGTGGTTAGTACATTATATGCGGTGCTAAGTACATTATATGAGGTGCTAAGAACATTATATGCGGTGGTAAGTACATTATATGGAGTGGTAAATACATTATATGCGGTGGTAAGTACATTATATGAGGTGCTAAGAACATATATGCGGTGGTAAGTACATTATATGGAGTGGTAAATACATTACATGTATATGCGATGCTAAGTACATTATATGCGGTGTTAGATACATTATATGGGGTGGTATGTTCATTCCATGGGGTGGTTAGTACATTATATGCGGTGCTAAGTTCATTATATGCTGTGTTAGATACATTATATGGGGTGGTATGTTCATTACATGGGGTGGTTAGTACATTATATGCGGTGCTAAGTACATTATATGGGGTGGTATGTTCATTACATGGGGTGGTTTGTACATTATATGCGGTGCTAAGTACATTATATGCAGTGCTAAGTACATTATATGCGGTGCTAAGAACATTATATGGGGAGGTGAGTACATTATATGCGGTGCTAAGTTCGTTATGTGGTGATTTCGTTATGATAAACATTCTTATGACCAAGATTAAACATTTCTGAGACTCGGATCGCAGCTACATTAAGACACTCCTCGTTTTTACGTTTTTATGGCCTTTAAACACAAATATTTATCTGAGAAGATGAAATAAATACTATGTTGTTTAATTGAGGTATATTTCATTGTATTTTTATAAAAAAAAGTGAACAGATTAAATCTTTGGCAATCAGTGAAATCTATTCTACAATTTCATCACTCTCCCACAACGGTTTGGTGGCGTAGTGGTGATGACGCAGGACTGCAACTACCAAGGTCGCGAGTTCCATCCTGGCCACGGGTACATTTTATTTTTCAAATTTTTTACGAAGTTCTTGCTTTTTTTTTAAAGTGAGAGGCACAATGATATCAATAGGCATTGTTTCCGTATATTGTATATGCTTGTACTTATTAGAAGAGCTTTGTACAGTACAGATAAATTATGTGATATTAGTAAAGAGTAGATTAATTCTGTAACACTACGTTACTAATATATAAATTATAATTTTTATTTTAGCTTGTGATATTCAATTTACGTGGTCTAAGAGAGAGAGAGAGAGGAGAGAGAGAGAGAGAGAAAACAGGGTGACGTGAAAATTCTGTATCATTATTTTTTTTTATTCTAATAATTAGAATAAAAAAAAAATGATATAGAATTTTCACGTCACCCTGTTTTAAGAATATCAATGTAATCGGCAATCTCTGAAATCCAGAAACTGAAAAAAACGGATGTATTTCTTTCTTCTCAGCCACTTATAAATGTAGCTTTCTGGCGCGAAATACACACGGTGTAGATATAGACAAATTTGTTTCCTTCCAAACGATTAAATATTTGATCGGAACACACTATGAATAGATTGTTCCATGATATAAAAAGAAAAAGATGGCAATTATAACCTACTTTTAATATCGCTCTAGAGATAAATTTTAAAATAGTCATCCATCCCCCTTTTTTCGTTTTTGCCTGTGGACATTGTTCCTCCCCCCCCCCCCCTCGCTTCAGAACCCCACTTGTCCAGAAAATGTGTTTATTGATATACACCTTTGGTGAAAGTGGCATTGTAAAGCGAGGGGGGACGCTGTTGTGTAAAAGCGTTTCCGTTTTCCATTGTTTTCTGTGTAAAAATGCTTATTTTGACCCAAATACCGGTCTTTTCTTCCACCCCCACCCCCATGATAGAGCTGGGAAAAATGTTGAATCCTTTTGTGTTTATGTGTCAAAAATGTTTAATCTTGGTCATCAGAATGTTTATCATAACGAAATCACCACATAACGAACTAAGCACCGCATATAATGTACTCACCACCCCATATAATGTTCTTAGCACCGCATATAATGTACTAAGCACTGCATATAATGTACTTAGCACCACATATAATGTACTAACCACCCCATGTAATGAACATACCACCCCATATAATGTACTTAGCACCGCATATAATGTACTTAGCACCCCATATAATATACGTACCACCCCATATAATGTTCTTAACACCGCATATAATGTACTAAGCACTCCATATGATGTACTTAGCACCGCATAAAATGTACTTACCACCGCATATAATGTACTAAGCACTCCATAGAATGTACTTAGCACTCCATATAATGTACTAACCACCGCATATAATGTTCTTAGCACCGCATATAATGTACTAAGCACTGCATATAATGTACTTAGCACCACATATAATGTACTAACCACCCCATGTAATGAACATACCACTCCATATAATGTACTTACCACCGCATATAATGTTCTTAGCACCGCATATAATGTACTTATCACCGCATATAATGTTCTTAGCACCGCATATAATGTACGTACCACCCCATATAATGTTCTTAACACCGCATATAATATACTAAGCACTCCATATAATGTACTTACCACCGCATATAATTTACCTACCACCGCATATAATGTACTTACCACCGCATATATTGATTAAACCATCCAGTATATTGAAATATCTCATTATAAGACAGCGATGGCGTTCCATAGATATTTGCAAAAATTGTACTGTAGATTTTGCATTGGAAATAGTAAAATTTGTACACTACAAAAAAAAAAAAAACCCCAAAAAAAACCCCTAGAAAAATAAATAAATGATAATGATATGAAGAAATTAAAATAAAACGTGCTGAAGTAAAAATGAATTCTCTATTCACTGTTAAACAGATTTGTCTGATGTATTACATGTAAAGCTTTTAGAAAAATCTTTTTTTTTTTTTTTTTTTTTTTTGGAATGGCCCTTTCGTGAGGAAACATGGCCCATTGTTTTTGAGATTGGCCCATTGAAGTCCAAGTGGAAAGGGTCATAGTCCCATTGAACAAGTTTACCTTTCCGATTACCGTTAAATGGTAACTACATTGATGATATTTTACAAACGCTTGAAATCAATATACACCTGTAATGATATACTAAGAGCGAATTTGAGTGTGCAAAAGATTTACTTGTATATATTTCGTATGCGGATATATGCATGGGTGGCTCTAGAAACTCTTCCACGGGGAAGGGGGGGGGAGTGTTCCAATCATGCTTTAAAAAGAATATACATGTACTAAAAACGAAAAAATAAGTGATTACAGCAAATTCTTCGAGAATGGGAGCCCTTGGTCTCCCAATGGATCCTAAAATCTGTCCAGTGTTATATTTTGGATTTTCAAGATCAGGGGATGATGAAGATCCAGATCGTCCAGAGAAAAAGAAAAAAAAAGTTATTTATCATTTTTCGTTTCCTTACGACACTCACGATCCCTCCATCTTTGTTTTCTCATCACTAAACTGTCGATCAACATTAAATAAAATTCGTCATTACTGCATGTTCAAATTTTAATTGACATACCCATATCATCATGTCTAGTTCTGTTGTACATAAGAACTGATCAAGTGTAGCGCTATATACATGCTATATTAGAAGGAATGTTCAAACTTCTTAAACGTGCATGCACACAATTTTGCAATAAACATGATGTGTATAACATTTTCGTTACAATTTAAGTCAAAATATTGCAGTTTTATTGAAATAAACTGAAGCGGTACTTTGATCCGTGAAAAGAAAGGTTTATTCCCGGGAACGTCGAAAATATTCTAATTACTATGTCTAAATTTGGTGTGAAAGGGGCCTTCTAAGGGGTATCCAATAAACCAATTAGCGCAGACTACCTGTAATTCACCTGCGTTTTACCTGTATAAGATTTGATTCAAATGAGGAAAATTCTAAGTAACATGGGTCAATGTCAAACATGTAATCATTAACTGAGGCTAATTAGCGAAACTTGATATTTAAACTTATTTTAAAAGAATGGTGTTATATTTACGTGTGATGTACTTATCGATGATTTATCATATTGATCTTATTGTTTCAGCAATGTTAAGATACTGGCATTGTTTTCTGTACTTCACCTATATGTAGCTAATAAATAAATAAATAAATAAATAAATAAATAAATAAATAAATAAATAAATAAATGAATGAATGAATAAATGAATAAATAAATAAATAAATAAATAAATAAATAAATAAATAAATAAATAAATAAATAAATAAACTACCCTAAGGCCCTCTCCCGGAATGTAAAATGGACCGTTTCTCCGTCATGTTCAGATCATAGACGAATAATTTAGGTCTATTATTATTATACATGTAACAGTATATGCTGACCCGATGTTTTCGATATTTATTGCAGTCTCGCGTCCTATTATTATTTATCAACTTCTTATTTGATATATCAGAGGAACGAAAAATGTATTCTTTCATGTATTAAAGAATCTGTCACGCATTTTCCGTGTTGTTTATTCACATATTTTACACATTTTATTAAATCTCTCAGCTTTCTATGTCGTGTTTGTTTTCTACAGACATTGCCCCGTTTAAGTAACGTATAAATTCCCCTCTATTGATGATTATTTATAAAATGAAATTCTTGAACAGCGATTTGTCATCTCTCTAAGCTATCATGAGTATACGTTATATTTGCATGGAAACGGTCCTAACGATTAACGGATAACTTAAAACGGATTACGATTAACGACTAACGAACAACGGATAAAGCATAACGCATAACGAAAAACGGATAACGAATAACGGATAACGATTAACGATCCAGAGCACCCCCAAACGAACGGAAACGATTAACGATTAAGAGCTAACGAACGCATAACGCATAACGATTAAGAAAAAACGAACGAAAACGATTAACGCATGTAAGATAACGTTGTCGATACTGTACATGATTCATATAAACAATGGGCCAGCTGAGGACACACTGAATAAATATATTGCACTCTATCATCAAATTGTAATATATTTGAACGTAGTAATCATAGAATTATATCCATTCTTATATTGTATGCATTTAGTTTTAGTTTAAACATATTTTATTCAGATGGTAAGCTGAATGGGATGCATTTAGTATCTAAAAGCTTAAGATAAAATAATCAATTTCATAATTTCTGCATAGTAGGAATGGTAAATTTCTTCAGTTTTTGGATGTTTGTAACCCCCAAAAAATGTTAGAGAACGATGTAAACGATTATTTTAGTAAGACATTTAACACCTACATAAGATGGGTTCCGTCAAACCATATTTTATTCATACATATGATGCTGTCGTATTCACTAAGTAGAGGGTACCCTGTTTGACGATTTGAGGTGTTTATTTCCAAATAGGACTGATGGATATCTTAGGGGGCAATCATGAACAGGAAAATGGATAAGAGGGCAGAATAAATCTCAAAACAGTGTTCTATGAATATAGTAAATATGAAAGTAATAAATCACATTGGACAAAATAAATAAACATACTAGTACAATACGATCCGTCGGGGTAGAATCCGGGATTACAGCCGGTACACTGGCCGGGTGAGCTACATGTCCCTCCGCTATCGTATTCCTTAACTAAAGTCCTATACTGTATGTAATTGTTTCCACTGTAGTACTTGTTACAAGCGCTGGGTTCGATCTTCCCATCACAAATAGCTGAAAATGTAAACAAATTTTCTTCAGGTCTTACGGGTTATTTTAGAAAACGAATGCCAGCTAAATATTACTGCACTGCACTGGGTCCAAAGATTAGTAACATTTTTATAGCGTTGAACATTTCGCGTAGCATTCTCCATTTTTTGTTTCGCTTGCTGTGGTCCCTTCTGCATCTTGTTGAAGATATTATCTGTATTGTTTTGCTTTCGATCTAATTTGCAAAAATCGTATTTTGAATTATATATCTTATTATTATGATTACTCATAATTTCTTCATTGAATTAATTCAAGGTAGTGCCACTTACGTTTAATTATTCATTAGATCAAGTTGTGTTTCGTGTTATTATGGTGCTTCGTTATTGTCTTCGTTTATTTGTCCGGTTTTATATTTTTTCAATATTTTTAATGAGAGTTCCGGATTCTGATTTCGGGTTTTGTGTTTGACTTTCACTCACTGAAAATGTAAAATGTATATCTATATACAAAAGTATGTACTATAGCTGATTTTCCAGTAAACTCGTGAGACATTCAAACACAAGACATCACAGAATTTCGCGAAAAGGGCACAGAATGGGTTGCTATAGTAAGACTATTTTGTCCATTCTTTGAAATTGTGTCCATTATCCAGGCAGAAATAAACTGAAAAACTGACTAAAACTATCGGTAGTATTTTGTTATGTTTAATATGACCTACAATAAATCTCACAGATATTTATGTTTTTCTACTGGCGTATATAGAACAATTTGACAATAGCGGTATATTTCGTGATGACAATTCATTTTGATATGACCTTGGTAGTCTTTAAAGCACGGGATAAAAACATGCTGTGTTCAGAGGTGATAGAGAGTCGGGCAATTTTATCATAATTACCATTTCCAAAGTTTGTACTCGAATAAATTATAGGAAAATGATAGAAAGGTTAATATATTAGAGGTACCTTTAAATAGCGTGATACAGAATGGTTCATTTCCTCTTATATAGTATAAAACTCTCTTACGTGAACTTTGTTTAACCAAATGTATTTATTTCCCTAGTGCACCCTTCAAATTTTGAAATCCCAATTTGTTTCTAAATTGTAAGCATGATGTTTTTACCTTTTATGTCATTTAAAAGAATTTTGAATCTTAATTATACTGAAATATTTTATAATTGAAGTTTATAGTTATGAAACTTTGATTTACATATAATTTGTCAATTAAAAATAACCTCAAACATAGAAAGTGGAAGATCTAATAGAATTTGATGACATCTGTACCAAAAAGAACACTCTGCATGGTACTTGTCCAATCTATAGCCTTGTACCATCGCATTTTTGCACTCTGACTACAGAATTCCATAACGGGCGAAGACTACACCTTGTTAGAAAAGACAGGGTCCCGACCACCTGTCTTCTCTTAATGTAAATAAGTCGGACTCCTCAGGTGATAACATGCATGAGTTCGCTCCAACCGGCAGAGAACGGACTCTTTTTCCTGCGCCCTATTTGTCATATCCATTTACATATTCATATGTATGTTACTTGGGCCCTTTGCTGTCTTGTTTGTATGGTAATCTTACAATGAGGATGCTTTTATACAACCATTAATTGTGCGCTCTTTGAGACAACTGGGCAACTTGGAAGGTTGTGCTACAAACGTCCTAAGTCGGCATTGATTGTTGGCCATTGGTCTCGTTGGTTTATATGTAGTCTTTTGAAGTCCCTTGTCCCTTTTATGTCAATTTTGTGCTTGACAACTCTGTGTTTTCACTTAATGGTGTTTTGGGTTTTGTTTTGTTTTGTTTTGCTTAGCCGGCATTGATTGTTGGCCATTGATTGTTGGCCATTGGTCCCGTTGGTTTATATGTAGTCAATTATGTTTTGTGTTTGAAAGTCCCATGTCCCTTTTATGTCAATTTTGTGCTTGACAACTCTGTGTTCTCACATAATTGTGTTTCGGGTTTGGTTTTGTTTGTTTTTTGGGGGTTTTTTTTCGGATAGTAAAATCCTCATCAGTGATGCTTCCAGCCAAAGTGAGTTTCAGACACAGCCAAAATTCATTTCAGTAGCGCCCTCTGGTTTTATCTTTTTAATTTAAATATGTGCAATTACTTTACAGAGAGGGTGCGTTTTCGAATTTACTAGGGTAGATTCAGTAGCATAGTTCAGTAAAAAATCTTTGACCAAAATAGCATTGGAAGGATGTTGCTCAGATGTTAACCTCCTTTAATTTCGATTATATCTTTGACAATGAGAAGCAGCAATATCCTCAAAAGAATCATGTATTTGGAAATATTCAGCACATTTTAACATTTTTTGACACTTCCTTTCTTGTGTTATGTTGCCGTCTATAATTGCATTCATCAAATCTAATGTACATGTTAACTTACCCTTTGGACATGAGGTGTCACTACTGCTTGCGGTGCTGTATCCGCTTTTACAATAGTAATGCCAATAGGAAGAAGATCTATTAACAAAGAAAAGATAAGGATAAATTACAGTAACTACAGTGGAAAATACGTTTATGAGACCGCGAAAAGAGGAACAGCAGGCGACAAGCGAAAACAAAGAGAAATGTATCATACAAACGAACAAGAAGTAAGGCAAAACATTAGAAAACACCATTGACACAATACTATGTTTTTATAATTCTCCATAATGCTCATCGATGTGTCGGTCTTCATAATTTGCTGATCTGAGAAAACCACACATTACCGGGTGAGTGAAAATTCGCAGAACTTATTGCACAATCAACATTGCACTTTATACAAAATGTGTTTTATCAAATACGTTTCAGAATCTTAGATTAATTAACATAATATCTTAAAAGACATATCTCAATGTTATATACTGATATCTCGTAATTTTGAAGATACGATAACACGTTCATCTTAGTGAATTATGAAAGAAAATACCACGAGTATAACAAATAAAACTAATCAATTATCTCCTGTATTTACATACCTATATTTTGTACACGAAAACCAACTCGTTAATGAGAAACACCGGGTCGTGTACTTCTGCCTTTTGTATCTCGTCGTACGCTCTACATTTGTCCTGAAAGTAAAAAAAAATGACATTTAAACTGGATTAACATCATATCTTGTACAACGTATTTCTATGAAAAATAGGATAGCTGCATCAATACCGTACATAAGTGCCTCTCGCGATTCATCCGTAATTGATTTTAGATCCCTGCACAAAATTAGAGACCAATCACTCAACACACCTAGACTTGATGTCTAGATAGATAGAATGAAACTGCAATCTGATTCATTTTGTCTCTCCAAAATATTTTGTCTTCATGCTATGATAAATAATATCTTTAAGAAGACGGTCCGAAAACAGCGAAAAGCACAAACTTATTACAATAAAACATCACAAAGAATTAGGTAACAATCAATCGTCTTATTCAAAATAATACGGTAGTGTTCTAACCCTTTACCTTCTTGAAGAAGATTTCATACCAATTTCAATGCACCATGCAGGCACGTGTTTCGGATAACGTTATCAGTGATGCTTCCAGCCAAAGTTTTTTTTCAAACACAGCCCAAATTTATTTCAGTAGCGCCCTCTAGTTTAATTTTTTTTTAATTTCAATTTATACATTTTGCAAAGAGTGCAAATTTCCTGTAGGGTCGATTCAGTAGCATTGTTAGATAAAACATATGTCCAAAATAGCATTGAAGGGATGGTGCTAGGATGTTAACCTCCTTTAATTTTGAATTTGAATCCCTGATACTAAAAAACTAGTACTTTTATAAACTAGTACTATTATGCTTTTACTATTATACTATAGTATACTATTAAAAAGTACACATACCCTGGATACTGTAGGTTACTTTGTCCTGGCAGGGCAGAGGTTGTCACGCTAAGAACCCAGACACATACTGTGATATACAACAGTAGTCTTAGGATTCTGTATCTCGTGAGCATATCCTAGCTGAAAGAACAAAATACAGATGAGCTAAGATGTTTTGAATGCAGGAGATAGAAAAAAGGGATGGACAACATAGTTTCACAGACCGGCAGATGATGACGGCGAGCATGTAAATGGAATCATCAAGAGTTGAAAATTCGATCATAAATTTGGGGCGAAAAAGTCCTACAAAGAGACATTTTAAGTGAACTGAACGCATATTAACAATCAAAATCAAACGATAAAAAGAAGTTCAATTTTATTTATTGTTTTAAATCGATTTACGGGAAGAAAGAATGATTCTTACAGCACGTTTATATTCTTCGACCATAATATGGCTTTATTAGAGGTAGAGAAAAGCTCTCCACTGCAGGTTTTATGACATGTAAAGTATTTGTTATTAGCTGATAGCTACCAACAACAAATGAATTTGCCTTGTGCAATTTGAGTATGCCAAATGACTAAACTGATTTTTAGGTAGAATAACAATTCTGGATAGAACGGACACGAAACGTGTAAAAGCTCTCTCTCTCTCTCTCTCTCTCTCTCTCTCTCTCTCTCTATTGACAATATGAAATTGAAATTTAGAAAATGAAGTGTGGGCGACAACTGATATAGTTTGGCTGCCTTAAATTATTTTGCTTGCGGTACGTTAGATGATGATTTGCCATATCAGAAACATTCATGTCTACTTTCTCAACCGCGAAACTGGATAAACGAGATTTTGATGACTTTGTCGTGCAGCTTGAAAACATTTAGTGTTCTCGCTTAGTCAAAAAATTGTCGTATATTTTTAATACAGACAAAATACCAATTAAATAGGGCGTTTCCAATGTTAAATTTCGGCCAGCGTCATGACATAACGTAAAAATTAGTATGTGAAATGGTTCATCTAAAACTTGTTTTTGTCTATAAATTTTGTTTGAACATACTATCGTATAACGTAGACCGATTTTTTACGACTATGTTAGATCTATTTCATTTTAGTTTTTGCATGATAAAGTAGTCATAATCGCCTTTGTCCAGTTTCCACGTATTTGAAACCACTGTTTCCTGGTAGTGAAGTTGCGACACATTTTTCATAAAGGTACTAGATTTTCAAAACTATGTCATCGTCACGTGCATTTCCTCCAAAGTCTAAAGTTTATCACTCTTTGCTGATCGTTTTAAGTTTTTTTTTTTTTCTTACTCTTTAAATAGGGATACAATCAAATTCATGAAGTATTTCATGATATACAACTATTTATAAAAGAGGCATCAGGTATATGTACACAAGATTTCATATGAAATTAGTATACGTCTACTTTCTGTATGTTAAAACTTAATTAAAATTGTTTTGTGTCGTAAGATTTTCATTCCGATCGACGAATGGTTTAGGCCTCCTTAGATGAACAATGGCTCCACACGTACCGTATTTATAAAAGTAGAATCGAATTTTGTTATTAAAGATCCTATTAAAGCGAAGAAATAGCTTTTGTTGTGAGCATATATGAAATTTCTGATAAAAAATAAAGCACTTACTAAATTTGACGGCAAATTAAAATTATTGAAGGGTATAGGGGTTTTATATAAAGCTTTGTCAAAAATTTTATTTCAGTGTCTTTATCTTTCTGTCATTGACACTGAAATCTTATACATCTATACATTTGAACGATAATAAATGCGATTAAAATTGAAACATTCTAACGAGTGAATTTTAATACTGAATGTTGCCAAATAGGTAAAACACACCAAAATAAATTAGGTGTGGAAGTGTGAGATTTCATCCGTTACAACAGCTAAGAATAAAACCTTAGTAATTTGCAAAAAAATTGTTTACGAATTTCTTTAGGAATGTATTTTCATCTTTCAATTCCGTCGTACTTATTACAAACTAAAATACAAAAATAATTGTACCTGAATTTCTAGTTAGTACTTAGAAATGATAAAAGAATACCGTCACCAAGGAATCATTTTTATACTTTTTTAAAAGTATTGACGAAAGTTACGAGAAATCCTGAAATTTTTCATAATTTTTTAAAATCTATTCTTATACATCTAAACATCTTTGATTCAAGTCGTAAGTTGTGTTTCAGGTTTCATGCATGTAAAATCTTGAAAAAAAAATTTGAGATAAAGTGGAGGGTATACAGTTTTTGAATAAAATTAGGAAAAAAGTTCGATTTTCTTTTTTAATTTCAAACTGAGTTATCATTATTCTTTGAAGAACAAAGTTTTAAATTAATGATAGGATGCACATTAGTTGAAAATTGTCTTTCTTTAAAGATATGATAATAATAGAATACAGATGATCTCTTTATCATTCTTCAATTTTTCTGAAAGAGAAAATTGAATGCACACCATATTTATACCTACCTTTAGATTCTCATATTCCTTAGGTCTAAAGTTCAATGTTATAAGAACACTGCAAAATTCTGAATTTAAAAGATATACCTTTTTAAATCTTGACACAATGCCAAAGGAATTATATGATAAGTTTCCCGTTTCATATAGTGTTAAATTTCAATAATTTCGGTTGAAGCATGGGTGCAATATAGAACCTTTTGTGGTGATTACCGCCAATCATCGGTTATTTACTAGATCAGTTTCTATTCAAAAATTCTTATATATTATTTTAATATCAGACAAATTCATACGCACTGCGTATCAAAATAAAACTTCGAATTTAGTGTTTGAAGAAAAAGCTTTATTTGACCCAACGATAAAAATAGTTCGATCTTAATAAACACTTTGGTTTGCATCAACGGTCCATTAAACAACAAAAAATTGATAATGCTTACATTCGAGCAATTATTCATGCATCTACATGTACCTGCAACGATTTTATGAAGTAGCGCGATTTCTAAAAACATTAACATTTTCTTCAGATATTGGCATGAATTTCACTGTTTGAAATTGGACAGAAAGAAAGAAAATGGTCAAAAAGAAGATTCCCATTTTGAAATACGCATAATTGTAAACAAAAATGTTAAAATTAAATTTGAAGAACCTACCACTTTTTATATAAAGTGAAATTTAGGTGGCCAAATCAATTTATGATACGCGATAATTTAATTTTGAAATACCCGAAACGTGCATGTCTGGTTCATGATGCAAATATATCTGTTCTTGAATTATGCTATTGAATTGAAGACGTTTAACATAACTTTTTACTTTATTTCTTTGTCTTTTGCCAGGTGTCATGATCGCTATTATTCTCTGGAACGATTTTCTTTAAATTGTCTGGAAACGAAGTGCTGGAGAGACGCACGGACAGGCGATGGACACCCATTGGTATCAGTTGATAAACCGCCTTTGTTTTTTGTTTTTTTTTTTTGTTTTTTTTTTTTTCTTGTTTGGCTGGGTATAATAATTAAATCTATGTGAATTTAAAAAAGCATTAGAAGTTAAAATGATCATGAATATTCTTAACGAGGATTTTCAGTTTTCAAAAAATTAATTCATAAAAGGAAGTAAAGGTGAAATTCCGAAAAATATTCTATATTTACAATTAAAATACTATATTTATGTTATGAGATGTAACAACGAAAGTCTTTCCCTTATGAACACATTATTCTACTTTAAAAATTTCTTGGCATCATTCAAATTTGCAGCTATCAAAGAAAACAGATTTGACCAATTTAGACAACTTGTTGATATTTATTGAAAATAGTGAATAATTTATTTTCTTTTTACCTATTTTCTCTTCCTTTAAGATGAAAGCTATTTGTTCTCTTTTGTATTTCAAAAAATTAAACTTTGACAAAAAGAATATTAATAATTATCTTTTCACATATAATTATATGTATGTTACACGTCTTCAAATTGAATAGCATCATTTAAGAACAGATAAATTGGCAGAATGGACCAGACATGCACGTTTCGGGTACTTAACCCTCGTCAGTGATTCTTAAATCTAAACAAAGTAGTATGCCAAAAAAGTATGAAAGTTACTGTGTCTAAAAAGCGTACCGAAAGACGTAGCAGGATGGATGGGATATGATGCTACAGGACCCACTATTTAGAAATTTCAAGAAATTTTCATAACAGAAATTTTAGAATGCATATACATTTTTTTCCAATATCGATATATTAAATTGAACAATCACGTGTGAGTGTGTGAGCAAAAGGTGCCCTCTGTCCCTTTTATTTGTGTATATCATTTACATTTGTGAAAACGTATGCGAACAAGGCGTAATAAAATGATCATATCATTTACAGAAGATTATGTATTATATGTCATCAACTTCAAGAGAAAAAATCTTTAAATCCAATCTTAGTTTTGTGCAGTGATCTTGAACGTAATTATGAATTCATTACAGTTATTTACGTGCCGCTTATTTCTGTATTTTACCTCAAGGTCGTCATCATGATATGTTCTGTTCCGTCTTATTGTACTCTTCGTTGTCATTTTTGTTGTGCTCTTTTTTCTTTCTTTCATTTTCTTTGTTTTGTTTTTTTTTTTCGGAGCTGCTGCAATCTTTGCATTAACAAACAAATAGAAATAATTATTTTTGTTTGTTTTTTAACAAAGTTAATGCCAAACAACATGCAGACGGAGCATTTTCTATTCGATTGAAAACTGTTTAGTTCGATAGGTATGGTTTCTATCAGGTTGACATCCGTATGGTTTCTATCAGGTTGACATCGGTATGATTTTTCTATCAGTTTGACACATGAAATTAAAAGATCACAATGCAGTGTCCAAGTTTCACTTTAGAAAATGGATAAAGGCGATTTTGACTACTTTGTCATGCAAAAATCGAATAAAATTGAGGCTATTCAATAGATATCGCTTAGTCGAAAATTTATGTAGATGTATATACAATATCGACATGAGCTCATGTACTAAAATTATACAAACAAAATACCTTTTAAATCGTTCGTTTTCAATGTTAAATTCATACATGACGTTAACACAGAGCCTTTTGATAACATCACGGGAAAAAGCATGGGAAATGACGAGTTTTGCGTTTAAAGTTTGATTGCGTGCACCGATGATCGTATAACTTTTATCAAAATACCACTAACGAGATCTTTTGAATCGTATCAATTTCATGTAATGTTTTGCATGTGAAAGTGGTCAAAATCGCGTTTCTCCAATTTCTATAGTGAGTCGCGCGGACAGTATAGAGATTGGTGACACACACACTTCGAAGTTGAATAATGTGAAGATTTTTACTACGCCTACTGTCTTTCATCTCACAATGGATACGATAATCCACAAAAAGTTTATACAACAAAGACTTTATTCTGAGGTCATAATGACTTACCGAGAATCCATGTGCACTCACTAAGCATTCGTTTCTGAGCGACTGACTTCATCACTGCAGAAAGTTTCTGACGATGCAATGAGAGTTTAAAACAATAATATCACTGTCAACAATGTTGAAATGACAAATATGGATAATGACCATATCCCTGTATACAGCCCAAACTCGATAATTCAGAAAATCAGAAACCGAAGGCATACAAAATCAGGATAAAACCTGAAAGATAATTCAGGTTAACTTAATTTATACATTCACCTATTTTGACCTTTTCTGTACGGTTAAACTGATGGTTGCTATTAGAAAGCAGTAGATACTTACTCTTCCCGGGAACATGATTATCTCCTTTGGAATTTCACTTTTGCTCTTTGTAGAATGATTAGTTTCTTTGTTTGGCGTTTTATTTCTGTTGTTTTGTTCTACCATTCTTTTTGATTTTTTAGTTCTGATTTGAGTTTGGTGTATGATTTTAACTCACTATCCTCAAGATTACGGCAACCCCTTTAAAGATAAAGTATTTCTGATAAGAGCAACAAGCCAATCTGCTCATGCATTGAATTTACACTAAGATTGTATTGATAAACTAAGTATGATGTTACATTTTAGTCAGATAGTTAAAGGTTTTCGTGCACATGTAATACTGATTTCAATGAGTACTGCATTCTAGTTATATTCAATTATTCAATTCTAGGGCCGAAACACTGAACTGTTTATTGTACGATGAAAACAAAGGAACAGTATTACTTTTTCCTCAATAACAAAAGTAAGCTTTTGTGGAGTAGTCTTCTACGATAGATCAGGTACTGGTATACTCCTTCTCCTTTGCTTCATAATATTTTGGAGAAAAGGAAACCCCATTTGACAAAATACCTATATATACTATAAAAGAAAAGACAAGTTCTCCGTAAGTACCTAAGTTCTGTATAAAACTATGTGCAAATATTGTAAAAAGGAATTATGCAATAGGTTTCGT
Source organism: Pinctada fucata (assembly GCA_028142955.1). NCBI lineage: Eukaryota > Metazoa > Mollusca > Bivalvia > Pterioida > Pteriidae > Pinctada > Pinctada fucata. The sequence goes on from AP027111.1 coordinate 31,178,878, forward strand.
GTTACATGTACCAGTTAAATTCAATTCATCAAATTTCAATGGCAAATTTGAAAACAGGAGTGCAACTGTACTCTTGTTGTAATTATTTTATTTATACGTCGCATGCTTTGTAACTTTTTATTCAATTATTTTTCATTAGGCAGATGGCCGTCCTAAGTCAATTACGTACATTTTGGCGACAAATTTTATCCAAGACGACTGACAATCAGAGAAGACAGGTAGTCGTGGCCCTGTCTTCTTTAAGGGATAATAACAGGTCATGGAGTCCTGTCTTAACAGACAGTCAGAGAGCAAATCTTAAGAATGTGCTGGTACAGGGATGTAGGTCAAGAACAATGATGACTTTTTGAGTGTCCTTCTCGTGAATACAAGCGTTTGATAAATCTGACGCATTTTCGATGGAATCTTTTTTAAATATCTACCTTAATTTGATACTTCTTATTTTGTTTATTATGTAACCACAAAGGACAGGTTGTGAAATACCCAAAGTAGTATACTCTGTTGCTTATATGGGTCCGAATTTCAAATGAAGATGAGAGTAATTTTTGTAAAATTTCCAGAAAGTCATTTTTAAAAAAAAGCAACATATATCCGTTTTAGCTGCTTTATTTCATTTCCAGGTAAAGTATTTATCATATCGAAACCATTTAAACATTCGTTAAGAAGGTTGATTCGATCATTTTTTCAAAACCTTTGCATGAGACATTTTTAAAATCATACAACTATATATCGATCTTCAAGTTATGGGATGGGACATATTCATGCATGAACGCAGTAAGTTGTATCTTGCAGTTGGACCAGGTATAGTAGTCCCCTTTAAAATCTGTATAAATGTAATTGGCAGCCACGGTTCATGAAATCAAAACCACAGAAATATAAATAAACACTTTTAAATGTGCATTTCAACGACTTGAATAAGCTTGTCCATATTTTTATAGACGTTTTACAGTTGAAATTGTGCATAACGACAACCTTCTTTTCATGTCGTACTTAACTTATCCTATTTTTAAGCTATTTTATATTGCAAGGTATTCAAAATTATGCAAATACACCATACTTAAGTTTAATTATCAATCACGACTTATTCAAGCAATGAAGCAGAGCAACATCCTAAAAGAATAGACCTGATTTCAAAGCAACAAATCAATACATTTCCTCGTGTGTCAATCGGTACACCATAAAAATTAATCGTAAAGACCAGGGGTGAATGCCGATATTATACCAGAGATGAAATACCAATCGTAGTTCATGATAGTAATAATGAAAGTGTGATTATCCGGATAACGAACCGCAGACTCCTTGTCTTATCGTGGATCTTTCTCAGGACCACAATCAAGCGCGGAATATATAAGATCAGTGAATGAAAGTTAAACCAGAATCCAACATCACAATCAACATGCATACTAATTCTTGAAAAAAATAACAAAACAAAGATTGGGACGAGATCCCAAACGGTGATAACAGCGAAGAGCAGTCTCAAGGGACGAGAAAAAAGCTGACAAACAGACGAAGACAATAACACAACACTATACAAACACGACGGACAACACTTTCTTCTCCAGTTTTGATCGTACCCTGTGAGACAGCCTATGTGAGACACATAAGTTGTCTCAAAGGCTCCAGTTGACCAATGATAAAAGAGAATCTTATTGTGACATCATGGTTATGTCGTCAGAAAACATGGCGTTAGATGGCATGAAACGTTGTTTGAATGCCCTTTTTTCTTACTGTTAACGACTTTTTATTAGCGAGGACTTTATTTTCGCGTAATTTCCCGAGCTTGATCAAGCGCGAAAATAAAGTCCTCGCTAATAAAATCTCCGCCCAAAGATAAAAAGTAGATCAAATCGTCTTATTAATCTAAATAGACAATCTTCAAGATATGGGATGGAACATCTTCATGCATGATTAACGCGTTGATGTTTGGGATATTTGAATTACACACAAAGCAATTAATCAATTAGCCGTAATTACCTAGACAAACTGTAAAATCTTTAAGAAGAAATAATCACGGCGCATTTTTTTATATTCTTAATCACCCCGTTTTCAATATATTTCAATTGAGAGACTAAAACAAATGACATGTTTATAAGATTAGTAAGCAAAGATTTGACGATACAAAACGTTTTATTTCAGCTTTAATAATTGAAGTAAGCATTTCAGCAATTAATAGAGGATGATAAGTAAATGAAATATACCTACGCGGTTTTACACAATTTGTGATGCAACATACCAAACTTCATACTCCAATAAACTGTCAAAATTGAACAGTCAATTCTTATATATTTCATAGATTCCATCACTTTCTACTGAGTGAGACATAAAAATTTACACTCGTGACGGAAATTTTTCATCTTTACCCTCGTTCCACTCGCTCCACTCGGGAAAAGACGAAATTTCCGTCACTCGTGGTTTTTAAGCGAATAGCTTTAAGAGATCACCTGAATTTTTTCACGCTAGAGAGCCCCAATTCTGTATAATTTGTAGCACGAACCAATCAAATCACAGGAATTCACATCGTGTGACGTATGAAGTCTTCTGAAAGAGAAGGGTCACTGCTGCTTTGAAATGTGTAAACAATGTAACTCAGTTTATGTCGTGTTACTTATTGTCGGCTTCCTGAAGCTGGACACACTAGGGATGTTTTTACTTCCGCACATACTTCGAAGCAATCTGCCTGTTCTAATGACAGGAAGCAAGCTGTCGACGGAAACGACCGACTGCAAACGAAGATAACGTCATGTTAATTTCTAATTGGAGGATTCCTGGACCGACTTTGAGAACAAAAAGGTTCGATATATAGGTTCAGTACATCAGTCGTACGATTTTTGTATTTGTATATGGATATATTTCTTCTCTCCTTATTTCTTTTCCTTACAATTCGTTCGTTTTCTTTATTTATTTTATCCGATCCTGCATATGAGTCCCACTTTTAGTGCAAGCTTCCTTTGGCGCGCTAATTTTAAAATATGCAGGAATGTTCCATTCATGAATACGTCCAGGGTCGTATATAGAAAAATTCCTGATACGTCTACTATTTAGCCCCCCCCCCCCCCCCCCCCCCCCCCCACACCCTTTCGCGAAAGAGATTGGTTCCTTGCCACCTAAAAATGATAGCTGACACCGGCCGATGACAATCTTTTTTTTTTAACGCCAGTACAAGTTTGTAGCATCGGGATATAAACACGTGTTGTCTATAAACGTGAGATAAAAATAGAACAATGCACATGCGTGGATCCATACCTCGGGGAGGGGACCAAAGCAGTATTAACTAATTTTAAGTAGCTGTACTTTTCTGTTGGATCGAAAATTGAATATGTGGATGTGAAGTAAGAGAAATAGGGAATACAACATGTACAACGACAATTCATCATGAACGAATTTTGTTACGGGAGAGGTCATAATTGAAAATCCAACGTTAAAAAATCTTCGTTCATTATTACACCATATCATTTTCTAGAAACTTTCTAAAACTGAAAAAATATATATACCCAGGTACAATGTACATATATTAAAAAAATTACCTTCTCATTCCGCTCGCCGGTTTGAAGGATAAAACTGTAATAATTATTTTTGTTTACCATTGTTCTTTTAGACACAAGTAATTCTGTATTTTTTAAAATTTTCGAGCTTGTCACCCTTGCCAGTTTTCATAATATTTTCAGAAAGAAAATGAAAAACAAAATTAGAACCACTTCGCGTTGCATGCACCCGTCTCGTCATCCCCATTTCTATGGCTTAGTCCCAGGGATGTTTCTATGTCTTAAAAAATCGAGAAGAAACGGCTTAGTTGTTTATAATAAAAAGCTCTTTCATGTGTTACATTACGACTACCTCACGACGTGCGTATGCGTATACTTTTAAAATTTACATTTACAAATGTATTTACTGAACATCGCCCATTTCTAGGAATTGAGGCATTCCAAACCACAATGAAGAATATGTAAAGGTTTTCAGGTTTTAGATTGGAAATGGAAGAAGAATTTTAGCGTGTTAGACATTATCAAGGACGTACAAACATAATGAAAAAAAATATAGGCCTTGAATGCATTTTAATCTTTTTAGAAATTGAACTCATTACACTGCCGGTATATAATCCCCCTCTCTATGTCTTCATGATCTGCCTAGGGGTGAGTCGGCCCCGGGTCCATGGCAGCCGCTGATATCAGTGGTGGATTCAGAGAGGGGGGGTGCGGAGGGGGCGTCCGCCCCCGGCACTGGCCCAAAATTTTCCATAAAACCCTACATTTTTGCCCATTTTCAGTAAAAATCGGCAAAATTCGCCCTTTGACCCCCCGGCAAAGGGGGCGCTGGATCCGCCACTGGATATAGTTCTGCATAGGGCTCCATGGCAGCCTCGATCTAATCGGGTAAACTCATTTAATTATCCAGTTATGTATTAACAGCCTTTTCCAATGAAAGGCAATTTATTTATTCATTTGATCTTTGGAAAATTCAAGGAGTATTAATTTAACGGAAGATACTAGTATTTGTTAAAGACCTCAAATTGCTCAACAACCCACTTCCCCTTCAACTTGACTCACCTGCCCTATTCCATTAGTCAACCCTCTGGGTCGGCCACTAGAAGTATTGACTCTTTGGAAAATGCAAGTTCGAGAACTGTGTTCTTTTAATTCTAATGAAATCTTTATGGATTTGCATTTCACTATTATTGTATATTTTCATAAACTTGTCTACGAAGGAAAGGTTGATTACATACATACTAAATGATACATATAGTGATATTTAAGCTATTCGCTTTCAGTACCTTCAGTGCTTTGATTTTTTTTATGTCTCACTTAGTAGATCGTGATAGAACCTAATAATCTTAAGGCCCTGTCACACTACAACGTTCAGGACAGCGTGAATAAAAGTTTGAAAAAGTTTTGCCACACGCTGCCGAACGCTGAGGTCGGTTATAAGAAATCAAAAGAAAGCCGCTTATAAGAGATCAAAGAAAGCCGCTTTCTGAGCTTTTGCCTAACACACGACTAACGTGTAACAGAGACTGCAGAACGTTTACTTAGCGTGTGCGTAACATGTTTGTAACTTGTGTCAGCGTACGACAACGTGTACCCAGCGCATTCTCAGCGATCTCGACGTACGCGGAACGTGTGATAACCGATCGCGCAACGTTCGTATAACGTTTTGATTGCGTGTTGGAGCGTATTATTAGAATTTTCACTGAAGTGGTTAACATTCGTTTATACGAGGACACTCCAAACCAGAGGAAGAAATGCCTTGCATGGTTGTTATACCTTTTTCTCATCCCTCATCGCTTGTTTTGTCTTCATTTGATTACATATACATGTAATATCAATTCATTTAAAATCATGATGTCACTACACACGATTTCAGCTTATCATGATCAAATTTTCTGGTACTTTTTGTAACTAAGTATTTAAAAATCTGTAAAAAGGATCTAAACAATACCAAAATTGATAATTGATTAATAGTTTCTTTTACTTTTGATGTCATTCATAATGAATTTCAAAACATTTTTTTCCAGTATTGAATTTGTCTAGTGGAAGTGATTTGGTCGCTACTCGAATGTTTTGTACACGCCTAGAACGCGTTAGAGACACGCTCCGTACACGTTACAAACACGTTGCGCGAACGCTAGGCTATCGTAAAGCTAATTTTACGAGGGTGTTCGGAACGTGTGAGTAACGTTCGTGCAACGTATGGCAGCATAACGACTGCATTGTGTTTGAGTAACGATTGCAGAGCGTGTAACCAACACCTTCAGCACACACTGCCGATTTAATGCAGGCACAAAAATTTTCAAAGCCAATAGCGTCCGCCAGCGTATAGCTCCGTGTGAGAACGTTCGCGCAACTCGCTCATAACGTACCCTGAGCGTGTACGACGATCATCCAGCGTGTTAGCCGGCGACCTTACACACTGGCACTCGCTTCTGTCAAACGCAATAGTGTGACAGGGCCTTTATGCAATTTTGAGTTTTCAACTAAGGTTAATCATAGATTAGTTAATGTTCATATAAGCATTTTATAGGCTTATTTTCTGAAGCGTTTTAACATGCAATTATGGCTGCAACGATTTTCCTTTCAATTCGTACTAGTATTCGAGAGTTGTCCCATTTTTTAATTGTACTGCCATCTCACTATTGCTGATAACCATCTATGTTTACTTTATATTTTCTCATCGATTTCCTTTTAAACCCTATATAGCATGCCCTAGGGTGAAAGTAGGTCAATATTGTAATTAAGGGTTCAACAAATATTTGCGCATTTACCGTGATTTTTTTCCAAACCACAGGCACATGGATCTGAGCAAAAAAAAATTGCCATAATTTCACAAGCTGCAATCATTTTATCAGTCGCCGTGACGAAGATAAAAGACTGATAGATAGATCGCAGCCTGTGAAATTACGGCAAAATTTTATTTTTGATCGGCTCCAAGGGCCTATGTTCCAAACCGACACTTAAATTGGAAACAGAAATGCTTTATTATTTCTATCAAATACATTGTGCTAAAACTGAAAGGCGAACATGTATAAACTTATACTTTGTTTCTTTTTTCGAGGTCAGCGCATGAAAACAGTGTATTTCATTTTTTTTCTGTTTAAAATAAGAAATATGATCAATGTTTAGAGGCATATTATTACTATGTATTTGGCAAAGGAGGGTTTCTCCAAAGGGACTTGGTTACAGCACCCATAGCAAAACATCGAAACACCCGAATGCGACATAACTATAGCAATCCAAGGAATGCTTGTTGATCAAATATGTAGGTCAAGGTCACTTGATTTAATATTTGTACATGTATTACTGGGAAAGTATTGTCAAATGAACTCACATGTGAAATATTAAACCTCTTACTTACCAATTAAAAGATATGGTCAATCATCTAGGTGAATGCCATTAGGTACAAATTTTATGGAATAAAAGAAAGGACTCATCATAAGAAATACATGTTTGAAATATTAAAACCAAAACACTTATCAATCAATAGATAATGCCAATCTTTTCTGGAAATGTAGGTCAAATACCTAGGTCAAGGTTACTAGATAAAAAAAAATATGGTATGTGTAGAAAGGTAGGTACATTAGGTACAAATTTTATAAAATAAAAGAAAGGTTTCATGACAAGGAATACACATGGGAAATATCAAAGCTTCTATCACTTACCAATAAAAAGATAAAGCCAATCTTAATTTTTTAGAAAAGTAGGTCAAATATCTAGGTCAAGGTCACTAGGTCGAAATTTATGGTATATGTAGTAAGGTCATGTCAAAATAAGTACACACGGGAAATATCAAAGCCCTATCACTTACCAATCAAAAGATATAGCCAATCTTAGTTTTTTAAGTAGGTCAAGGTCACTAGGTAAAAAAATTATGGCATGTACAGTAAGGTTTTATCACAAGGAATACACATGTGAAATATCAAAGCCCTATCACTTACCAATCAAAAGATATAGTCAATCTTAGCTTTTTTGAAAAGTAGGTCAAATATCTAGGTCAAGGTCACTAGGTCAAAAATTATGGTATGTGTAAAAGGGTTTAATTACAAGGAATACACATGTTAAATATCAAAGCTCTATCACTTACCAATGAAAAGTTATGGGATGTGACACCCAAAGTGTGACAGACAGACAGACGGACGGACGGACGGACTGACGGACAGACGTACAACGGACAAAGTTATCCCTAAGTGTCGCTATGCTTCGCAGGCGACAAAATAACCAGTTAGTGTGAACAAGCTTCAGAAGAGACACCAAAGGGCCATGGATGGTCATACCTTAAAAATTTCATATTGGGACAACATGACGTTTCTATTGCAAGGGCGGATCCAGGAATTCTTTCCAGGAAGAGTCCTAATTTTTTGATAATCAAATTATATGTAAAAAAGTATCGCGAGTGGTAGTGAGCCAGCGAAAATTTGTCAGAGTTGGAGTAAAAAAGTCAGACAATGATACCATTTGCATCCTCTATTCCTGTATTTTTCAGAAACTGTTAATAGCCCTTGTTTATTGACATGTAAAGGGGTTGCAAAGGTAAACATCATTTGAAAAATTGATATGTATGTAATAAAATTTGGCGAGCGTAAGCGGGAAATGTTTCAAATATGGATCCAAAAATTAATAGAAATGAAAGATTTTCAATCGGGACTTATGCCTCGTTCATACGGTTGCGCAATAAATGTATTTCGCAATAACATTATTGCTCAACAAAGGACCAGAGCCACGAACGGCGATATCGGCCTGAAGTTTTCGTATATTTTCAAACACAGACAATGTTTCTAAATTATCTACAAAAGGAAAGGAGAACATTTTGTCTTTCGAAAACGTGCGAAGTTGTGAGATTCCGGACATGTCTTAAGAAGATATAGAGCCCAAAACCAAGCCAGGATTGGCATTTCCGGTATTTTTGTGAGATATCATGAAAATTGATCGATAATTTCGCATAGGACCGGACATTCTACCAAAAAAATGATTATATTTAAATATTCTTAGATTATACCTGTAATTTTTTCGATGAAGATTTTTTTGGTAGAAGGTCCGGTCGTAGTCGAAAATTAAACTTTGATGAGTTCTCTGTTGGCACATTTCTTGACAATTTGTTCATCAAAGATGGTTAGAACGTCATAAAAAATACTTCCCAGACGATGAAAATGAGAAATTGTATTTCAAGATAGGTAGTAGATTATCTGAAAGCTTTTAAAATTATGTAAAATTTTATAAATTTGGCGGTTGATTACTTTTACACCTATTTCAAACTATTCCAATTCTTCAGAAAACTGCTCCATAGTAGATAATATTTGTGACGTCATTTATACCAATGACGTCATCAAAATTGACGTTTATGAATTTCCTGAAATGTCAAGTTGTGCACTCGAGTAGTTACGATACATATTTTCGTTATACTTAGTTCTTTTGAACAACTCTATGTCTTCCCTGCATATATCGCCATGTATACACGTGATGCTACGAGGAAAAAATAAGAGAATAATTTAAAAATCTTTTAAAGAAGGCATATTTAATGTATGTGGGATTTTGGGGGTTTCGGTTTATTTGTTTGTTATATATATTTATTTTATTTCCTAAAAAGTTCCTAATACGGGAATAAAATATGTAAACAAAAAATGCATCGGCTTTCTACAATTATCCTATACGATAGAGAAATTGGAAGAAAACATGATTGAAATAATGAGAATTGAAATGAAAACATAAAAGAAAGACGTAATATGAATGCAGCATAAAGAAGCAAAATAGATCGACGCCCAAGAAGAAATATTTACGATCTAATTCTTTGAAAGAGGAGGTGGGGATTTTTGAAGACAAAAAAAAAAAGATGGAAAACTTGAAATCAAATGATTAATTTGAAATAGATGATTGACGAACGATATCAAACCAGCGAATATTTTGATTGAAGTTCAGACTATGCTGGATCAATTCTCTGTCCGTTTATTTTGATGTAATATAAAGTCCAGCGCCCAATACAATGCATAACAGGGGATAGGAGACCGTGGTATAATAATTTATTCAAAGATACTATTTCCCTGAAAATAAATTTTATTGAAAACGTAAAATTTATTCCGACGGGTCTTGGTTGAGAAAAAAAAGAGACATAAAAAGTTTTATTTGAAAATATGCAGTAACGACCATAATATTGTCGAATTTGTAAAGTTTAATCTCCATATACCTCTATTATAAAAACACAATACATTGTAGGTGGCGAAATGAATTAGAGCTGCGCACCCCAAATTAAAAATGACGTTTTCAAACGGCTATAGAATAGAATGTATGCGTTAGATTCGCCTGAAAATTTGAATTAATACTAATGAGAACGTAAACTTTCATATGAAAAGAAATATTTTGCATTTAAAAATTTTGTAAAATTAAATAATTTTCAAGGACACCGTACTGTTATAAAAACTTTATCATCAAGTTCTGAAAACAAAAACCACGTCATTAAAAAAATGTTGACCGCAAAAAGGGGAGAGTCTAGAACATGCTCCCTTTCTCGCCCTGGCCTCATCCCTCCCTTTAGATTCGCCAATCATCCGATATTTCAAAAATGTGAAAAAAATTGATTCTTATAAAGTACGCGAACGCTACAATTCATAACATTCGAACATTAATCACATTTGCTACAGTCCATCGATCCAGAAATTAATAATGTTGTGCATCTATGACATCGTTTTGTCACATTCATGGTACTGTTCTGGCAGATTTGGATCAGTGGTTTTCTTTTTCGTGTAACGTACCTAAATTGTCATTCCTCTAAGCGCGAATCATTACGTACATGTATTCGTATTCCATACCTTGATCTCTATCTTGTTAACATTAATACACGCTGTATTATTGTAACGATAGTCGCAGTCATCGTCGCTATCGTCTCTAAAATATCCAACTCGCCGACTATCGATTCTATCTCTGAGAATCGATAAATCGGAGTAAATAGATCTACACTTCTTTGAAAAATGTTCTCTCTTCACACAAAATGACACTAAAAATGTATCAGAATGGGAGTCATGGCAACGGATTCTAGTTTAGTTATGGAACGATTATCGCTGACGATCGATTGTCGGTCGTTGAATGGCCAGCGATGAACATTACTAATCGTTTGTTAAAATCAAACGCGATTGTCGCCGACATCGCTGATTACCAGATTGTCCGATTTAGTATCTTGGTTTTGATAAACTCGTGTATTTCCCTTTTATACAATTATTTTTTTCCTTGTACTTCAAAGTACATACTAGTGTATGACATTTTCTGTTGCATGGTATTCAAGAAAAAGAAGCTTGAACGAACTGATAGGGTATTCATAGTAGTTGTGATCGAAAGTGCTTTACTCAATAAAACAATTTTATTCAAAGAAATAATGATTAGGTGTTTATTTCAATTCATTGTTGGTTGCAAAATGAAAAAAAAAGAAATTTTTTGAATATTCCGATTTAAATAATAATGGGTTATGCCCATCCGATTATTTCCGCTTATCGATTATGATTTAACTTTCGATTGCCCAACACTTATACTAGTACTAGCACAAACATGTGAGAAGAGTCACACTTATTTCTCTAATCAATCATTATATATGTCATGATAAGAACGGGAGCATGAAAAGTAATTTAAAATACGAAATATTCAAAATGCAACCATCGTTTTTTCTCTATGTTCAAAGTCCGCTACCATTGACCCGAATGGGACCCTTCGCTTTTAAGTTAGAAATTTCCCGTCCCCTAATTCCTGTATCCGCCACAACCTCTGCCAATGGGTATTACACACTGATTTTAGAAGGAAAATCATGCAATGAATTAAGACATTATTTTTCTCATTCTTCAACTCGAGTTTTAGCTGTACTTATTTATATTGAGTCATTGACTCATATGCACCGAAGTGTACGGAAGGGGTTTTCAATTTAGCCGATGTATTATCTCTGTCTAATCCAGCAACTGACCGCGAAATTGGATTAAAAACTGATACGTGTAATTTGAGCCTACTAGTTTATAGGAACAAATTTGAAGTACTTATAGATGTCAAATTGAGTCACATCAATGTTTATCTTCATACATCGCTGACAGTGGTATATCTACGGCAAAAGTGGATGCTTTAATTATCTAGATCTGCAGCAGATATAGAACCGTGTTTTGATGTTGTACAGGGGTATTCACTTTTGATTGGAGATGTTCTGACAACTTTATTACAAGAAAATCTTTGAATTTAACGGTATTTCAGAAATTTTCGGAAAAAATGAAGAAGCATACATGGTATTCCTCTGTCTGATCTGATACAGCCTAACACTCTTCTAGGACAGTTTGAACGTATCGGATCCGTGATTCATGAAGATGGTAAACATGAAGTCTTTCTTTGATTTTTATTCATATAATCATAAATAATGACATCAATTTCTTGTGGATCGATGCAGCTTACATCTTACGCGATTTAAACGAATACAAAAAGTAAAAATATTACATTGAAGACACGCATACTGTAGTTCCAGGACGAACATTTTCAGCCTGTGATTTAGAGCAAAGGCAAATCAGACAAGGATTGTACATGATAAATTGTACACATATTGTATTTACAGAAATTTTTAAAATATGTTTTCTTTAAATTAATATTTCACACATTTTCTCAATGTAGAAATATCTCTCATCATTTCTAATACTTAGTAATTCATGGTACTTGTCCTGACATTATGCGACGTCATATGTGAAAATGACGTCAAATGACGTCGCAAACAATATACCATACCCTCAATTCACATTAAAATATTTTGCTTCAACAAGGCCGTAAATCACAAAGTTGGCCATTTCTGAATTGCTGAAATATGGTATTATCAAAATATAAAAGATGAACGTTGTGGCAAATTAGGCCGATTTTGCCGTTCGTGGCTCTGGTCCTTTGTTTCGCAATAAGCTTTTTTGCGTTCACATGAGACCGAAACTATTGCACTGTGAAATGCCAATGAACATGCACAAGAATCATGAATAAAAATGTACTACGGATATTGTTCGAATAGTTTTCGTAAAGTCAAAATCTAAGACTATTTTGAGAGGTAGCCTATGTAACAAACATGTAACTATGTCATTTCAGTCTAGATTATGACGTCAGTCAATTGTGGCGTCATTCTCTATAAGGGGTCTATAAGGGGTCCAGACTTTATAGAAAAGCGTTCTTATATATCGGTATACGAAAAATTGGAATCTCTCAATAGAATCTTATATGTATATTTATAAGCTGTATCAAACTATGAGTCAAAAATTCCAGGGGGTCCGGACCCCCGACCCCATTCTGGATCCGCGCCTGTTAAAATTAATTTCAACAAAAACGAAAATAATCATAAGGGGACTAACATTTGATTTTGATGGGGTGCCATATTTTTCGAGTCAGAACATCTATTTCCAATGCAGAGCGGGAAATTCAAGGTCACAATATTTATTTCCAATGCTTAGCAAACATGACAAGCAAAATAGAAATAAAAGAAAAAAAAGAAAACCTGCCTGAGAAACGTTTAACATTTGAACCACTTGGTGAGTGTCACTGCTGGTGGACCAAGAGACCCCGAGGGCACATGTAGCCAAGTTCGATTAACTTCGGTTGATCGTCTGTCTCTTCAACGCATTCGAAAATTTCTGTTATCAAAAAAATATTGATATTTCTAAAACGAGGGTCCTGTAGCATCATATCCCACCCATCCTGCTACGTTTTCGGTACATTTTTGGACATATGTTTCACACTCTTTGGTCTCATTTCATTGTTTAGATTGAGCATCACTGACGAGGGTTAAGTACCCAAAACTTGCATGTCTGGTCCATGCTGAAATTTGATCTGTTCTTAAATGGTGCTATTGAATTTGAAGACGTTTAACATACAACGAATATGCCTTTGAATTCTCCCCTGAAAATTCTTAGAAGTAAAATTAAGAAGATTTACCGCTGAGTATGAATCGCACCAACTGAAAATTGTTCGAAAGTCGAATTTATATTTGCCACAGTGGTTTGCGTAAAAGCCAGAATTTATTTACATATTTCCTACACTGAACGATTGTAATTCGAACCTAGAGTGCGATGTCACATTAGATATTATAAAATTCCACTAGATTTCAGTCCACTATTTCTGATTGAAATTGAATGAAATGAAATAAAATATAATACCCTGAATACTTATCTATGTTAAGAGGTTGTAGATCTAGATCACTGCCCATTGACAATGTGAGGATTGTTATTTACATACGTTTTATTAAGGACTTCTCGGTTGATTTTACATGGGATTACTTTAGCCAGCAGAGCACGGACAGTCTATACTTTTCATTTAGAACCCCTGTGTCACATTGACTTATTTGTAACGTCGCCCCAGGTTGTCGATTTATTATATTGATTTTTCTCAAGCATTTTACTTATGAAGTTCCATTATCGTAAATATGACTGTCTGGTTCATGGTTTATGAAAGTTCTGTGTCCAAAGGAGGACCTCTCTCTGCCGACAGAGTTTGGATACTTCTTTTCCCTTTAGATTGAGTAAATTTTACATAAAAGTGCGGTTGACGGTTCTTCTGTGCACTCGGGTATGTAGGAGGGTTATTCACGTGTAATCCGGATAACTACACTACATGCATTTGCTTTACTATCCGCGCGACTCACTTCAGAAACTAGATAAACGTGATTTCGACTATTTCACCATTCAGAGGTTTTAATGAAATCGATACCATTCATTAGATCCCGCTTAGTCGTAAATTTTGGTATAAGTTATATTATGGTCAGTGCACGAAATCAAATTCTATAAACAAGTTTTTGATGGGCCATTTCCAATAGTATTTTTCCCGTAACGCGTTGACGCGCTCCGAATTCGGACTTGTTTTAATTTTTGCATAACAAAGTAATCAAAATCGCGTTTATCAAGTTTCCGAAGTGAGTCGTTGTAGAAACCCCTCCCGGCATGGTCCACACTTGCTTGATTCAACCATGACATCGATGTATCACATCATCTGGATAAAGTCGTGAAGTACAGCTATGTGGGTGCATAGGGGAATATAATAAAGCAATGTTCAACTTCCCCCGTCCTCATGTTTAACAACATTAGTAAAAAGATGCACCGATCAAGGAGGGGGTGGAGCTCATTCAATAGGGGTAATTTAAGTTCACGATTGCTCGGCTTTGATTATCATCCCCCCGATAAGAAATGCTAAACATGTTACAGTCATATGTGAATCAGGAAAATATTCAAGGGGTCCAACCCATAAAGAAGGGGCCAAACCTTTGATTTATCTCAGACGATAGCTGCAAAACAATGATTTTGTCAAATGGGGTTTAAACATAAAACTATACCTAAACAAAAGGCCCAAGTGGCCACTTCGCTCAACTGAGTTGCAAACAAAAGAATGATAGTTGACAATTTGGTGAAGACCGTACTTGCTTCCTTTAAGGATTTGTAAAATTATAAGCATCAGCTTTGGGGATGTAGAAAATGCGTCAGCCAATCAGAGCCCTCTATGGTCATATTTGTTGACCGATCAGCAAGAAAAACATTTGGTAGATGACCTTGAGTACTTGCCTCCTCTAAGGTTTCGTGAAATTCCGTGCAGCGGTTGAAGAGGAGAAGTCGAAAATGCGTCAGTCAATCAGAACCCTCGGTGGCCATAGTTGTTGACCGATAGACCCGAAAAACACATACTTGGTAGATGACTTTAAGTACTTGCTTCCTGTAAGATTTCGTTAAAGGAGCTGATAAGATGAGGCGTCAAATCTGCCTTGAAAAAAGTGGAATTTTGAAAATGGGAACTTCAATTCTTTTTTGACAAACTTGATGCCAGTTTTTGGTTTCATCATAATCAGCAGTTGGATAAGATTTATCATGCATTGTTTTCCTATTTTGGGGCAAAACATGTATTTTGTCTATAGAAATCAATGGGAAATGGAAAAGTTTTAAAAACATTTCCCCATCCCTAGCTACAGAACGACACTTTTATAGGTGTATATCACTAATACACATCTTTTGACAAAGTGGGCTTCTGTAGCTAAAGGGGAACGATGCCCCAGAGATAAAAAAAAATGAAAAAGGGAGGGGGGCTTTTTACGAATCTGTGTTTTTGGTCATAATTAAGCAAAGTTTATACTCTTTGGACTGTAATTTAAGTATCTAGAAATAAGCTTACCAAAATAAAACTTTATGAGGAATCTCCAAATACATTACATTTTAGAAATGATCGATTTTTTTTCTTGCGTATATAGATTGTTATGAAGAAAAAAACTTGATGAGATTCAGGGCTAAATACAAGCTTGGTAGAGGAACTTCAGTATTTGCTTCCTGTAAGGTTTCTTTCCGTAGGGTTTCGTCGATGCTCAATTAGACATTTTTCATCGTGACGAACTTTGCACTCCGAACTTCGTACTTCGCACTTCGAACATTGAAGAATCATTGGAGTAGCTGTCATTTACGTATAAACTCATAAGCGGAGTCATCTACATCTTGATTAATATACTCAATGGAGTTGGTATATGGGACTTCCTGTACTATTGGCGCGTAGTTTGGCAACCCATTTATAAAATTAAAGTGCGAAGTTCGAAGTACGAAGTGCGAAGTTCGTCACGGTGAAAAATGTCTATTTGGTGCTCTATTGAGGGTGCTGTTGAAATTGTCGTCAGGATCTTCTTTATCTCTTTGAAATTATGTGCAGCTGTTGCAAAGGTGAAGTCGAAAATGTGTAGGCCAATCAGAGCTCTCAGCGGCCATATTTGTTGACCGATCGTCACGAAAAACACAAACTTGGTAAAGGACCATGAGTACTTGCTTCCTAAAAGGTTTTGTGAAATTCTGTGCAGCGGTTTCCGAGAAGAAATCGAAAAAGTTTCAGCAAATCAGAGCCATCAGCGGCCATATTCATTGACTGATTGGCACGAAAAACATAAACTTGGTAGAAGATCTTAAGTACTTGCTGCCTGTAAAGGTTTCGTGAAATTCTGTGCAGCGGTTGCAGAGGAGAAGTTGAAAATGTTTCAGCCAATCAGAGCGGTCATATTTGTTGACAGATCGGAACAAAAACACAAACTTGGTAGAGGATGTTGAGTACTTGCATGTGAAACGTTTACGTGCCGGACGGACGACGAACGGATGGGCGAACTAAGGACTAAGGACGCTATGACAAAAGCTCACTTGAACTTTGCTCAGGCGAGCTAAAATAGTATTATTCATATTAATATTGTGGCTACAAAATTGATTAACAATTATAAAAGTTCTGTAACTTTCTGTTTAATAGTTGTAATTTTATCGAACCAAGCATCACACAATTCTATATACTAATTAACAGTTCTTGTTCTCCATTGATGTGAGTATCGTCAATGTGACATATTTTCAACAATCATGTTTATTGTACCTCATCAAGATTTGCCTTTTCAATATTGTTCTGCAATCTTTGCAAAAATAAAGTTGTCTCAAAAGTAATTTCCACCAAAACATGCAGATAACACATCTTCTTATGATTCCATCACACATAGTCTTAAAACTAAGACTTGACAGGAACATGGTGTCACTTGTCTTTACATAACAACGCAATGCCCTGGAAAATTAAATTATGTTTGTGATATTATTTTTCTGTCAAAGAAATAAAAATCAGTTTGAATGATAACATAATTAGTACCTATATACAGTATTTTCACGATGCAGTTTTTTTCTTCTAGGGGCAGCGATTCATAGGCATTTTTATTTTCGACTTACTGTCCTGTTTGCAGAATCTAAAGCAAGTAGTCTAGATGATTTTCTCTTTTCAAAACATAATATTGTCATCTCATAAAATAGGTCTTAAAAGGTATCTTAATCGAAACAGAAAATACATCTGCTTGGTTCTGCGTAGCTCAGTTTGAAAACAGATCCCTTAGACTTTTTCCCCGATCTGTTTTCACATCGTTACAACGGACACCATAACGTCATTACAAACTAAAAGGCGTCCAGAAATTAGAAGGTGGACAATTTTTTTTTCTTTATAGCGCTTAGTAGATAGTTGAAAAGGAGAGTTGATCTAATATTCTTTTTACGACCAAAGACGGTCAATCAATCATAGGAAATGATGCCAAAGAAAAGAAAACCTACTACCCCTCCTTTCTCTTTCCAATCGTGCTTGAAATTCCGCCTCACGTCTTCTTAGCTGCTCTGTTTCAAATTGTGCTTGTAACCTTTGACATTCCGCCTCATGTCTTCTTAGCTTTGTTTCCAATTGTGCTTGTAATCTTTGACATTCCACCTCACGTCTCCTTAGCTCACTTTCAAAGTTTGATCGTGCCCTTTCTTTTGTTTGCCATAATGTTTCATCGTGTTCTTTTTGCATTTGCTTTAATTCTTCCTGTTTGAGGGAAAGCTGATGTTTAAGAAATCCTATTTCCTTGTCTGCTTGATATTTGATTAAATATTGAACGCCCTTCTCCATTTTTCCTTCTATGTTCTTTGAGGTTGACGCGAATTGTTTCTTGCTCCCTTTGTCTTCATCAGAGGAAAACATTTTTTCGCCGGAATCAAGATGCATTTTGTTTCCTATAGAAAAATCATGATGGAAATAGTTTCTCTTATTTTTCGATACAAGTTTATCTATTTCTGAACGGAGACATTCTGCTTCTGTGGATTCCATATTGTTGTTTTTAATGCAGAGAACTCTATTCTCACACATGCTAATGAATTTGGTCCAGAACTTTGGCAACATTTTCAGGTAGTTTTCGAAAGTCACTTTATTTTGTTCAAATTCATCCTTTCTTACGTAGACTAGAATCATATGCTTACAGGCATCTTCCCCAAAGACTTTTAAAAATTCCTGAATGCTGCTTTCCTCCTCCTTTGTGCATCTATTTGGTGCTTGAATATATAAAAGCACATGGGGTCCTGGCGAAGTTAGGCCAATGCAGCGCGATATCTCTGCATTTAACTGGCCCTCATCAATATCTCTTGTGTCAAAAAACCCTGGAGTGTCTATTATAATATATTTCTTATCATTTTTAGTGACCTCCTCACGACCACATTGTTTGGAAACAGAAATCGGTGAAAACCCCGTCTGAAATTTTCTTGCTCCGAGTAAAAGATTACCAGTTGAACTCTTGCCGGCGCCAGTTTTCCCAAGCAGGACTATTCTTATTTCCTCTTCCATTGACTGTGCCTGCTTTTTGACATCTATAAAAACAACAGCTCTGTTATTCATCGAATTTGTTTGAAGTCTAATACGTCAAAATGCAAATAATAATAATCATAGATTAACTTAAAGTAGGATAGACAATTTTTCTTGCTCTGAGTAAAAGATTACCAGTTGAACTCTTGAAGGCACACGTTTTCCCAAGCGAGGCTATTCTTATTTCCGTTGACTCAGCCTGCTTATTAACATCTATAAAAAACAACAGTTCTGTTATTCATCGAATTTTCATTTGGATTCACCCTTGAAGTTTAATACTTCAGAGCGCAAATAATATAAAGCATAAATTAACTTTTTAGTAATATAGAACAATTTTTGCTTCGAATAAAATATTACCAGTTGAACTCTTGCCGGCGCCTGTTTTCCCAAGCGAGGCTATTCTTATTTCCTCTTCCGTTGACTCAGCCTGCTTATTAACATCTATAAAAAAACAACAGTTCTGTTATTCATCGAATTTTCATTTGGATTCACCCTTTTAGTTTAATACTTCAGAGCGCAAATAATATAAGCATAAATTAACTTTTAGTAATATAGAAAAACTTTTGCTTCGAATAAAATATAACCAGACTGAGTTGAACTCTTGCCGGCGCCTGTTTTCCCAAGCGAGGCTATTCTTATTTCCTCTTTCGTTGACTCAGCCTGCTTATTAATATCTATAAAAAAACAACTGTTCTGTTAGTTATCAAATTTTCATTTGGATTCACTCTTGAAGTTTTATACTTCAGAGCCCAAATAATATAAAGCATAAATTAACTTTTATTAATATATAGAACTTTTTGCTCCGAATAAAAGATTACCAGTTGAACTCTTGCCGGCGCCTGTTTTCCCAAGACAGGCTATTCTTATTTCCTCTTCCGTTGACTCAGCCTGCTTTTTAACATCTATAAAAAACATCAGTTCTGTTATTCATCGAATTTTCATTTGGATTCACATTTGAAGTTTAATACATCAGAGCGCAAATAATATGAAGCATATATTAACTTTTAGTAATACAGAACATTTTCTTGCTCCGAATAAAAGATTACCAGTTGAACTCTTGCCGGTGCCTGTTTTCCCAAGCGAGACTATTCTTATTTCCTCTTCCGTTGATTCTGCCTGCTTATTAACATCTATAAAAAACAACAGTTTTGTAATTCATCGAATTTTCATTTGGACTTACTCTTGAAGTTTAACATTTCAGAACGCGAATGATATGAAACATGAGTTAACTTTTAGTTGTATAGAATATTAATGAGAAAATGTAATTTATTCAAATTCGATCGAAGGAAATTTCTATGCGCTCAACTTTTCTTAGTATGGATGAGACTATATAATTACAAAGTGCCCTTTTAAGAAAAACAGAAACATCTGAAGCCATCCTTTAAATATGAATTTATTCAAATCTAACAACTTCTTATATATATATTTATATTCTCACGCCATTATTTTTCTGTATTGCCCAACTTGTTTGATACCTTTTCAATTTTCACCAGTGATGCAAATAAAACTTCCTACGTGTATAGTCTTCATTCCAAAAAATAAGCTACACAACTCTTACCATATTCCCTCGTGCGTACGTGTGCATAAATAGGGACTCATCAAATTAATTTACATTGTTCACTAGCGATGTAAATATTGTCGATCACTGGACCTTAATAGTACAATGAATTTTGCCACATATTTGACCGCTCTTTTAAATCTTCAGGAAACATCGTGTTCGTGATACAGTTTGAGAATTAGTACTGGTGTAAAATGAGAAAGCGTTTTTTTTTTCAAAAATGCTATGGACACATAGCCAAATACGGGTGTCACAAATGATTGTATATCCTGGATAAAATCTTTCTAAAGCAAACATTACAAGACAGTACGAATGGATTTAAGTAAAAGTGTTTCACACCTAAGAACCGTCTTTGTGCATCGCTCATAATTGGTTTGTTTGGATAACGTTTTACCTGACGGAGCGTTTGCGTTAACTACTGAATAAGAAAACAATCAGTTATCTTATTAGCAATAAGGACTTTTGCAGGTTATACAGTTGGAAGTTTTGGAGACTGACATTTTTATTAAAAGTTTTTTTGTCAGATACATACGAACCCGCGAACATAAAACACCGCAACCTGTCACCCAATTCGTATTCGCGAATAAAACGCGGTTTACAGTATTATACACAACAGTTAGTCTCGTTGGTTTATGTGTAGTCTTTTGTATTTGGTGTTTTATGTCGTATGTTGTGTTCCCAGTGTCTCTTGCACTCTTAGTGCGAATGTCTGTGTTTTTTGCTTCGGAGTTTTGCTGTGGGTGATGCAATCAAGTTTTTTTTTTCTTTTAAGACCCCCTCCTTTCTTATTTGTTTGAATAGATAAAAGCCTCTCTCTCATTCTCTCTCTATCTCATGCTCATGTACTTTTTCGGAAAGTTGTCTTGTTAGCTGTAACAGAAGTTTGTACTGGCTTTGGTTGTCGAGTCGGTTCTTCTTTTATCTCTGGAATAGGTCCCCTGCTTCTTAAAGCGTAATGATCTGAAACGAAATTCTATATATTTCAATTTATTCTAAAAGCATTCTGTAAAATGTAAGAAAGCTCTTCCATCTTCATGAATGAGACATTCTATGTTTCGTGTCTTTCAAAGAAAAGGGAATGATCTTCAGTATGACCACCCTGCATTCACCCATTGAAACAAACCCATAAGAAAGTGACACATAAATGACATCATACAAACTCCAAATCGCAAAAAGACACAACAATGACAAATATGGATAATGACCAGAACATCATACAAAACAATCATAACAGACGTACAGAAACATGAAATGACAAATATGGATAATGACCATATCCCTAAGAACATTGATGACAACACATAAATAGAAGGGGATCAATGTTCACCCGGCGCCGACTTTGGACGGCCATCTGCTTTTAGCAAATGGTTTGGTTATATGTTTGTAAGTTTGTCCCCTGTGTTGGTTCTTTGTCCTTTTATATATGTCTGTCAGTTCCAATCTATATGAAATATTAGTGTTATGAAAAAAGATATCAAGATAACAATTTAAATTATTAATATTTGTGGTCTTTAATAAACAATTATTGGAATTTATTAAAATTTCATACTTTGATTGATATTCTAATTCCTTGATATGGATAAAATCATAGAGAAGTGATTATCAATTTAGCTTGAAGGTGAAAGATTTGTTCAGGAGAGTTGGTACACCTCGTTACTCTTATCATTCTGATAAAAAATAGACAATGAAAGGCAAATACTAACGACTGAGTGTTCCACTTGAAGACGGACCCGCCGTAGAATTATCCATAGCTTTCTTCCCTTTATTGCAATCCCCCTTAGCTGTAATGAAAATAAGGTGTCATCTGTTTTATAGAGATGCAGTATATTTTGAAAATTAAATGAAATCGTATTTATAAGTGTGCAATATGCATGATGAATAAAAATCGATCATCAGAAACCACAAAAACGTCGAATTCAATGCCATCTCTTTATGTATATGTCAGATGAGTAGGTTTGGAATGATGTTCAAAGCGAATATGAGTTATTTGACGAGATAGATTAAAAAAACTGTTATAATGTATAAGGGAGCAATCTTAAAAAGGAGCTTTTCAAAATTTATCATCGAATTCTCTAAAAAAAACTCATACAATATTACGAGTGTCAATATTGAAATATCTGTTCTAAAGTACCAATTTTCTTGTACTAGACACGTGATTCATATATTGAATGTTAAACGTCTTCAAATTAAAAAGTCTCATTTAAGAACATCAATTTGCAGTATGGACCAGACATGCACGTTTCGGTTACTTAACCCTCGTCAGTGACCCTCAATCTAAACAATGTAATATGGCCACAGAGTGTGCTGGCGGACTCCTTGCTTAATCCTCGTCAGAAGTACTTCATGTCAAACAGTTAAAATAATAAATAAAACCAAAGTGATTTTTTTCTGGCATCATCTACAATATAGACTTTTTATATCCTCTTGCCAAAATGAGCGGCTCCAAATTGTGTGTAGGGTTTATTCAGAAGCGTATTAAAGTGGAAAATATGCCCAAAAATCACTGGAGGCTAGGTGCAAGGAGCTTAATCCTTAACAAGACCGAAAATTTATGCTGAAACCCCAGCAAAGAACAGAGCCATGCAATGAGGGAGATGCAATACCAACAACCAAACACAACATAAAAATTACTACTAACAATAGACAGCAAAACAATAATAAATGAAATTTATTGTTGATCTAAGGATCAATGATACCCCCGCCCGGCATATTTTACATATAAGCAATGTATAAAAAGTTGGAAGGGGCACAATTCAACACAAAATTAAGGAACATGACACATGACCCTTTATTTGAACATGACCTGTATTTCTCAATGTAAAGCTATATGTAAGAAATAAATATATTCCCTGTTACAGTTTTCATTTAAAAGTCAGGCCAGCACAAAATATTGATTTTTTCCTAGTTTAAAGGGACACAACTCTGCATAAAATTGAGCCATATTCAAACCTAACCTGCAATTTTTGAAATAATAGCTACATTCAACAAATGAATTTATAATCTGTAACAGTTGTCCTTCTAATGTCCAGAAACCACAAAACTGTGAATTTTTCTAAGTTTCAAGGGGCATAACTCTGCACGTAATTGAGGGACATGACATATATTCGAACTTGATCTGTATTTCTTGGTGTTATAGCTATATGCAAGAAATGAATTGATTATCTGTAATGGTTTTCCTTTAAACGTCCGGAAACCACAAAATTTTGAAATTTTCTAAGTTTCAAGGGGCATAACTCTGCACCAAATTGAGGGACATGGCCCATATTCAAACTTGACCTGTATTTCTTGG
This sequence comes from Pinctada fucata, assembly GCA_028142955.1. Classification (NCBI taxonomy): domain Eukaryota; kingdom Metazoa; phylum Mollusca; class Bivalvia; order Pterioida; family Pteriidae; genus Pinctada; species Pinctada fucata. Next base: position 31,202,336 of record AP027111.1, read on the forward strand.
TATAATAGCTATATGCAAGAAAAGAATTGATTATCTGTAATAGTTTTCCTTTAAACGTCCGGAAACCACAAAATTTTGAAATTTTCTAAGTTTCAAGGGGCATAACTCTGCACCAAATTGAGGGACATGACCCATATTCGAACATGACCTGTATTTCTTGGTGTTATAGCTATATGCATGAAATGAAGTGATTATCTGTTATGGTTTTCCTTTAAACGTCCGGAAACCACAAAATTTTGAAATTTTCTAAGTTTGAAGGGGCATAACTCTGCACCAAATTGAGGGACATGACCCATATTCGAACTTGACCTGTATTTTTTTGGTGTAAAAGCTATATGCAAGAAAAAAGATTATCTGTAATAGTTTCCATAAAATATCCGGAAACCACAGGTGGGACGGACGCACGCACGGACGCACGCACGGACAAGTGCATCACTATATACCCCCACCATTATATGGCGGGGGTATAACAATATACAGGTGTAGGCAAAGTAAGCAATATTCGGAACGACAGTAGAAAAAGTTAAGGTATTTACGCTTGCCTATTTGCCCTTCTGCTTTGCGTATCCTCTTTGCTGGCGGACTCCTTGCTGAAGACACATTTGAATGACTCGTTGTAGCTTTGTGTTCCCCCGAAGACATATCCGTGGAAACCTTTGAAATAGAAAATTATTTTCTTGATATACATATTGAATTCACAATCAGAATTTGACGAGCCGTCAAAGTCAAACAAAAGGTAAGTAGCCTCAACAAGACCTTGTTGCAACAACTAGAACAGGGTATTAACGTAAAATCATTGAATACATAAAAACTACACATAAAGCGAAAAAAGAGAACATACTGTAAGGCGATCGGAAACGACATAGGATAATGGAGAGAAAAAATGTTAAGGGGCGCCTAATAACTCCTCCATTTTTTGTAATGTCTAAGATTTCATGGAAAATTTTATAGGAGCAATGGAGGCTACTTACAACTTCACAGGAAATCCTCTGGTTTTCGAATCGTCCAAAACTAGATCGCATTTAAAAACCAAAAGAGAGAGTGTTTCTTTCGTATTGGTGATATTTTTAAGTTATTTGCTTCTTAGTCACAATAATCTTTAAATCAAATATAATCAATATACACATGTAATATACAAATATACTGGTACATGACATGTTCCTACCGTGATAATATCCTCGTTCGTAGTGGACGTCGGTTCTTCTTGCTGTGTGTCTCCTCCAGCTGCTTCGTCATGTCCCGTTCGCAACTGATTTTCTGCAATTATCGAACAGCAGATGATTCGAATGTTAAGCAATATTATACAGTTTCAATTAATAGGTGCTCAACAAAATCTCTACCTATTTTGCTCACAACATATTCTAGAAATGGAATCAATCGGATGTGGAAACTAAAGAATTCTAAGAAACTTTCGGAAAAATTTAAAAGCCACCAATTTCAATCATATAACCAGCATGATAACGTCTTTCTCCACACTCTACACTACCGCCCCACACCAAAAGCTAAAAAAAATACCTTGTCATAGAGCGGGAGGATACTTAGTCAGTCGAACTCCTCGGGTGATCACATGCATGAGCTCGCCACAGCCGGCAGAGCACGAACTGTATTTCGTATGCCTTTTGTTTTTACATCCATTTACATATCCATCTGTGTGTTTCTTTGGCCCCTGTGTCATGCTGTCTGTTAATATGGTCATTTTACAGTAAGGAGGTTATTTTACACCACAATTGTGCGTTCTTTCAGCAGAAAAGTGGGAGGGTTGTGCGCACGTAATTCAGGTTAACCAACTGTCTGCTACTGACGTGGTTGATGACCGTCCTAAGTTGCCCATTGGTCTCGTTGGTTTATGTATAGTCATTTATGGTTGATGTTTCTGTGTAATATGGAGGAATCGTATTCCAGCAAATAGTCGGCATCCCAATGTGTACCAATTGCGCCCCAATGCTTGCGGACTTATTTTTATATTCATACGATGCTGACTTCATCCAGACCTTGCCCTCGACTGGGCGACGCAGTTCAATTTTATATACATAGATGACTTGTTGTCCATCAATAATCCGAACTTTAAGGATCATCTACATGAAATATATCCTCATGAACGAGAGATCAAGGAAACAACCGAGAGCGACAGATCCGCTTCGTACTTGGATATAATTCTATCTTTCGACGCAAATAGTCATTTGAACACCTGACTGTAAGACAAGCATGATAATTTCAGCTTCCAAATAACTAACTTCCCTTTAATGAGTAGCAAAATCCCGTCTTATCCTGCTTATGGAGTTTTTGTTTCTCAGTTGAAACGGTACGCCATTACATATTCCAATAATGAAGATTTCATCGTTAGAGTCAGACGGCTTGCAACTTAGCTACTTTTTCAAGGTTGTACCGGTATTACACAACGGCTGAAATCATCTTTGAGGAAGTTCTTCAGTCGCTACAGTGATTTAATGAAAGAATATCAGATGATCAGTAACGTTCTGGATTGCGATTGAATCACCAAACAAGAAATATTTACCTTATACATGTATGTACATCAATATATACATCGAGATAATGACCGAATTTGACACATTTTCATGGAGCTGTTGCGACGGGTGTTTCTTGCAATCAGGAGACGCTGACTCTTCCCGGGAACCTGGTCTCACTTCGAATGAATGTTATCCATTCCGATATTCGCAACCGTTCCAATGGAAATTCTAATGATTTCGCCTTGCTTTCTTGACTTTGTGACTGAATAACTGATAGGTACTTCTTTGATGTTTATATTAATCAAGTCTGATATAAGCATTATCATCATTCTTGTTCCCTTTTTTCAATTGTTTAGATTTGACTTATTTTCAATCACTTTTAAAGGAATTACGTTCTGTGCATATCCTCATTTAACCATGTTGTATTCAAGCCTATCATAAGTATTCAATGGACAAATACTTGTACCTAGAAATCTTCTGTATCTATGGTAATTTTCTTCGCTAAGATTCAGACGAAGTGCCTGGTTTTCATTTTCTGGTCCTCCATCTGTGAAGAAAGCATTTCGCATCTCTCTATTCAAAGATCCAGATTTGTAATCATTCCAAAAAGAATCTAACATCTCAAGACTTCTGAAACTCAAAAATACGAATAACGAGCTTTGTATGTATCCTTCAAATTCTGCGCCTTTTCCCTGTAGAAACGCAATCAATTTGCAGTTCTCTATCATTAACTTATTCAAAGTTCTCCAACGGATAGAAAATTCGTGAAAAGAATCATCATTAGATATTAGTTTCTCCTTGCTTGCTTTCGCTAGTTCCACAAAGTTTTTTATTCGTTCGTCCTCTCCGTCCGCTTTACATAACCTTAAAATTGCATTTGACTCCTTCATAAGATTGAGGTGGATCTCTAGGTTTCTCGAGAACCATTCGAAATGATGAGAGTCTTGTGGGGTAATTTTGATATGGTGACTTTGAAGATCTAACTGGATTTTCTTGATAGCCACGGATGCTGATTTCCACTCATCCTCGTTGGTTGTGCTGTTTTCGACCTCAGCGACCAAATCTAGAATTAAGAGTTTAAGGAAAGTTATAACTCCTAAGAAAATCAGATTTCAAAGCCGATTCCTTTTCTTTTTACCAGAAGCGATATTTAGATGATTGAATTCTTTGTGTTTTAATTGACTGTTCCGAACACCTTACTACGCAAAATTTCCAAAAATTTTACTTTTTAGTAATTGTTGTTCCATGATGCAATTGTAGCAGTAAAGCTATTCAATATTCAAATGCATTTAGAAAGCACAATGTTCATTTTTTCTGAGTGTGTAACATCCTATTGGATCGGAGAGCTGAAATACATACTCTACGGCTGCATTTCAGGATTTTGAGGAACACATTGCTAATGACAGGAAAATTTCGTCGGAAGACACTCCACAAATAATAATTGTTCTCGAGAATTGTGTGATCTCCTTTTGTAGGTTACCATTTCCGTTTTCTTTTTTGCTTACCGTATTGTGTGGATTGTAAGAATTGCTTTTATTATCAAATTAGTAAGTTGGCCAATTAGTTTAACATGTTCTATCCGGATCTCCCCCTATCTCTATCTGTCATTATCATGATTATTTCCTTTGTACAAAAATCACGGGTGACGGGTGTTGCATGCAAGCAGGAGATGCTTACTCTTCCTGGGCACCTGGTCTCGCTCTCATTTTGGGAGTTCGCTTCTTTTCATGTGGTGAAGGTTTTTCTTTGTTTGCTTTGGTTTTTGTTTTATGCCTTCGGTTTACGATTTTCTGAATTATCGATTTTGCACTGTGTATTGGGATATCACCGTATACAACGTGACATCAGGGGAGTCAGCCATGTGCGGCACGGGGAGTCGGTCCCGAAGCGGACGCACGACAAGATCGGCGAGTATTTCTTCAAATTTCTCGGATATTTTACCATATTTCTCTAAAATTCAAATTGCATAGAGTATGGTAAACATCCCTTGATCTATCGCGTGTGGCACTGGACTTCAGATACCTCTAGATACCTCAAACACTTAATCCGCGTTTTACGAGTAGACCTAAATCCTTGAAATCGACGATTTCGATCAGTCTTTTTCGCTTATTTCTCTTCCATACTCACCTAATTTGCTATGTTCGGATTGACTATAGCATCTTGATACTGTTTTAAATGTGTATTGAGTATGTTTTGTCTGTTTCATGTATGTATTTTGATAAAATATCGCCAAATTGTAGTGTATCACATGGGGAGTCGTTTTTAAGTATGCCGCGGGGAGTATTCTCAAAATATAATGTGTTGAAATAAGCCTAGGAAACGATGGTTATTGTGTATATAGGGATCACAGTGATTGTCTGATTGTCCGTCTGTAATGGTGCGGAAAGGGGATGACAATTTCATCCCTTTTTCCCCATATTATCAACCTGCCATCCCATTTTATCTCACGGAATACTTTTATTATCAATAATTTGAAGGTTACATGTAAGGTATGACCAAATGGAATTATCATCAAGCCAGCCGCTTGTTCTGCAGACTACAATGGGCAGAGTTAAGAGGACTGGAAGTTGCGGAATATTTCTAAAAACTGATAGTCTGACTATCACTGTTCAATACAGATCTGTAAAACAGCGATATACTAGTATATAACTGATGTATTTGAGGTTTTATTTTGCGTCTCGGATCTTTGCAAACATATCCTTACTACCAAAGGTTCTGTCCTGTAAATACTGGTGGTCTAGCCCCCCCCCCCCCCTCCCCCAGCACTCGCGTTATTTTTAATTATTTTTTTGTGTTTTTTCTTATTTTTTATTTTTTTGTTTGGAGCTTTTGTTTGCTTGTGTGTCTGTTTTTATTTTGGATATTGAGAACGCCCACCCTATCTAACTTAAAGGGTTAGGCGAGGGGTTTGGCAGTAAGTGTTATTATTTTAAATGTTTTACCCTGACATGGTCGCCATAGCACTTTATATATAGACAAAGCCTCAGACAGTGCATGTTTTATGGATTTTGATTTCATTTTCGTGCGTGATCATCGACGGCGGGTGCGACTGGCCAAACGCGGAATCATTGTTCCTCAGTCCCGAGCGCCTGGTCCCACCTCTTGCTTGATAGTGGTCCGTCGATGTTCAACTTGGTGCTCTATCGGGAGTGCTGTTGAAATTGTCGCTCAGATCGTTCAGATATTCATAAAATAGTTTACATAAAGTCAAAGATATGATTAATCGAAATGAGAAAAGTTTGGTTTGATTTCAACGCCCTACGTACATTGTAAAATAAGAGTTTCAAAACGTCTAAAAACGGTAAAATCATCGAAAATATCAGAAAACGGACAAAATAATGATACAAAATTATGAAAGGAGCTGTTAAGATAAGGGCCGTATTTAGCCCTAAATATCATGACTTATTTCTTCCGCATGGCGAATCGTACACAGAAAAACATGAATCATTATTGAAATATAATGTATTTGCAGACCTTTTACATGATTTACATTATGTTGAGGAACTCTTAAGGTTGTAAAATTAAGGTCGAAAGAGGTAGGGGTGCTCGGATAGAAAATTCGATAATATCGACCAAAAATCGTATACATTTTTGAATATTTTATCTAAAATGGATAAATTTAAGCTAAAAGACATCAAATATGTCTACATTGTGTATCAGAAATAGATTTCGAACGTTCAACCTCCTTTAATCGGTAAATAATGAAATCCGGAACTTAAAATACGGTCTTATTCTTCATTCAATGGCTACAATGTAAGCCTTCTAGCGCGAAATACACATTGACGGAGAAATGAACATCACTCTTGCTTATTTCGTTTCTAATTCTTGTATCTTTCATTCAATCATATTGAGTACACAATGTTTGATGGATTAAAGAGGAAAAATAGTCAAATGTGCTATATTTAATGGTCAAAAATATCGATTCTTATAAAATGCACCCCCCTTTCCATTTTTAGTTTTTCGTCTCTGGAGTAGTGTTCCCCCCGGAGATACAGAACCCCACTTTGCCAAAAAATTTGTATCATGGATACACATCTCCAGTAAAAGTGGCTTTCTGTATATCCGGGGGGAACAATGTTCAATAAAACTTTTCCGTTTTCTATTGATTTCTATGAGAAAAAGATAAGTTTTGACCTAAAAATTAGCAATATTATGCAAAACAGATAAAAAATAACTTCATATTCTGATGGGATGCCGTTTAGGTATACATTTTACCAGAAAAGGTTCTTGAAATTTCAATTTTCAAATTTTCCACTTTTCAGGGCTGATTTTACGCCTTATCTTAACAGCTCCTTAAGTAGCGCGCCGTATAGGACCTTGAGAAATTACCTTATTCCTGTACAGTAAGGTTTCAGTGGTTGCAGAATCGAAGTTGAATACACATCGACCACGATCGGCGATGGAAATTGGTAAAGAATCTTTTAGAAATGTGGTAAGTCAACGGACGGACGTACCAAAGACGGCTAATTATCCGCTCTTTTAGATGCCAACTAGATTACTACCCCACAAAAGAACAATAAACTATAAAACCGGTCCTTTCTTTTTGTTTACTTGATCTTATTTTATTTTATATAGGTACATGTATAGGTATATCATAATTTTGTTTTTGTTTAACAATAGTCAGTTCTCCTAGAGCCAGGCATTTAGTGCATATATGCATTATTCTCTATCCTAACATGGTTTGAGATCGCCTGGTGTAAAATCTCCAAAAACTTCAAGTCTGCTTCGCTCCACCCATTGTTGTCTGTAGAACAAGGAGCTGTTAAGATAAGGCGTAAAATCAGCCCTGAAAAGTGGAATTTTGAAAATTGAAATTTCAAGAACCTTTTTGGGTAAAATGCATGGGCGGATCCAGGAATTTTTTTCAGGGGGGGGTCCTAAAGTCCGAATTTTTTGAAGAGCAAAAAAAAAAAAAAAAAAAAAAAAAAAAAAAAAAAAAAAGGGGAGGCAAACGCAAGAAATAGTTATTGATTGATGATGTTAGTTCTGTATCTTATTATTATTAGTGACTGGAAAGTAACGGCGAGCAGAAAGCTTTAAATCTTGAATTTTCACATCATAGTACTTGATTATCAGTTCTATTATGTGATTACAACAAATGGCGAGCGATAGCGAGCCAGCGAATTTTTTTCCGAGAATTGAAATAAAATCCACTATTCGTGACTTTTTCAGTTTCTTTTCATCTTCTTAGTGCCCTTGTTTATAGAAAAGCGCAGCATCATTTGAAAAACAACGCACATGTATGTACATTTGTAACAAACTCTGGCGAGCGGTAGCGAGCCAGAGAAAAAATTATAAATGTATTATCAAAATAAAAGATTTCTAATACAAATTCATGATATATTTTTCAAAAATTATGACAACAAAAGGGGAATTGGGACTTATCTTTTGAAATATGTATATTTATAATAAAAAAAAGTATGTTTTGAAAATTCCAGGGGGGGTCCGGACCCCCCCCCCCCCCGACCCCCCCTCTGGATCCGCGCTTGAAATGTATACCTATACGGCATCCCATCAGAATATGAAGTTATTTTGTATCTGTTTTGCATAATATTGCTCATTTTTAGGTCAAAACTTATCTTTTTCTCATAGAAATCAATAGAAAACGGAAAAGTTTTATTGAACATTGTTCCCCCCGGATATACAGAAAGCCACTTTTACTGGAGATGTCTATCCATGATACAAATATTTTGGCAAAGTGGGGTTCTGTATCTCCGGGGGGAACACTACCCCAGAGACGAAAAACTAAAAGTGGAAAGGGGGGTGCATTTTATAAGAATCGATCTTTTTGACCATTAAATATGGCACATTTGACTATTTTTCCTCTTTAATCAATCGAACATTGTGTACTCAATATGATTGAATGAAAGATACAAGAATTAGAAACGAAATAAGCAAGAGTGATGTTCATTTCTATGTCCATGTGTATTTCGCTCTAAAAGGCTTACATTGTAGCCATTGAATGAAGAATAAGACCGTATTTAAAGTTCAGGATTTCATTATTTACCGATTAAAGGAGGTAGAACGTTCGAAATCTATTTCTGATACACAACGTAGACATATTTGATGTCTTTTAGCTTATATTCATCCATTTTAGATAAAATATTCAAAAATGTATACGTTTTTTGTCGATATTATCGGATTTTCTATCCGAGCACCCCTACCTCTTTCGACCTTAATTTTACAAACTTCAGAGTTCCTTAACATAATGTAAAACATGTAAAAGGTCTGCAAATACATTATATTTCAATAATGATTCATGTTTTTCTGTGTACGATTCGCCATGCGGAAGAATTAAGTCACGGGATTCAGGGCTAAATACGGCCGTGAAACATTTCATATCTTAACAGCTCCTTTGGCCGCTTCGCGGCTTGATAATTCGATTGGTTTAACTTAACCCTCAGATTGATAATAATTTGAAGTATTCCATGGGATAAAGTGGGATGGGAGGTGGATTATATGGAGAAGAAGGGATGAAAGTGTCAACCCCTTTCCGCACCATTACAGACGGACAGCAGACTGAGTCACCGTGATCCCTATATACGCTATAACCATCGTTTCCTTCGGCTTATTTCAACATATTATATTATATGGTCATTATCCATATTTGTCATATACGCAGCAAAACCAATTTGGCTTAATTCATTTCCTTACATAATACATTAGAAAGAATCCTTTACTACTACTCGAAAACAAGTATATTCAGTGCCACTTTTGTCATTTGGGTGTATTCAAAAATACTCACAAATGTCACATCCATTGTCCGTGTGTGGAGTAACTGTTCCACCAATTTGTCTTATAGCAATTTCGGTTTTCTCGATTTCTTCGATTATCTTCACATTGAACTGCACTATATCTTTTAGTATCTTATAATTTCCTATACCAAGGAGACCCCTTCTTTCCAGATCCTGTAGAATGTCATCAACATCTTCCAAGCTATCCTCGATTGGTGTACGGGAATACTGTTTATATGCTGCGACAAAACGTAACTTTTGTCGACCATCGTCTACGGTCTCGTGCAGATACTCTATTGCTATGGTTGTATAAAGAAGTTTCCTATGAAGTCTGGAAATTTCATCAGATTGATACTGAGAGCGGAGAGACATTGTAGGAAAAAATCTAGAAAATAAAATGAAAGAATCTATGATTTTATGCATATTTTTGAAAGCTTATACTGAATACTGTTGAAATGAAATGTTTCACGGCAAAAGTGAATGGAAATCAGGGCCCAGCATTATGAACTTAGAACTGAAGTAAGTCTAAAAATTACAAAATTTGTTATGACTTTCAATTATTCAACATTTTTTCTTATTTACGAATAGAACAGAACATTTCAAATTGCCACGTCTTTTTATAAATGGTTATTTAAGAATTTGACTTCTTCTTACATTTCTTAGTTAATGGACCATAATCCAGGACTCGACTGCAGTGATAAATAAGTTAAAGAAGATCCTGACGATAATCTCAACAGCACTCACAATACAGCACCAAATTGAGCATCGACGGACCACTAGCAAGCTAGAGGTGGGACCAGGTGCCCGGGAGGAGTAAGCATCCCCTGTTGGCTAGCCGCACCCGCCGTCGATGATCATGCACGAAAATGAAAACGAATGAAAAACATGAACTGCACTGTCGAGGCCATTTCTATGTAGAAAGTGCTATGGCGACCATGTCAGGGAAAATATTCAAAACACTTACTGTCAAACACCTCGCGGGGAACTTTTTTACGAGCTCCACACGGCAAAGGGCATAAGTGTGACAAAAATAAGTTAAAGAAGATCCTGACGATAATCTCAACAGCACTCATAATAGAGCACCAAATTGAGCATCGACGGACCCCTAGCAAGCTAGAGGTGGGACCAGGTACCCGGGAGGAGCATATAATCATACAAATTAAGAAATATGGAGTCTACCAAAATTAATAATGTCTATCTGTCACTCAGTGATTAATTTTGCAACAAAGAACATTCGGTTTTTCAGTACTTTTGCGTAATATAGAATATTCATGATGAACTGGATGTCCTTTAAGCTGTGAGTTATACTTCAAATACTTTTGTAAAGCACAAAACTCACTTGTGCCATTACAAAGCGACTATTCCTCTTTTTTCGATATCTATAAGTCATATCTAGGACATCATTACATTATTTAATTCATATGACACTTTATTTTGCAAAAAACATTGAAAACCATCAGATCTTCTATTCTGTCGATAAGTGTCAAAGTCTTGCAAAAACATTATCTATTTAAATATCAAAGAATTACATATAGATAAACGACTGTCAACACAAGTAAAACATAAAATATTTCAAAACGTGTTTCGTCTTTTCAAATAGTGTAGGGATCGTTCAGAAACGGTATTTAACACTTTTTTATATAGAGGTTACATCAAACAATGCATGTATTTTATATATTGTTTTCATTTTCGTGCATGAGCATCGCCGGTGGGTGCGGCTAGCCAACATGGGATGCTTACTCCTCCCGGGCTATTTCGGAAAACATGTCTTTTCATCCAAACATATCTTCGTAATTAAAGGAGGTTAAGAAAATGGACAAATTTGAAATCTGAAAATAACACCAGACGGCGCTATTGAAATTAATTTGGCAGTGTCAGGTAATCACTTTGACATTTTTAAATAAGTACTACTACTGATGATGATTTACTATCTGAAAGGCAACTTTAAATAGGTTTGAAATATTCTTCAAGAAGGTAAAGAGTAGGAACATTTCCGTATTATTAACCTCCTCTGCTTCAAGCACCTTGCCTTCCCTACTCAAAAGTACGTCTCCGGTGTGTTTCGCAGTGGAGACTTGTCAGGCAAAAAAAAGACTAGCAATGTAAGTGTTTGTAAATGTCTTGGAATTATTTTACCCTCCAAATTGCTTGTATATGAAAAAATAATCAAACATAGACACTGATCTAAAAGTCACGGTGGGTAATCTCGCAACGCAGAACTGTAAGATTTTCTATATTTTTGTGTAATATAGAGCATTTATGATAAAAAGGGGAATGTGATGCAGTGTAAAAATGTCATAGCTATGAGTTGCATCCAAATAAAGGGGAATATTCGTACAAACACGATCGGCGTTCCACTTTCATTTTCATCTACAAGAATCACGCCGATCGTTTTACAGCTTTATCAAAAGATATTACTTCTCTTATATATATATCACATATAGCAAAGTCATCTTTACAGTGCACCACATTCCCCTTTTTCTTAAGTCAGGAAATAATTTTCTTCATATATTTGAAAATAATTTCTAATGTAAGAAAATACCAACTTTTGTCCACATCGGCTTTCCATACATTTCTCAACTTTCCCTAGACTATAAATAGACTAACTGCGATTTGAAATGTTTTTAATGCTTTACTCCTGTTCCACGTACGTTACGAAATTGTTGTGAATATTATCTAGAAGCGAAACATATTTACCGACCTTTCATATTGCGTCCTAAATGAACATTCATTAGGATTACATATTACATGTTTTATTCACTATATACTTGTATACATATATATCATTCCCCCTTATATACTTTTGGTTTGACCTTCTGATAAAAAACAGGGGATACTTATTCAAAAATTTATCAGCAAATTGGAACTGTGTACGAATGATTCATGCAATGAATGTTTTTACACATTGAGCAAATATATCTTTATTTAAATCTAAAGTACAGCTTTACATGTGTATCTACTTTCCAAATAATAATAAAAGCACACAAACCTGAATGAGTTGATTTTTAAAAACAAGCTTCACCATGTATAAGTTAAGTTCATCTCATTTCTCAATGAAAACGTACTATTAACAGTATTGTTCCATCTTATTGCATTTTTTGTTATATTACAAAATGGCCGATTTTATCTTGCCAACCAAACAGACAGGGCAAAAGACTATAAATAGGTCATACATATCTTTGGGCGTTTAAATATGGAAAGCCAAAGGGGTGAAAATTCTTATATTGCAACTATATTATCAGTATTTGATTTGCTGCTCTGTAAAAGTACATATGTGCTATGTCATTTTATTTTTCCATATTTTACTCTCATAAAGTGTTATCTATTTCTAGATATTTGAATAATAGAATTTTTTGTTTTGTAAGTTTGCAAGATGACAATTCTATTACAATGTATTATAACTTCGCACTTGCAAAGTAGATCAAAATATGTAAATTGCTGCTCTTCAAGTATTATATACAATTTGTAATCCTTGATGTGTTTTAAATTGCATAATTCGCACATCCGACATTCTTCATTGTTTCCTCGTATTACCATAATAATTATGCTAATTTTGTATTATCTCTACGGATCACACTTTTAATCCTTCATTCTCTGATACAACCTAGAACATTTTCCACGAGGATGGCTCTAAGATATTACGGTAATTTCATCCATTTCAAACATCAAACATCAAACGTCCATTACGAAAACGTTTTTGAGTTCGTATCCCTCGCATGGTGCTCTCTCTCTCTCTCTCTCTCTCTCTCTCTCTCTCTCTCTCTCTCTCTCTCTCTCTCTCTCTCTCTCTCTCTCTCTCTCTCTCTCTCTCTGACCTTACAAACGTAACGAAAGGCGTATGTGATGAAAAAGAAATATGAGGAATTTCTGTGATTCAAGTATCTGTGACAGAGGGTTTCTCCAACAACACCAGGCTGCAGCACCCACAGCAAAACTCCAATACACCCAACGCAAAAACACAGAGCAGACAAGCACAGAGACAGAAAAGGGACAAGGAACGTCAACGCAGAACACAGAAACATCAAACACAAAGGACTACACATAAACCAACGAGACTAATGGGCAACCGGTGCCGACTTAGGACGGCCATCTGCCACGAAAATAGCAGAAGGTGTACGTGGTTATCCTGGATTACGTGCGCACAACCCTCCCACTTTTCCATTTACCCAGAGGTTTCGAAGAACGTACAATTGTGGTGTAAAACAACCTCCTCACTGTCAGATGACCACACAAAAAACAGGACCGCAAAACGCAGGGGCCAAGCAACACGATGAATGTGTAATTGAATATATAATAAAGAGTGCATACGTTATACAATCCGTGCTCTGCCGGCTGTGCGAGCTCATGTATGTTATCACCCGAGGAGTCCGACTGACATTCAGAGAGGACAGGTGGTCGGGGTCCTGTCTTCTCTAAAGAGGTTTGGACAGGGCCCGTCATGGAGTCCAGTCGTAACAGTCAGTCAGAGTGGAAGTTTTAAGAATGCGCTGACCAGTAAAAGACTGTAGATTGGTCAAGTACCAAGCCTAGAAGCCGTTTAGTGACATTAGGATCATATCCAAGGTATAAAAGGCGTTTAGTGATTCTGACGCATTTTCGATGATTATGTTGTCTATCTTTGATCTTTATTATCTTGTTAATTATGTCGCCATAAAATGTAGGTTGTAAAATACCCAAAGTAATGTACTTTGTTGCCTTTATTAGTCCGAATTTCAAAAGAAGTTGACAATAATTTTTGTAGAATTTCCAAAAACATAAGTACATGCTCTAGCATACCGGATGACCTGTGAAATGTAGATACCATAGGACGGTAATCTAGGAACATCTCCGTGAAGCCAGGAGAAATTTACTATCTTAAACGTCTTCAAATTCAATAGCATCATTTAAGAACAGATCAATTTGCAGCATGTTTACCTTGTTTAGAATCAATTTTTGTGAATAAATAACATTTTTATACTTTTCAAAAACAGGATTGTCGATAGAAGGAATATCATCCAGGTATCTAGAGGTACCAATGAAACATTTCACATCATCGTTTTATTGGTATTCCATAAAAGTGTGAGTATTGCCAGCCGCGCAAGGAACTGTTGGTAAAGAATATCCTTCGATTTGGATTATATTTTGTTTAACTCTAGCAGTAGCATGTGACGGGGGTTTTTTTTAAACTCTAATTCAAGTCGAAATCTCTAGCCAGAGATTTTCATAAAGATGAGTATCCATCAGATGTGGTCTCTAACGAGGTTTAGACAGGGACCGTCATAGAGTCCCGTCGTCACAGTCAGTCAGGGTGTAATTCTAAAGAATGCGCATGTACAAGCTAGGCTATCGATTGGTTAAGTACCATACGGACTGTCCGTCTGAGTGTCAGTGAAATCATATACACGGTATAAAAGACGTTTGATGATTCTGACGAATTTTCAAGGTAATTCTGTCTACCTTTGATCCTTCATATTTTGTCTACTGTGTATGGAAACCCTGAACCGACATGTGTTTTGCTCTTTGCTTTTTCGCGCTTTGCTCTTTGCTTTTTGCGTTTTGCTCTTTCCTTTTTGAATTTTGCACTTTTTTTCTCTTTTCTTTTTGTGTCATCTGCTTCATGCTACAAGGAAGAACTTCGTTTTTTTGTGAAATTCAGATACTTATTTGATCAAGTGGGAGGTTTTTTGTACAAATAATCCAGACGATTAAGCTTTCTGCACTGTATAGAGACCCCCTTCCTTTTTTAATTCAATTCAAGAAATAAAATTAAGCGACAATCAAACAGCGAATGAAATGACTGACGGACATACATTTCTTTTAAAATAATTGTAAGTTTAAATATTCATTCATTGTAAGAAAGATGCTCTGACATTGTCTTTTCATGTAAAAAGGCAAAATGTTAAAAACAAAGAGCAAAAAGCAATGAGCAAAGGGCAAAGTGCAAAGAGCAAAACGCAAAATGCAAGGAGCAAAAAGCAAAGAGCATTCTCCTCCTCTATTGCGTCGTTTTCCTGCTAATATGTCAGCCAAGAAAGCTAGCTGATTGATCTAATAATGATGAAGACTGGTATGCTATAAAAAGCAATGAGAAAACGCAAGAGGCAAAGAGCAAAATGCAAGAAGCAAAAAGTAAAACGCAACAAGCAAAGAGCAAAACTCATGTCGGTTCAGGGTTTCCGTCACCATAAAAGGCAGGTTTTGAATAACCAAAAATAATATACACTATGTTGCTTGTATAGGTACGAATTTCAAAATAAGCTGACAGTAATTCTTGTAAGATTTACAAGAAGTCTTAACTAGTCTATGAAAGCGAAAACATTGACCTAATTTTTTGAAATGTAATTTTATGAATTTCTAAATTTCTACCATGAAGATCCAAAACATTAGTACATGCTCTAGCGTTCTGAATGAGCTGTGATATGTAAATACTGCATGACGGTGGCATATGAACATCATCGTCAAGCCAGGGAAATTTGCTGTGTTGAATCCAAAATAAAATTTTAATTATTATTTGCCTTGCCTTCTTTGAGACTGAATAACTGAATGGTGCTTCTTCGATGTTTATCGTCATTCGTCATACACTCGTGTATGAATCTCTCCATTTACAATTTTCATATTAAGGTCCAAAAATGGTGTTCTACATTTTGTATGTGTGTAACGTTTGCATTGGTATGTGTCAATAATTTTGTTGATAGTCAGAATATTATCCAGGTACCTAGAAGTATCATTGAAATATTCCAAATCATCAATTTTTCTTTGCTTTTCAAGAGTTTGGATAATTCTTTTTTCGTAAGGAGTATAAAAAAGATCTGCAAAAAGAGAAGCACAGATAATACCCTTGGGGATACCTACAATATGCTTGTAGAGAATATCATTAAATCTAACATAAATGTTGTCCAAGAGGAATGGCAATGTATTGCACAGGCCATTACATGTCCATGATTTGTATAATTTGTAGTCTGTTACGGAAAAGAAGCCATTTAATTCAGATGTTTAATAGTCCAGTCAAAGTACAGCATATAGGGGCCCAACCTATAACAAATTGCAACACAAACTTTTTCTGTTGATTTGATTACCTTAATGTAGTGACTTTCTCAGGAGAAATTGTCTACCAAAATCAACCCCGTGGAAATTGGATTTTTTCGGAAAATATGAAAATTCCAATTAAAAAATCGCGAAAAACTGGAAAATTCATCTTACTCATTTATTTCTCATCCAAATTGGACCAAACTTATTCCTATTTTTCAATAACGTAAAAACGTTGTTCCATGAAGCGATCTGATGATTTGAAAAACTGTATTTCATGCATTATTTTGGGGGAAAAAGACGAAATTTAGTAATGAAATCTCTGAAAACTGGAAAAAGAGCTTTCACACATAATGGCTCAATGCATTTATAATAGGTACATTTGTATCATTTTGTTTTATTCTTAAATTGAATATAAGTACACGGAGACCCTGGGACCCGAATAGGCCTATTTAGCTAACCTGAGGATGTGTATAAAGTGCAATTATCGTATGATTTTTGTTTTAGAAAATTCTAACGCATTTCTTTGTTTCATCTTTATTTTTGCATACATGGTTATGGAGAAAATGGAATAACTTTCTTTTTTTAACCAAAAATCTTTTTAAGCCAACTTTCATGTGTGGATCTAGGGTGGTAACAATAAAAAAAAAGTGTTCCTTCATAAATGGCTTGACCCCTATCTCTTTTCAGAAATCGAACTTAAAAACGTTTACTTCACCTCTATTTCATGCCCAAGAACCCTGTACACGTGCCTTGCTTTATACACGATGTATACATGGGCAGATCTAGATTGTCCCAGGGGGGGGGGGGCAACATAAAAACGTGGAAAATCTGCGAGTTTTTTTTTGTTGCAAAGTCCAGAGGAGGTATAAGAACCCCTCCCTCCTAAGGACCCCTTAACCCCTTCTAGATCCGCCCTTTCTGCATGTTTAAACAGTCAAAGTAAAGATTTTTAAAAAGAGCACATATCTTCATTCCTTCCACATTGAGAATTCATTCATCTGAAACAGTATGAAATAGGTCATCTTCTTGAAGGAATCGCTGACATTTCATGCTATCATTTAATAGCATAAATTCCTCGACTGTTTATTTTGAAGCAATGAACTACATGTTTATACTGTTAAACAAATTAAAAAATACTAAGTTACCGGGAAATTATTGGTTTATTCTCCAGAACTTCTCCATTTATTTATGAAATTGCACATGATGTATTTTTTTCATCACAAATACCATATCTACCGGTATTTGAATTGACTCCGAGTTATCGCAAGAAAAACAAAATATGCAATACAAGCCATTTGGACTATTTCAAAAAGAGACTCCATATGAAGACTCATGCCTCCTTGCATCCTCTCCACTCCATCATAGACAATAAAATTTGGAAAATTAATAAACACCGTAAAAATCTAATTCATCACACGATTGTCCTATACATATACGTGACATCATATGATTTTTTTTGCAAATACTGCGTTTCTTCATAGTCTGATATAGAAATTGTGAAAGTAGGGTCAGGACATTTGAAAGTCAGCGCAAATATGTAGTAGTTACCTTATACGATTTTATAATAAAAAACCTAACTATAACCTCACGTATAAGTTGTAAGTTATTATAGTTGATTTTTCATGATCGCAAAGTCCGAATAAAAACTAGTCGCGCATGTACAATCAGTTTTCCTTTTTAAGTCTCGATAAGAAAACAATTTGTGATCGGGGACACGTTTCGGAAGACTGTAATATTTCATATTGATCATGTATTTAAAGCTGGCAAGCGCATTTTCAAATACTGACAAATATACATACACTATAAATTTCATTACAAGGCCATGCTATGTTGAACACAAGGGGGGGGGGGGGGTCCGATAACCTCTCTGGACTGCACATTAATCTATGATGTATAGATAGATCTAGTAGTTCTTCGATTTGATCCACAACAAATTCCTCTATTATATCCATCATTTGTGGACTCTTAGGTGCCCAAAAAACCGAAAGCGTAATAACAAAGAATATAATATGTAACTCACGCCAGTGTAACACAGAATATGTAGTTCGTATTTCAAGAGCATATTATTCGAAGAGAAGTAAACTGAATTGAATCTTTATATAAAAAGTTATATTCTGACTTATGAAAGTAGAGCACTTCTATCTATTCCAATGTTAACAGCCAGCAGATCAATAGATTGTCATAATTTCAATACACCATACATCATATATTTCAATACACCATACATCATATATTTCAATACACCATACATAATTTTTTTTTCAAATGTATATAGATGCAGATAAGAATAGACTTTTTTGTAGTGCAATGTATACCTACACATACAGTGGAAAGTATACGTCGGACAACCCATGGAACAAGCGAGGTTTTCTGAATCACTTCATAAGAATGACGTTAAAGAATATTGTACCTTTTTCTTCTTCTTTTTTTTTTATTTGGAAACGGTATTCAGCCATTTGTGTATATGCAATATGCTACGAGTTTTGTGTGTTAAGAGAAATACTTTGTTCATGAAATATATTCGATTAAATAATTAACATCCTTGAGCCATGATCAATAAGAGTAACTTTATTGTATTCTTATAATGGAATGATAATTATTTCCCTGACGGACCACCTTACACGTATTTTTTAAACTTGCAATGGCGCATATTAAACCGGTATTTTTTAATTGTCTCTATAAGATATCACATAATACTCTTTGTCTAAATGTTTTATACAATTTCTTTGTTTATAATGCATTACGAACTAAGCGTCCACATAAATTATTATTAGAAAATTGTATTCGAGTACGCATGTCGTCACCGGAAGTACGTTTGTCATACTAAATGCAAATGAATACAAGCTTGTTTATTAAGATAAAATACCAATAAGGAGCAAATTATCCACATGCATTATGTGTCAAGAAAATTTTCACATCTAAAATTGAAATAATTCATAGAAATCAGGTACAGAAAACAGACATTATTACATGAGTACGATATCCGGATTTCGTTTTATCATGTAGTATGGAAGCACCGAAGTGTATTTAAAAATAACGAAACTTTGAGGGTGGATATCAATGTGTTCCACGTCAATATTTTTGGTAGACTTTTTAATTTCATATTTACTCTATCATATTAAAACACATAAAATACAAAAAGTTTGTGTTGCAATTAGTTCAAGGTTCAATATTACTTTGACTGGACTATAAGTACTAGTAGATGTATAAGTGCCCCCTCTCGATCAAAGCACTATTTAATGAGTTTATATAATTGATCCTAAATTATGTCATCAGGAAGCGTGGTGTAACCGTATTGGCTTGGAAATTTCTAGATTTCATTATGTCTATCACATCCCTTGAATTTTAAATAGACCAGAAGAAGTTTAATTACACCATTCCTAATTAGTACACTTTCCCAATATATTGCCACGTGTTCCTTTATACCCGTAAGTGCTGACGTCATATTTCTAGACAAAATTGTAGTGGAGCAGTAGCTAGCATTCGTTTCGGATTGTTTCAGACATAACATTCACAGTCTTTGGAGATATTTCATCGTTTGGATTAGGATCACTGAAGAGGGTACGCGATTATCCCGAACAATATAAGAGATGCATGACAAATATGGATAATGACCATATCCCTGTATACAGCACAAAATCGAGAAATCAGAAACCGAAGGCATACAAAATCAGGATAAAACAGGAATCAAAGCAAACAAACAAAAACCTCCACCGTATGAAAAGAAGCGAACTCCCGATATGGGAGTGAGATCAGGTGTCCAGGAAGAGTAAGCATGTTTAGACGATCGAAACCTTTGAAAAAAAACAGGGAATTTTTATAAATCGTTTTTGGCAGGTGTTTTGTTCTAACGTTAAAATGACATTAAGTCTGAATCAGTCATTGTTTCCTACGAATGCAACCTGTGCTTCATCCAAGATAGATTTCAGTTTAACTGATATTGACCACAGAGCATGTATCAGTTCGTGTCTGCCGCCATTGCGTGATCGTCGAGGGTACAATGCACTTTAGATCGTTTTCTAGGTTTTCTGTTACGTCTTTTCACATGTTTAGCTTTAGGGCGGATTGAAATGACATTGACATTTGTGGAGGCTGCTCAATTTTTTGGAAAACTATTTCTATTTTAGGCAGAAAGCGTTCACTGCATCAAATGAATACTCAAGAAGGGTGATTTGAGTCTAAACGCAATTTGCAGGGACACTATGGGTACCAACTGTGCACCTCTTATTGCAGATTTATTTTTATACACTTACGAAAATATTTTAACCAAAATCTTCACATGCAAAGAATACTTTATCCATTGTACATCAAGGATAATATCCTAATTACTGACAATCTAGTTTTTGAAAAATAAATAAGAATAGAATTTATCCGCATGAATTGATGCTGAATAAAGCAAATGTTACAAACAAAGAAACGCCATTTTTAGGCCTAAATATCACAATTGCTAACAGAGATATTCAAACGAGTGTATACGGTATACACATCTCAACTAATGCAGTACGCTAGAGCTTGTAAAAATGCTCCAGACTTTCACACAAAAGAAATTTACATAATCTCTAGAAACGTTTAGATCGAGGTTTCCGTTTTCATAAACTAGTTAAAACTTTCTGGAAATTTTACATAAATTACCCTCAGATACTTTTTTAAAAATTCAAACCTATCCATGCAACAACAGAGTACCGGTATATATATCATTACTTTGGGAATTTCACAACCTAAATTTTAGAGTGACTTAATATATAAAACTAGACGGATCAAGGGTGGACAGAATTTCCATCGAAAATGCGTCGGAATCATCCAACGCCTTTTGTACCGTGGAAATTATCCTGCTCTCACCACACGGACACTCGGCAAAGTACTTGACCGGTCTACAGCTTTGTACCAGCGCATTCTTCAGATTTGCACTCCTACTGACTGACGACGGGACTCCATGACGGGCCCTGTCCAAACCTCTTTAGAGAAGACAAGGCCCTCTCCATGACGGGCCATGTTCAAACTACCTGTCATATCTGAATGTCGTTCTGGTCCCTCGGGTGATAACATGCACGAGCTTGCTCCTACCAGCAGAGTACGGACTGCTTTTCGTATACCCTTTGTTTTTTATATCCATTTACAATTCATCTGTGTGTTGTTTGGGTCCCTGTGTTTGTTGTCTTAATCGTGTGATCATTTTACAGTGAGGAGATTATTATACACAGCAATTGTGCGTTCTTCGAGACCTTTGGGTAACCGGAAAAGTGGAAGGGTTGTGTGCACGAAATCTGGATAATCACAACTTTGCTACTTGCATGGCAGATGGCCGTCCAAAGTCGGCACCGGTTGCCCACTGGTCTCGTTGGTTTATGTGTGGTCTTTTGTGTTTGGAGCTTTGGTCACATAATTTGTGTTCCTTTCCTTTTTGTGTATCTTGCTATGTATGTCTTCTCTAGGTTTTTTTCGCTTGGGATGTGTGTGGTTTTTTTTTTTGGGGGGGGGGATGTATTGATGTTCTGCTGTTGGATATGCAATCGAGTCTTGTTTAAGATCCCTTCATTTCTTTGGAAAGGCAGAAAACATGCGCCGTGTGCCGGGTTCGATTGCAAAAACCTTTAATTTTCTTGGCGAACGCTCTTATTCTGCCGCGACAGTAATTGAAACTTATCTTTTACTACTTTCCAGCTTTGTCGCCAGATTGAAGCTTTGTTTTGGTTCTTTATGGATTATATATCACATGTTATCTTTGTTATTTAAAAAACTTGCATTTCATCCAAAAATATCATCGAAATTAAAGGAGGCTTATATCCTAACACCATCCCTCCAATGCTATTTTGATCGTGGAATTTTATTTAACCATGCTACTTAATTGACCCTACTGATAATTTGGAGCCGCGCACTATTTGCAAAGAAATTAGCGAAATTTGAATTCTGCAAATAAAACTAGAGGGCGCTACTAGAATACATTTGGCTGTGTCTAACATCACTTCGTTATTTAAGAGTACCACTGATGAGGATTTACTATCCGAAACACGTGTCTGGTACATTAAAATTGATTTGAAATTTTCTTCAAGAAGGTAAAGAGTTGGAATATTTCTTATTATTAGGGAAATGAACTCAATTTTTCTGACAAACCATGTTCATAAAAGTCGGTAATCTTCTTCATTCCAACGATTTCTAAACCAGTCTATTCTCCGAAATTCTGACCAAGTTATTATAATTAAGTCATAAGAGATTATGTTGACTTTGACATAGTAAAATTTTCCTTGGCTAGATGTTGAAGTCTTAAAACTAAAGTTCATGGTCAACATTGAAATATATGTTTTATTGTAAAAAAAAAACCTGTTATTATTTGCGCATTTTAACGAGTAATGTATCAACAGCAAATGCTCGTCAGTGGTATCTAATAATGCCGAAGTGATTTTTAAACATAGCCAAATGTATTTCAGTAGCGCCATCTAGTTTCATTTTTCTATTTTCTAATTTGTGCATTGATTCCAAGTTGCTGTCAGCCTAGGAAAAGTATGACCGTCATATCATGTTCCGTTTTGTCTATAATATTATTTCTTACCTTTCTTGATCATCATGCGTGGTGTCATGCGTGTCGATGTTTTCATGTCTTTCTTTATATATCAATAGATATTTTATTTATTTTGCTGTTGACAGTCATATATGTTATAGACTTTCTCATCAAAAGGCTGCGATTGAATAATGTAACAATGAGAAAAATTACTATAAGAAGCGAGAAAAAATGTGAATGCGATTGTTTTGAAACTCAAAGATACATGTATATGTTACAGGGAATAAGTGTAATCAGGGATTTCACGTAATTCCTGAAATTTAGGGATTACGTGTAATCCCTGAATCGATTAGTCATTACATGTTATTCCTGAAATTGACCAGTTATTTCATGTAATTCCTGAATTTTTCATGACTTTTTACACTTACATGTATTTCCTAACCTGAATTTCGTCTTATTTTGACCTTTGAAATCAATGATTTTTCGTTCATTTGATGCTGAATATCCTATCTGCCAAGAGCAAAGAAATTTTTATGCCAAATAAATGAAAATATTCGAGCTAGAACTTGTCATTTCTGTCAGAATATTGCTCAAATTTCGAAGTCCATTTCTTATTATTTAGGCAAATGGGCATAAAACCACAGT
Organism: Pinctada fucata; assembly: GCA_028142955.1. Classification (NCBI taxonomy): domain Eukaryota; kingdom Metazoa; phylum Mollusca; class Bivalvia; order Pterioida; family Pteriidae; genus Pinctada; species Pinctada fucata. The sequence goes on from AP027111.1 coordinate 31,225,687, forward strand.
ATGTTTATACATAAATCGAAAGTATTAAACTAAAATATTGGTATGTAACCCTCATTTTCTTTTCTTGCTGACGCACAAACGTAAAAATATGCCCAAATTGTTTTCCTCTGGAAGAAAATATTGGATTTAGAATGTTTTTATTTTTTAAAATATGTAATATCTTGTAAAGATTAAAGATAAATAAAACCGATGTATTGGCTAGACAACGAATACCCCGCTCAACAGCAACCATGAGCACACTGGTCAGTATTCTAAATCAATTAGGCATCCCCCTTACTTTGAATATGACTTAATACTTAGATTTTAATTGCAATAAAAGAAAGAGGGGATCTCCAACATCACCTAGTTGCAACACCAACAGCAATTTCCCAAAACATCCACTGTAAAGCACAAAAAAGACACGCACAGAATGAGACGCAGTGGTACATGGAACATCAGTAGCAGACGGTGTGGTTATCCTGGATTACGTGCGCACAATCCTCCCACTTTCCGATTACCCAGAGGTCTCGAAGAACGTACAAATGTGGTGTAAAACAACCTCCTCACTGTCAGATGACCACACACAAACAAGACCGCAAAACACAGGGGCCCAAGCAACACAGATGAATATGTAAATGTAAATAAAGAGGGCATGCGTAATACAATCTGTGCTCTGTCGGCTGTAGCGAGCTCATGTATGTTATCATTGCTTCATAGGTTTCATTGATATCGGTAAATAACAGTTGCAAAGACAATAATTTGGTTCGAATTCAATCATCATTTTTGGACTTTGGTGCTAATAGCTATTTAGAGTGACATTGTCCGATCAAGATTCTATATACAATTTGCATAGTACCTGTAAGTTGGAAAGATTGATTTCGCACATCAGTAGGCCAAAAATATATGTAAAACCAAAATATGCTAGCTGCAAATGAGTTTTTCTATCTTTTCATTTCACTTTCGATTTTAAACATTATCCTATGTAAAAATATATCTGATATTTTTTTTTTCTTGTTCATCGATGGGATAACACATTATGAACTTGAAAAATATCTATCAAATCGCAATTTGATAATTTTTATAAGATTTTAGACAGTCAGGAAATAAGTGTAAAAATGCTAAAATAGTTTAGGAATTACATGTAATCCTTAATATTTTGGCGATTTCACGTAATTCCTAAAATGACCAGGAATTACACGTAATCACTGAACCTTTCAGGAATTACATGAAATCCCTAATTACACTTATTCCCTGTAACATATATATTACATCTCGTTTAATGGCGTGTTGCCTTTCAAGAGTCTTTAGACTCATCGGCCAACTTTCATGTTTACCCACTGTCTCACTCAATATATATAGATATGGTTATTCTAGTTACAGTGCAACAGAGAAGTGGTATTTTGTCGATTGTTGTTTCTTCTCCGTTGCAGTTGATTCATGCATATTTCTTGTCTGAGAATCAACAATTTTCCAGGTGACTTTCAACCCATAGTTTTGGAATAAATTCTGTATGAATTATTGAATGTTTGGTACGAATTACTATTTATATGTATACACTCTTGGTAAAATCAGCATTTAAACAAAGTACACTAATACCTGCATTTGTCGCAGATTTAGCTGAAACTAATTAAAATAGTTATTAAAGCTATTCCAGAAAATGTCTGAACAAATGAGAATCACCAGATAGTCAGGAACATATTAAATTCATGATATTGATATCTAATAAGATTTCCATAATTTGTTAAGAATTTATACCAAAACTATGCGTGGAAAGTTACCTTGAAAATTGTTGATTCTCTGACAAGAAATATGCATGAATCAACTGCAACGGAGAAGAAACAACAAAATATCACTTCTCCGTTGCACTGAAACTATGTCTGTTCCTACTCACGATCGCAATAAAAAGGTGAGTGACCGTGTTAGATAAGATTTAGGTTATCTCTTTGTCCTCAAACCTGCAACAAACCACAGTTTTATCATTAGATAATGTGAAAGTATGGTTTGATAAGGATCACTATAGCAAATTTATACAGATTCATTTACGGTAAGTTGTAATTTTTCTGAGCTGAAATGAATTTGTCTGATAAATGTCTAAAATATTATCAATGAAGTACACCGTTGCGTAGTCCTATTTTCAAACCATCATTGAATATACGTCTTATATTCTTTACAGAATATAATGAAGTAATAGAAGGTTTTACTCTCGAGTCGTATTACTTTACGGCGAGACGGAAAAAACCTAAACTCATCTTTCTTAGGTCAAATTTAGACTTTTGCTCGTCATAATTTCATACTATTTTGATTTCCTCTTTTTCGGCCTCACTGGTGAGACATAACTTTTTGAAATGCATATATTCCATGGTGACTGAAATCCTATAATAATTTCATATATTTCAATATCATTAACAATTTCTGTGTGTTTCAGGCAAAAGCATGTGAATTCATCACCTTTGTGAAAAAAAGCCAAGATGTCTTGGAGGAAAACAAATGTTCCGTGCATGACGTTTGATAGGGACAAAGATGCCTCTTTAGAAAAATGATATGCAAGAAAGGAATGTCCACTATGATTCATTGAATATGACCAGCTGTCAGGGAAAGTGTTTACTATTGTTGACCATAGTAGTATGTATTGTAATTACGAGTCTATACCTCCATATGCAGCGCCAGATGGACATATATTCTTTCACGTCGCAAAATAGAATGAAAACGAACACAGAAGCGTACCTTGTGGAAATCCCTGGTTGTAGGATACCAAATCTGGATCCTTTTGATATATCCGTGAGACATCTTATCAAACCTGCAACAATTAGGACATGTTTGACTGATTCAAATTTTACCTATGTCAAAAATATGACCATATATGTGAATTGGTCAGTGATAAAGTTTTCTAACTATCATTCAACTTTCAGCAATTGCACATTTCAGAGTATTGATCGCCCAGAAAACGACCCTGGACTATCAAGCGATTTTGTTAAAGTTAGCAACGAAAGCAAGAGATTCAATACGTCGATAAGATATGACAGTGAATTTATACGAGTAAAATGTTTTGACATCACAGATAAGTTAATGTATACAAACTTTTATTGCACTGTAATCGAAAAGCCAGATAGTGAGAGACGAAAAACAGCATTACAAGAATCATCAAGAAAGAAACATCCAAATATAGAGAATTTTAATGTTCTCTTGATTGGAATAGATTCAGTATCGAGATTGAATTCCATAAGATACATGAATAAGACTAGGAGTTTCCTTTTGAACACTTTAAATGCTACAGAGCTGATTGGATATAACAAAGTCGCTGATAACACGTTTGTGAACATTATTCCTATGATCGCAGGTAAATTTGTCGAGGAACTACCTTGGGATGAAAGTATGATTCACGATCCTTTTGACGAATATCAGTTCATATGGAAGGACTTTGCATCGCGTGGCTATAGGACACTTTTTGTCGAGGATGCTCCTGAAATGGCTATGTTTGACTTCATGAAAGGGGGATTTAAACATGCCCCTACTGATTATTATAACCGCCATTTTGCTCTCACCATGGAAGAGGGTAATGAAGACGTATGGTTTGACGACCATCAGTGTATAGTGGATAAACTAGAAACAAAACTTTACCTCGATTACGTCAGGGATTTTGTCGCCCTGATGAAGGACAAGCCTCATTTTGGTTTCTCATTCATGACGAGGCTGACTCATACCGGAAGTATCGAAGATGTTGGGGCTGCAGACGATTCTTATTTTGAGTTTTTCCAGCATCTTTATGAAACAACAAATCTTAACAATACTGTCGTGTTTTTCTTCAGTGATCATGGAACAAGATTTGGAAATATTAGGAAAACGTTTCATGGTAAATTAGAGGAAAGACTCCCATTTATGTTCATCGTATTTCCTTCCTGGTTTCACCGCAAATATCCCTTACTATCACAGAATCTCAAACTCAATGCACAGCGACTTACAACACCATTTGACATTTACAATACTTTAAAATATATTCTACGCTTCAATGGTGACAACTTGAAAAATTATGGACCACGTCGAAGCATCAGTCTGTTGTCCGAGGTGCATTTCGATAGAACTTGTAAAAACGCAGGAATTTTACCCCATTGGTGTACGTGCTCGGAATTTGTTTCAGTGTCAAAAAGCAATACTTCCGTGAAACAAGCTGCCAGTTTTCTTATTAATTCGATCAATAGTCGTTTAGCATCAGTACATAATATTTGTGAAGCGTTATCCATTGACGATATTGATTCAGCCTTTGTAATTACTCCATCTGAAACATTGTTGCGGTTTGACGAAAGCAAACATGACGTCATCAATAAGAAGATTGTGTTAGGAGACAGAGTAGATCCTGTACTTGACTACCAATTGTCCATTCGAACACGCCCAGGAAATGGAACGTTCGAAGCTACAATAAGACATAATGAAGAATACGACGAGTATCATGTTATGGGTGACATTAGTAGAACAAACATATACGGAAACCAGTCACATTGTATTAATATCTCTCTCTTGAAAAAGTATTGTTTTTGCAAGCGCAATCTTCCTTGATCATGAACGAATAGAGTCTGAGAAATAACAATGTTATTTTCTCTCTACAAAGGATAATATTACACACATAGATATAATTTGAAATCATTTTTGCAATAAAATAAAATCTTTCAGATGAAAGATCTATTTTGATAAAACACAAACGCAAAGATACACAAATTCCATCACTTGGCTTTTGTCAAATTCAAGAAACAATCATGTATATTTCAGCTTTTGAGTGAGCGAAATTTAAAGCAAAACCCCAAACAAAATAGCAATGAACATACGAAACAAGGAAAAGTGTGAAACCACAGGCAGTAAAAACGCCTGGTATGTGTGCGAGCGTATGTGTCCTGTGTGTCGTACACACATGCACACATACCAGACGCTTTTACGGCCTGTGTGTGAAACCAGATAAAACAACGTTGAAACAAAACCAAACACTTACAGAATCCCCAGTGGAAATGATACCATGTACCCGGGGAAAGTAACTATTTCGTTCTTGCTTCTAGCACCCGTCACTTTAATCATGTTAGTCATGCAGAAATGGTAAAAATACTGTCTTGTTTATGATATTACCTTACCGAAAGAAGACCTTTTGCTTATACAACAACTGTACGTCTTGGAAGACCTCTGTATGTCTGGATTTGTGTACATAACCAGTGGCGGATCTAGGATTTCAGAAAAGGGGGGGGGGGCCAAGGTTTCAGCTCGAAGAAAATTGTTCACGGTAAAACTGACAAGCAAAAACAAAAAAGGTCGAGGCGAAAAACGTGACCCTCAAGAATGCTGATCTATTTAAGAAGTGGGGAGGGGAGGGGAGTTGATTCATTTACCTTAGTTTATAGGTAGGTAGACTGGCGAGCGTAGCGAGCCAGAAAATTTTGAGAGATATGAAGTTTTCATTTGTTTTCAAATGAAGTCATCCATACATGTATATACAACTTTATTCTATATTGGCGAGCGGAGCGAGTCGTAAAATTTTTAGAATAGATTGTTACATTTTGTCATAAGAATACAATCTCTCTCTCATTTTCCATGCTCCATTTTTGTTTGACCAATTGGGAAGGTTTGGAAGATTACGGCATTACAACCCCACTATCCACCTATCTAACCTGGTTAGATCGGCCCATGAAAATGAAGCATTTGGTAATTATTCAAGTGTAAATTTGATTTTGAATTTTGTATATGTTTATGACAAACACGATGACAAAGAAAGTTGAAGACAAAGTGAAGACGAAAAAATAGACAACTAATGAAAAAATTAGTGCGGCGAGCGAAGCGAGCCGAAAATTTCCCCCAAATTAAACAGAATAAGCAAAAAAAGAGTACTCTGAATCAATAACTTTGGTTGAAAAAGGGGGGCCCGGGCCCCCTGAGCCCCCCCCCCCTCTAAATCCGCCACTGATAACCTGGATAATAACATCAAATGCTATAAATATAGAGGGTGGCTCAAAATTAAGACGGTAGTGGATTTCTATTGGTTTTCAACTTTTCATATCCTTTACTTTTTATAAGTTGCTTTAAAATATTGCGTTCAGTGAAAAGTCTTTACACTAGCTGTCATAGCCTATTACTGGTATGTGTTCATGGTTTTTTCATTGTCTCTGTTTGTTGGCGCGGTATAGTTGTATGTCCTTGGTCACTTCATCCATCCATTTTAAATTTTAGCAAGTCATGCGAAAGACATTTTTTCTCCATATCGGCAAAACGCATGTCGGTTCAGGGTTTCCACAATATCGAGATGCACAGTTGCATTTCACCAGCTCTAAATTAATTCCACGCAGTCAGTGTTAGATTATAATAGTGTTAGATTATGCAGTCAGTGTTAGAAATCATAAGAGTGGCGTCACATAACAATAATAGAATTTCGTTTTACAATGGGACTCTGTGAAGAAATTCCAATGGGACAGAATTCTGTCCACAATGGGACGCTGTGAAGAAATTCTGTCCCAACTCCGTGAGGAAATTCTGTCCAAAATCTGCCGGTCGTCCCGATACGGTAGCTTATTCATAATACTAGTAGATGATTATTTGTAACGGTTTACTCTGTAGAAACTAACCCGCATTGGATTTCTTGGCATGTTCCTTCATAATTCATTAATGTAATACTGTTCTAGTTGTCTCTGTTCATGGGCGGATCCAGGAATTTTTTTCAGGGGGGTCCTAAAGTCCGAATTTTTTGAAGAGCAAAAAAAAAAGAAAGAAAGAAAAAAAAAGGCAAACGCAAGAAAGTAAAATTTATGTAAGTTATGTTTCTAATTATTAATAAAACAGGTTACTGCAGAGCAATGGCGAGCAAAAAGCTTAAATTCTTGAAATTTCACATCATAGTAGTCGATTCTTGATTGTGTTTCTAATATGTAAATACAACAAATTAAATGGCGAACGTTAGCGAGCCAGCGAATTTTTTTCCGAGAATTGGAATAAAATCCACAATTCGTATCTTTTTCAGTTTCTTTTCGTTTTGTTAGTGCCCTTGTGTAATGTATATGTGTTGTATATCGGAAAGCGCAGCATCATTTGAAAATAACGTACATGTGTGTAATAAATTTTGGCGAGCGGACGACCCAGATGTTGACGTCAAAATATTATCAAAATGAAAGATTTCTAATACAAACTCATAATATATTTATCAAATATTATGACAACAAAAGGGGAATTGGGAATTAATCTTATGAAATATGTATATCAATAAATAAATTTAGCTATGCCTCGAAAATTCCAGGGGGGGGGGGTCCGGACCCCCCCCCCCCCGACCCCCTCTGGATCCGCGCTTGCTGTTTGTTCCCTTTTTCTCGTCTCATGCATGATATTCGGACTGTTGGGTCCTCGGACTATCGGGCCTTCGGAGTTATTGGCCTTCGAACTAAAGAACCTTCGGACTATCGGGCCTTCGGGCTATCGGACCTTCGAACTATCAGTCCCTCGAATTATCAGGCCTTCGAACTATTGAACCTTCGTCTTTTTAGACCTTCGGAATACTGAGTGGTCACCGCGTGCAACTCCGTCATGCCGGAGATTTCCTTATTTTCTTGTATCGTCCGAAAATAAAATCCTGCAGCTACAAATTCCGTGAGTCGCTCACAAATATACACTTGGTTGAATAGTTACTCTCCAAAGTTGCCTTGTCCTCAGAAAATTTCGTCGTATAGTTTGAGCTTGCTTTTGAACAGCGTATATGAATACACCATCAATAATAGGCAGGAATCGAAGGAATGTTGTTACTCGGGTTTTTTTTTTTCTAAGATTGAATAGTCCAGTCATAATTATCTTCGTGTGGCTGTAGTAGAAAAAAATCATTTTCTGTAGTGTTGTCACGATCTAGGATTTAAGGAAAGAATTGTGCAGGTACAGCTTTAAAAATGAAATTTTCTTGAAAAAAAAAACTATCAAAACTGAAATTGTGTAGATCTACACATTTATGCCTCGTTTACACGGAGAGTTTATTGCGCAATAAACGTAAATTTGTTGCGCAATAAATTTGTTTCGCGTTCACACGTAAAAATTTATTGCGCAATAAATTTTTCTATTTGTTTCGCAATAACTTTATTGCGCAACAAATTCTGCCGTGTAAACGCTAAGCGAAACTGTTGCGCAATAAATCTGACGCATGCGCACTATTATGACAAGAGAAAGAGATTGTTATACTTACGAATATAACTATTCGACGTCTTTATTCTTAAGATCCTATTAATGTTGAGAGATTCCGATTTTTAGTATATATAAGAACGAACGCCTTTCGCTTTTCTATAAGTCTGGACCCCTGTAAAATGACGTCACAATTGAATGACGTCGAGCTCTAGACTGAAATGACAAATAAATGAATGTTCTCTCAAAATAGTCTTTTTAGACTTTACAAAAATTATTCCCACTTATTCATCAAGGTTTCTGTTATACATTAATTTTTATTCATGATTCTTGTGCATTGGCATTTTATTGCGCAATAGTTTCGGTCTCGTGTGAACGCAGAAACGCTTATTGCGAAACAAATTTGTTGCGCAATAAAGTTATTGCGAAATAAATTTATTGCGCAACCGTGTAAACGAGGCATTAAAAGGTATTCACTATTTGAGTTGCAATTGGGAGTCTCCTTTCTAAATCTGTCACTGTTCTTATATATGGCGCATATTTACGATGACCAGTTCAGTTCAGTTCAGTTTCTAGGAAATCCCTCCTTTGACTAAGGAGCACCCGAGTAGGTAAAAGGATAGACCAGATAAAAAATAGAAGATATAAAACTAAGGAGGGGTAGGTACAGAGTAGGAAGTAGAAAGAAGGGTAAAAACTTCCGTTAATGTAACAGAGGCACTTCTGGCTATTAACAGTACCACTGCCTGGGTTCTTAAAATAAGAAGACTGTTGGCAATTCCAAGGTTTATTCCAGAAACATCATCTAAATGTCTACAGAAATGTAGCCCTGAAAATATTATAACTTTCATAAGTATTCTACACACATTATATATATTTCATACATGTTAAAATAATAGGTACAGATCCACATACAACACTTTAAATCAAAAATATAAATTCATTCACTTCAAATATTCCCATGGAATGAAAGGAATAGTTTACTTTAAGTATAAATGTTGTTCTAACAATGAAATCATAATGAAATATTGCGATGTATAGAAATAGTAATAAAAAGATTGTATTTTACAACCGGAAATAAAAATCAAGAGAGGTAACTCTTACATTGGCGGAAGTACAAAAATACAAAATATTATTTCTTCCTCACCTAACTGTGGGAAAAGGCTGTAAATAGTTTACGCTGGTGGATCGCATAAGACTCCAAAAAATACACTGCTGGTCACATTGCCTAAACATATAATAAGCTATTCTAAGAACATATTCTTCATAACCAAACAGTAATGAATACAAAGCGTCTAATTCTCTACGCATCAAATAAACATTTAAATTAAATATCAAGAAATACTCTTATAGTAATCTGAGACACAGGTAAGTATATATTACGCATAGCTTGATCATTAAAGAGCATAAAATATATTGCTCGATCAGAATAATCGAAATCAAAAGGGTTGTACTGTGGCGGATCTAAGTGCGTGATTAAAATGAATAAAAATGTAATAAACGGGGATTCTTCAATAATATTAATATGAGGGCAGAAATATATCAATAATATAATAATACAATAAGTAATACACTTACAGTTACAGGTATTTCCGATCACACAAAAATATTCATCAAAGGTACAAATGTACGTCTAGATGCTACGGCGTTACTAATTCAATTAAAGTGCGCCGAATAGGTAAAAGCCAATCAGAAAAGTTTATCAGATCACATGACCAAAAATACTTCTGACAAATGTAAATTTCAGAATTAAATAAACGAACTTAATTCAAACGAAATTGCTTTCAAAAATAGAATACAAAAGTAAATAGATCGTAATGAAAATACATGGTATTTCAAACAATAATAACTCTAAATATAATAATCAAAAATAACCCTCACTATCACATTCTCCCCCGGGTCAGCAAAATGTCGTCCTCGACATTTAAGTAAATAAATAAAATAACCTATCTATGAATGTTTAAAATCTAAAGTAGATAGACACGGTTACTGAATACTATCAATTTTATTACGAAATTAACTTAAATAATCACTTTCCGGACACAATATTCAATAAGGTCGCAGTAAGCACAGAACTGTCAGTTTTATTAAAAAGGTCCGATGACGCGATTTGTCGCAAGTACTCGGCACGTTCCTTCCATTCTGGTTCTCGCACATCCATTCTCATGTGATATTCACCAGTGCGCATCCACGCTGGTTTCTGTCGCGTTCGAACAGGTCGACGAACAACATTATCAGTCGAATTATGGTCGATAGATTCGTTGCTTTCGCTGTTTTCTTCGTCGTTATCGTCGTTGGAGTTCCCAACATCGTTTTCATGAGTGGAATCTTGTGCGGTATCTTCATTATCATTTTTATCCGTTGACCCTGAATTCATCGTTGTCTCGTCATCGTCGATATTATTATCTTCGTTCGTCGGATCGATATTCGACTGATTAGGAGATAAGTCGACGTCTAAATTTCGTTCTGTATCCTGCTCAGTATCTGCTGCTGTGGTGCCCTGATCGGGATCACGATGTACTGGCTTCCGAAGGAATATGACGTCATCAATGTCAGATTCGTCGTGATTCACATTTTCTTTAATGCGTGACTCCTCTGCAATGGGTGAAGGGTCATCTGTTGGAGAAATCAATGATTTTCTCGGTCTGGGTATAGGTTTTGGTTTCGGAAGGTCTTCGTCTTCGATGTTTCGATCTCCTATAGGCAATAATAGGTTCCTGTGTAGAACTCTCTGCCTGCCGGTACCATTTTCTTTCTTGACGACAAATACGGGGATGTCTGAGTTCGGTTTGTCTACAATGATATATACATCTTCTTCCCAACGATCGGCGAGTTTATGACGACCGTCGAAAGCAACAACTTTAACTAGTACTCGGTCTCCTTTGTCTACTGAAGCTGTTTTTCGTATTTTCGCATCGTAGTTTTGTTTTTGTCTATCCTGAGCTTGTTTGATGTTGCGTTGTGCTAATTCATACGAGTACTTCAATCGAGATCGCAAGTTTTCCATATATTTGGTTGTTGTTTGTTGCTTTCCTGACAAATCGTTGGTTCCAAACATGATGTCAATCGGTAATCGGGGATCTCTGCCGAACATAAGTGAATACGGCGTTACTCCTGTGGTGTCATGACGTGTACAATTATAAGCGTGCGTTAATGGTCCAATGTATCGTTTCCAATCCTTTTTCTGATCTTTGTTGAGTGTTCCTAACATGTTGATAAGTGTTCTATTAAAGCGTTCACATTGGCCATTTCCCATAGGGTGATATGGTGTTGTCCTGGATTTTGCAATATCGAGTAATGCGCAAAGTTCTTTAATGATGTTGCTTTCAAAATTCGCACCTTGATCTGAGTGGATTTTCTGTGGAATACCATATGGGATGACAAAATTCTTAAGAAAAGCTTCTGCTGTTGTCTTTGCTGTGATGTTTCGAGTAGGAACTGTAACTGCATAGCGTGTAAAGTGGTCGGTAATGACAAGGACATACTCGAATCCTCCTTTACATCGTTCTATCGACAAGAAGTCCATGCAAACCAACTCTAAGGGCTGAGTAGATGTTATGTTCACAAGCGGTACTCTGGTGTTTGTAGGTGTTTTGCGTCGAACACATCTTCCACAGTTTGTAATCCAATCTTCTACATCTTTCGACATACCAGGCCAGAAGAACCTGTCCTTGATAAGAGATAGAGTTCTGTCTCTTCCCTGGTGTCCTAATGTGTTGTGGATGTAATATAACACATCTGATATGATCGCATGTGGCAGAACCTGTTGAAGTTTCTTTCTATCGTTGATGGTAGTCTCCCGATAAAGAATTCCTTTCTGTATGGTCAGTCTATCAAAGTTTTGGAACATTATGTTGTGGAACATGGAAGATGGATACTGATCTTTGTGTGGTTTAAAGTTGTGGAACACAAAATCGAGCCATAAAGATACATCCGGGTCATTTTGTTGTTCAAATCTTATGTCGATATATGGCATCTCTGGAAGTTTACTGACATGGATATCTAGGACGTCTGGTGAAGTTGGTAAACATTCGATGTATGGAGAAGTATGTTGTGCACCACATATTGCCTTAATGGATTCTCCAGATATCGTGTGACATTCATCTTTCTTAAGTCCTGGATGTCTAGACATTCCATCCGCATCGGCATTGTTGTATCCTGGGCGATATTTTATCTCGAAATCGTAGGCAGCAAGGGCAGCTACCCATCTGTGGCCTGTCGCATCTAATTGTGCTGTGGTTAAAACATAGGTTAAAGGGTTGTTGTCTGTAAATACGACGAAATGGTTGCCATAGAGATAGTCTTTGAACTTTTCGCTCACTGCCCATTTTAGAGATAAAAATTCGAGTTTGTGTGCGGGGTAATTACGCTCGGATTTACTGAGTGAACGGCTGGCGTATGAAATCACTCGCTTATGATCTCCTTGCTTCTGGTAAAGTATTGCGCCTAGTCCTTTGGAGGACGCATCGGTGTGCAACTCGAATGGTACAGTATAGTCGGGATATCCTAAAATCGGCGGAGAAGATAATTGTCTCTTTAGTTCTGTAAAGGATTTCTCCTGAGCGTCTTCCCAAACAAATTTGTTTCCTTCTTTCGTGTCTTTCTTCTTCGTTCCTTTCCTTCTAGTTGCTGGTAGTAATTCGGTCAAAGGTCGGGCGATTTTAGAGAAATTCTGTACAAATTTCCTATAGTAGCCGACAAATCCTAAGAAGCTACGAACTTCTTCTTTCGATGTAGGTTTCGGCCAATCTATGACTTTCTGTATTTTATCCTGATCAGGTTCGATTCCTGCTTCGGAAACAACGTGTCCGACGTATTTCACTCGTTTCATGAAAAGTGAACACTTTTTTGGAGTAAGCTTTAGTCCAGCTTCTCGCAACTTTTGAAATACGAGTTGTAGTCGATGAAGATGTTCTTCGAAAGTTTTCGCAAATATGATGACGTCATCCAAATAAATAAAACATATGTTGAGGTGAAGCTCTCCCAAACAATCTTCCATCAGCCTTTGGTAGGTGGCTGGGGCGTTAGTAAGGCCGAAAGGCATGCGGTTATATTCGAAGAAGCCTAATGGTCCAACGGTAAAAGCGGTTCTTTCTTTATGTTCTTCTTGAATTTCGATTTGATGATATCCGGCTTTCATGTCTAACACGGAAAAGAATTTATTTCCTGATAAAGATTCCAAAATTTCATCGATCCTTGGAAGTGCATAATTATCTTTGATAGTTCTCTGATTTAGTTGTCTGAAGTCAATGCAAAGCCGAAGTTGTCCATTTTTCTTTTTAGCCAAAACGACGTTGGAAGTAAAAGGTGAGTGTGACTTTCTAATTATCCCTGCTGACAATAATTGCTGTAAATGATCTCGTACTTGGTCGAACATCGATGGAGGTATGCGTCTGTATCGTTGCTTAAATGGAATAGGATTGCTCAATTCTATCCTGTGCTTTACGGATGTATTATGACCAATATCCTCGTCACCTGTGGAAAGAATGTCCTGGTAAGTATCTAACAATTCCTCGATTTTCTTTATTTCAGAAGAATCCATTTCATTTTCAGGCACTGTCATGTCACGCAAACCAGTTCTCGACGAAGGAGTCATCGTATTCTCAGGTAAGTTTTGAATTGTGACTGGCTGAAGTTCACAAAGTAGTTCGTGTGGATAGATAACGACAGTAGCTGTGGTAACGTTGCATAATTGCACGGGAATCGGATCGTTATCATCATGACGGTAAGTAATGACAACCGGTGAAACGTCAATGTCATCTGGAATGTTGGATTTCTTCGTTGACTGCAAAAGAGCGCACATAGGCTGGGTAGGTATTTGTTTACGAAAGTATCCTTTTATGGTAACTTCCGAATTAGGTTCAATGACGACCTTTCCTTTTTCAGCGGATCTCAAGTATGCAAGAACATTATGATTACGGGTAAGTTCTTTTTCACGCATCATAATGCAACGAAATGCAAGATACCATGGTGTTTTAAGCTTCGCAGTTTGGAGAAATCTAGGACCATGCTTTGTCTTAGTTGAGTTCATTACAACTTCTAAAATGTTTGTTCCTATCAAAGCAGGTACAAATTTATGATGCCGTCGTGACGGCACTACTAGAAAGATAGCATCAATTTCGGGGTCACGAAGAGAGTCATCATCAAAACTAATCGGCACTGTTATATACCCAAGATAAGGTAATTGGTTTCCATCCGCGCATTCAATTGTCAGAATATCCGACAATTTACGCATTTCGTAATCGGATAGGTAACTGTTGTAGCAGTCTTCGCTGATGGTGGAAACAGAACTTCCTGTATCTAAAAGTGCGTTGAAATTGTGATTGGCGATGCGTATCGATGTTTCGTTTGATGTTCCTACTAGTGTTGTCTTTTTATGATTCAATGATGGTCTAGTGTGATAGTTCATAGCCCTTAAATATTCATTAGGTAATTCATCGACGTAATAGTTCTTTGAATGTTCCATAATCACCATGCAGTCTCTCATTAGATGACCTGCTTGATTACATCGGTAGCATATAAAATTGTTAAAACTATGTACAGATGAAGAATTATCTTCCTGGTTTTGCTCAATGGGGCTCTGTTCTACGATTAAGTCTGCTGGCTGCCCCTCGCCAGAGACCTGTTGCCGTTTAAAGAATGTGGATATGAGCCTCTATAGTATCCACGACCACGATTGTTTCCTCTATAGTTATTACGTCCACGTCCTCTCATGTTGTAATAATCATGTTCATAATCATTTGTGTATTCCTGTCTGTAACCTCTATCGTAATACTGTCTCTGTGGTATGTTTCCTCTAAAAGTTCCTCGTGTATTGGTCTGTGTGAAGCGTCTTTGTTGTTCGCCTTTTACGGTTTTCAAATCGTTTTCAACCGATTCAAGTTTCGAAGACATTTTGTCAAGCTTCTGAATAATATCTGCCATGCTATAATTTGATGCTGATTGCTGCTTTGCAGTCGCACATAGAGATGGCGTTACGTTAAGGGATTGTCTGTGTGATGCCATTTGACTCTCAACTGATCGTGTTTCACGGAGTAAAGTATCAAAGTCTTTGATCGAGTCAAATTTATGACGTATGGCATTCTGTAATAGCGGATCTCGCAATCCGGAGAAAAATTTCGAGCAAAGCATGTCATTTCTCTCTGATACTGATATCTTTTTCCTTTCAAATGGTATTTGAATAAGAGATTCGAGCTTCATGCCGAATTCCGCAAGACTTTCATTGTCTTCTTGCTTCTGACGATAGAAGTTTTCCATCACTGCTTCGTGATCGCTGACGTTACCAAATACGCCTTCAAGTTTCTCGATGATCATTTTCGGTGTAATGTTTCCAGTAAGTGAAACGAGTAATGATCTAGCTTTACCACGTAGAGAGTTTCTCATGGACTGTAGTACTAGCGGTGTTGTATAGTATCCATCTCGTATAATGCATTGTACCTCGTTTTTCCAAACGTCAAATGCAACGTCATTCCCTTTATTCTCTCCCGAAAATGTAGGTACATTCGGACGTGAATGACTAAGTTGTATTGGCAATGATGTATCCAATAACGAGCGTGAGTGAGAACGTTTCGGTGTAGGTGGTGGGGGTCTAGGAGGTACATTCTCCTCATCGCAAAACGTAACATTTGTAGCATGTGACTTTGATGCAGACGTATAAGTCAAATTCTCTGATTTTAGTTTCGGAGTTGATGCTTTCATCATGTCATATTCACTCTTCGATACAACTCTATAGTCTGTAAATCTATTGAGATATCGAACCATCTCTTGAGGGCTTATCTCACTCAAAGGATCATCGGAGTTAGTTTCAACATCACGTGTCTTTGACATTTTTCCGTCCATGACCAACGTAATCACGATCAAAGTAAAAAGACTACGAAATAATGATCGCATAAAGAAATGAACTACCTTAATTATTGTCTCTATATGACGTGACGAAAAGGTCGATTGCTATACTAACTAATAGCTAATAGTAAAATAAGTAAGGTATACCCATATATACTAACGGACATACACCTTATTCTGTGTACTAATGACGGACGTACAATCTATACTAATGACGTGTAATCTATACTTAATAATGTACGAACACTCTATATTGTAGACTAAATGATGGACGAACGCAGGTAAGTATAGTACACTATGACTATGTAAACCCACATGACTAAGTGCTAGTACTATATGACTAAGTACTATGACTATATGACTAAGTACTATGACTATATGACTAAGTGCTATGACTATATGACTAAGTACTATGACTATATGACTAAGTACTATTGCTATATGACTAAGTACCAAGACTGTATACTATGTACTAAATTGTCAATATGATAATCAATATTGATAATACTGTTCAAATAAATTCATCATCATTCAATGAAATAAATGCAAAGTCAATGTATGAATAAATAAATGCATAGAAAATGTCAATGTATGAATAAATAAATGCATATGAAATGTCAATATTCATGAATAAAGTAAAGTACATAAATAAACACACTTGAACAGCTGATTGTTGTCAATCATCAAAGTCAATAGGGCACTTGAGTGTCAGAGTTCACGAAATGTTTGTATGATACGGTAGGAAAAGGTAAGAGTCTATGTCAACAAGGCGCTTTCGGTCACTTCCGGAATCCTCGGACGTCTTCGTATACCATCACGTTGAGCGCCATTTTGTAACAGAGGCACTTCTGGCTATTAACAGTACCACTGCCTGGGTTCTTAAAATAAGAAGACTGTTGGCAATTCCAAGGTTTATTCCAGAAACATCATCTAAATGTCTACAGAAATGTAGCCCTGAAAATATTATAACTTTCATAAGTATTCTACACACATTATATATATTTCATACATGTTAAAATAATAGGTACAGATCCACATACAACACTTTAAATCAAAAATATAAATTCATTCACTTCAAATATTCCCATGGAATGAAAGGAATAGTTTACTTTAAGTATAAATGTTGTTCTAACAATGAAATCATAATGAAATATTGCGATGTATAGAAATAGTAATAAAAAGATTGTATTTTACAACCGGAAATAAAAATCAAGAGAGGTAACTCTTACATTGGCGGAAGTACAAAAATACAAAATATTATTTCTTCCTCACCTAACTGTGGGAAAAGGCTGTAAATAGTTTACGCTGGTGGATCGCATAAGACTCCAAAAAATACACTGCTGGTCACATTGCCTAAACATATAATAAGCTATTCTAAGAACATATTCTTCATAACCAAACAGTAATGAATACAAAGCGTCTAATTCTCTACGCATCAAATAAACATTTAAATTAAATATCAAGAAATACTCTTATAGTAATCTGAGACACAGGTAAGTATATATTACGCATAGCTTGATCATTAAAGAGCATAAAATATATTGCTCGATCAGAATAATCGAAATCAAAAGGGTTGTACTGTGGCGGATCTAAGTGCGTGATTAAAATGAATAAAAATGTAATAAACGGGGATTCTTCAATAATATTAATATGAGGGCAGAAATATATCAATAATATAATAATACAATAAGTAATACACTTACAGTTACAGGTATTTCCGATCACACAAAAATATTCATCAAAGGTACAAATGTACGTCTAGATGCTACGGCGTTACTAATTCAATTAAAGTGCGCCGAATAGGTAAAAGCCAATCAGAAAAGTTTATCAGATCACATGACCAAAAATACTTCTGACAAATGTAAATTTCAGAATTAAATAAACGAACTTAATTCAAACGAAATTGCTTTCAAAAATAGAATACAAAAGTAAATAGATCGTAATGAAAATACATGGTATTTCAAACAATAATAACTCTAAATATAATAATCAAAAATAACCCTCACTATCACATTAAAATAGATAAAAAAATTAATGATCCTAGTGTTATGGTGTACTTGTGAGTTTGTGATAACAAGAACTTATGTACATTTCGCTAAAAAAGGGATTTTAGTCTTTACATATTTACACCTATTTAAGACTTCTGAGCTGGATAAAAAAAAAACAATAGAAAATATCATAATGGGTCTTGTATCATATTATGTAAAAGATTAATCACTTAAGAGCAGGGGTAAAAATGACGACGGATTTTGAGTAAAAGGGATGCTATTTAACATAATGGGTAAGGGGGGGGGTTACTATATACATTGGGGTTTACATGTCCAATGTAACTATGGACCTCCGACCATTTAGTAGCTTCATAAATATCGCCCTACCCACACTTGTTTTTCTTCGGTTGTTGTTGTGTGTGCACAACAACAACCGAAGAAAAACGAGTGTGGGTAGGGCGATATTTATGAAGCTAACCATTAAGTAACTCGAACACTTGGAAAAAAGATACAAGGTGGTTTCCGGAATCGCAAATATCGTTTTGGGTTTTCTATAATCAAATTTGTTTACTTTCGTTTTGATTTTGCGAAGATGAATGCCAAAGAATGTGTTAATTATTTCGTTTTCTTTAGCCTAGTTTGCGGAAGTTTTGCTATAGAACCCGTGACTGGGTTTGCTACATTAGGTGTAGCCGTAGCGTCTGGTTTAATGGCACTATACCGCCCCATTGGATGCCTCTTTGGAGAGTGTTGTTCTGATAGGTGGATTGGTCTAAATGCCACTGGTAAAACATAAAAGAATCTCACAAAAAGTCAAAGATTATGTTATTTACAATTTGTAATATAAGTAAGACACTCCCTGCTGATAACTCAACTGTTGATCGAGTTCTCCGACTCGGAGGGAACTAAAACGGTCTGAGTGGCCCCTCGGCAGCTGCGGCTGAGGTGATTGCCTCGTGTGATGGCACGTTAAAGGCCGTTGGAAATACGGACCACACACTGTAGTACATAAATCACACCTTCCCCGCATACACCGCATACACTTGCATACATAGTGGAAGGTACATTGTACAGAACATGGTGAACGAGTGGTGAGTTGTGAGTGT
The DNA here is from genome assembly GCA_028142955.1 of Pinctada fucata. Lineage (NCBI taxonomy): Eukaryota > Metazoa > Mollusca > Bivalvia > Pterioida > Pteriidae > Pinctada > Pinctada fucata. Next base: position 31,244,723 of record AP027111.1, read on the forward strand.
TGAGGAGTAATGAGAGGAATTTGAAATATTGTCTTGATATACTATGTGATCCCCTCTTGGGAGTGCTCCGATAAGCGGAAGGTCATACCAAGGAAGAAGAAGAAGAAATAAACCCAGTGAATGATACTGTAGAGAGTGCAGCACTTTTTGGAAACTATTTCTACTTTGTCTTGAAAAATTCAGATGATGTTGATATTATCAAATGGATCTTTTAGAATAGTCCTTCCTCAAATTACTGCTAGACTTAGATTTTAGACACACCAAGACTTGACATCACTATACTTTCAGGGATTTTTTTTGCCCCTTTTTGGGGCCGTTATTCGGCCCCATTCCCAATGAAAAATAGTATCTTTTTTTCCCAATTGTGGCTCTAAAATTTCCCAATCACATACAGATGGAATAATCACAGAAATTAGTGAAATCTATTGGTTCATACGTAGCAAATTTACTAATTATTTGCCATAATTTTGTAAGCATAAGAAATTAAATTATATTTAAAAGAAAATTATTTGATTACACATTCAATTCTGAACTCTTGATTGTATAAACTGTCATTTTACTTCTGTATTAGTACTTCCCAAAATATTCCCAAACGTCGTTAATTTTCCCAATTGCACGGGCCCCGACCCCATTCCCAAATTACTGAAAAAAATCACTGACTTTTGATGTGATGTCGTAAATCTGCTACAACATCATTGTTGAAAGATATGTCAACGTGATGTCGGGTCTTAGGATGTGTAAAATGTAAGTCAACTGCGGTAAATGTGAAAATCATCTACATGTATGAGTCATAACTTTGATGTAAATTATATGTTCATACATCAACATGATAGTCATACATTTGACCATCAAATTCAAAAATTGTTTTTGCAGGCTTTCTTATTTTAATTCTTATTTGACACTGCTACTGGTGTCAAAGCAGTAACCGAACGATTTTGAAGGTTTATTCACAATAACTTCGTTGTTTTGTTAAATTGAGGCATGAAACTTGGAATGAATAATGGTAATAAGTAATTATCTAAAAATTTTGGACTTTCATCATCTTTTATGTAGATCTTTTAACCACAAGATTTCATCAATTTTGCAACTTTGTTAAAGCAGTAACCGAACAAATGTATTTATTGTTGGTAAATTCTCCCTACACCGTAATCGTTCTCTGACAAGAAATATGCATGAATCAACTGCAACGGAGAAGAAACAACAAAATATCACTTCTCCGTTGCACTGAAACTATGTCTGTTCCTACTCACGATCGCAATAAAAAGGTGAGTGACCGTGTTAGATAAGATTTAGGTTATCTCTTTGTCCTCAAACCTGCAACAAACCACAGTTTTATCATTAGATAATGTGAAAGTATGGTTTGATAAGGATCACTATAGCAAATTTATACAGATTCATTTACGGTAAGTTGTAATTTTTCTGAGCTGAAATGAATTTGTCTGATAAATGTCTAAAATATTATCAATGAAGTACACCGTTGCGTAGTCCTATTTTCAAACCATCATTGAATATACGTCTTATATTCTTTACAGAATATAATGAAGTAATAGAAGGTTTTACTCTCGAGTCGTATTACTTTACGGCGAGACGGAAAAAACCTAAACTCATCTTTCTTAGGTCAAATTTAGACTTTTGCTCGTCATAATTTCATACTATTTTGATTTCCTCTTTTTCGGCCTCACTGGTGAGACATAACTTTTTGAAATGCATATATTCCATGGTGACTGAAATCCTATAATAATTTCATATATTTCAATATCATTAACAATTTCTGTGTGTTTCAGGCAAAAGCATGTGAATTCATCACCTTTGTGAAAAAAAGCCAAGATGTCTTGGAGGAAAACAAATGTTCCGTGCATGACGTTTGATAGGGACAAAGATGCCTCTTTAGAAAAATGATATGCAAGAAAGGAATGTCCACTATGATTCATTGAATATGACCAGCTGTCAGGGAAAGTGTTTACTATTGTTGACCATAGTAGTATGTATTGTAATTACGAGTCTATACCTCCATATGCAGCGCCAGATGGACATATATTCTTTCACGTCGCAAAATAGAATGAAAACGAACACAGAAGCGTACCTTGTGGAAATCCCTGGTTGTAGGATACCAAATCTGGATCCTTTTGATATATCCGTGAGACATCTTATCAAACCTGCAACAATTAGGACATGTTTGACTGATTCAAATTTTACCTATGTCAAAAATATGACCATATATGTGAATTGGTCAGTGATAAAGTTTTCTAACTATCATTCAACTTTCAGCAATTGCACATTTCAGAGTATTGACCGCCCAGAAAACGACCCTGGACTATCAAGCGATTTTGTTAAAGTTAGCAACGAAAGCAAGAGATTCAATACGTCGATAAGATATGACAGTGAATTTATACGAGTAAAATGTTTTGACATCACAGATAAGTTAATGTATACAAACTTTTATTGCACTGTAATCGAAAAGCCAGATAGTGAGAGACGAAAAACAGCATTACAAGAATCATCAAGAAAGAAACATCCAAATATAGAGAATTTTAATGTTCTCTTGATTGGAATAGATTCAGTATCGAGATTGAATTCCATAAGATACATGAATAAGACTAGGAGTTTCCTTTTGAACACTTTAAATGCTACAGAGCTGATTGGATATAACAAAGTCGCTGATAACACGTTTGTGAACATTATTCCTATGATCGCAGGTAAATTTGTCGAGGAACTACCTTGGGATGAAAGTATGATTCACGATCCTTTTGACGAATATCAGTTCATATGGAAGGACTTTGCATCGCGTGGCTATAGGACACTTTTTGTCGAGGATGCTCCTGAAATGGCTATGTTTGACTTCATGAAAGGGGGATTTAAACATGCCCCTACTGATTATTATAACCGCCATTTTGCTCTCACCATGGAAGAGGGTAATGAAGACGTATGGTTTGACGACCATCAGTGTATAGTGGATAAACTAGAAACAAAACTTTACCTCGATTACGTCAGGGATTTTGTCGCCCTGATGAAGGACAAGCCTCATTTTGGTTTCTCATTCATGACGAGGCTGACTCATACCGGAAGTATCGAAGATGTTGGGGCTGCAGACGATCCTTATTTTGAGTTTTTCCAGCATCTTTATGAAACAACAAATCTTAACAATACTGTCGTGTTTTTCTTCAGTGATCATGGAACAAGATTTGGAAATATTAGGAAAACGTTTCATGGTAAATTAGAGGAAAGACTCCCATTTATGTTCATCGTATTTCCTTCCTGGTTTCACCGCAAATATCCCTTACTATCACAGAATCTCAAACTCAATGCACAGCGACTTACAACACCATTTGACATTTACAATACTTTAAAATATATTCTACGCTTCAATGGTGACAACTTGAAAAATTATGGACCACGTCGAAGCATCAGTCTGTTGTCCGAGGTGCATTTCGATAGAACTTGTAAAAACGCAGGAATTTTACCCCATTGGTGTACGTGCTCGGAATTTGTTTCAGTGTCAAAAAGCAATACTTCCGTGAAACAAGCTGCCAGTTTTCTTATTAATTCGATCAATAGTCGTTTAGCATCAGTACATAATATTTGTGAAGCGTTATCCATTGACGATATTGATTCAGCCTTTGTAATTACTCCATCTGAAACATTGTTGCGGTTTGACGAAAGCAAACATGACGTCATCAATAAGAAGATTGTGTTAGGAGACAGAGTAGATCCTGTACTTGACTACCAATTGTCCATTCGAACACGCCCAGGAAATGGAACGTTCGAAGCTACAATAAGACATAATGAAGAATACGACGAGTATCATGTTATGGGTGACATTAGTAGAACAAACATATACGGAAACCAGTCACATTGTATTAATATCTCTCTCTTGAAAAAGTATTGTTTTTGCAAGCGCAATCTTCCTTGATCATGAACGAATAGAGTCTGAGAAATAACAATGTTATTTTCTCTCTACAAAGGATAATATTACACACATAGATATAATTTGAAATCATTTTTTGCAATAAAATAAAATCTTTCAGATGAAAGATCTATTTTGATAAAACACAAACGCAAAGATACACAAATTCCATCACTTGGCTTTTGTCAAATTCAAGAAACAATCATGTATATTTCAGCTTTTGAGTGAGCGAAATTTAAAGCAAAACCCCAAACAAAATAGCAATGAACATACGAAACAAGGAAAAGTGTGAAACCACAGGCAGTAAAAACGCCTGGTATGTGTGCGAGCGTATGTGTCCTGTGTGTCGTACACACATGCACACATACCAGACGCTTTTACGGCCTGTGTGTGAAACCAGATAAAACAACGTTGAAACAAAACCAAACACTTACAGAATCCCCAGTGGAAATGATACCATGTACCCGGGGAAAGTAACTATTTCGTTCTTGCTTCTAGCACCCGTCACTTTAATCATGTTAGTCATGCAGAAATGGTAAAAATACTGTCTTGTTTATGATATTACCTTACCGAAAGAAGACCTTTTGCTTATACAACAACTGTACGTCTTGGAAGACCTCTGTATGTCTGGATTTGTGTACATAACCAGTGGCGGATCTAGGATTTCAGAAAAGGGGGGGGGGCCAAGGTTTCAGCTCGAAGAAAATTGTTCACGGTAAAACTGACAAGCAAAAAAAAAAAAAGGTCGAGGCGAAAAACGTGACCCTCAAGAATGCTGATCTATTTAAGAAGTGGGGAGGGGAGGGGAGTTGATTCATTTACCTTAGTTTATAGGTAGGTAGACTGGCGAGCGTAGCGAGCCAGAAAATTTTGAGAGATATGAAGTTTTCATTTGTTTTCAAATGAAGTCATCCATACATGTATATACAACTTTATTCTATATTGGCGAGCGGAGCGAGTCGTAAAATTTTTAGAATAGATTGTTACATTTTGTCATAAGAATACAATCTCTCTCTCATTTTCCATGCTCCATTTTTGTTTGACCAATTGGGAAGGTTTGGAAGATTACGGCATTACAACCCCACTATCCACCTATCTAACCTGGTTAGATCGGCCCATGAAAATGAAGCATTTGGTAATTATTCAAGTGTAAATTTGATTTTGAATTTTGTATATGTTTATGACAAACACGATGACAAAGAAAGTTGAAGACAAAGTGAAGACGAAAAAATAGACAACTAATGAAAAAATTAGTGCGGCGAGCGAAGCGAGCCGAAAATTTCCCCCAAATTAAACAGAATAAGCAAAAAAAAGAGTACTCTGAATCAATAACTTTGGTTGAAAAAGGGGGGCCCGGGCCCCCTGAGCCCCCCCCCCCCTCTAAATCCGCCACTGATAACCTGGATAATAACATCAAATGCTATAAATATAGAGGGTGGCTCAAAATTAAGACGGTAGTGGATTTCTATTGGTTTTCAACTTTTCATATCCTTTACTTTTTATAAGTTGCTTTAAAATATTGCGTTCAGTGAAAAGTCTTTACACTAGCTGTCATAGCCTATTACTGGTATGTGTTCATGGTTTTTTCATTGTCTCTGTTTGTTGGCGCGGTATAGTTGTATGTCCTTGGTCACTTCATCCATCCATTTTAAATTTTAGCAAGTCATGCGAAAGACATTTTTTCTCCATATCGGCAAAACGCATGTCGGTTCAGGGTTTCCACAATATCGAGATGCACAGTTGCATTTCACCAGCTCTAAATTAATTCCACGCAGTCAGTGTTAGATTATAATAGTGTTAGATTATGCAGTCAGTGTTAGAAATCATAAGAGTGGCGTCACATAACAATAATAGAATTTCGTTTTACAATGGGACTCTGTGAAGAAATTCCAATGGGACAGAATTCTGTCCACAATGGGACGCTGTGAAGAAATTCTGTCCCAACTCCGTGAGGAAATTCTGTCCAAAATCTGCCGGTCGTCCCGATACGGTAGCTTATTCATAATACTAGTAGATGATTATTTGTAACGGTTTACTCTGTAGAAACTAACCCGCATTGGATTTCTTGGCATGTTCCTTCATAATTCATTAATGTAATGCTGTTCTAGTTGTCTCTGTTCATGGGCGGATCCAGGAATTTTTTTCAGGGGGGTCCTAAAGTCCGAATTTTTTGAAGAGCAAAAAAAAAGAAAGAAAGAAAAAAAAAGGCAAACGCAAGAAAGTAAAATTTATGTAAGTTATGTTTCTAATTATTAATAAAACAGGTTACTGCAGAGCAATGGCGAGCAAAAAGCTTAAATTCTTGAAATTTCACATCATAGTAGTCGATTCTTGATTGTGTTTCTAATATGTAAATACAACAAATTAAATGGCGAACGTTAGCGAGCCAGCGAATTTTTTTCCGAGAATTGGAATAAAATCCACAATTCGTATCTTTTTCAGTTTCTTTTCGTTTTGTTAGTGCCCTTGTGTAATGTATATGTGTTGTATATCGGAAAGCGCAGCATCATTTGAAAATAACGTACATGTGTGTAATAAATTTTGGCGAGCGGACGACCCAGATGTTGACGTCAAAATATTATCAAAATGAAAGATTTCTAATACAAACTCATAATATATTTATCAAATATTATGACAACAAAAGGGGAATTGGGAATTAATCTTATGAAATATGTATATCAATAAATAAATTTAGCTATGCCTCGAAAATTCCAGGGGGGGGGGGGGGGGGGGGTCCGGACCCCCCCCCCCCCCGACCCCCTCTGGATCCGCGCTTGCTGTTTGTTCCCTTTTTCTCGTCTCATGCATGATATTCGGACTGTTGGGTCCTCGGACTATCGGGCCTTCGGAGTTATTGGCCTTCGAACTAAAGAACCTTCGGACTATCGGGCCTTCGGGCTATCGGACCTTCGAACTATCAGTCCCTCGAATTATCAGGCCTTCGAACTATTGAACCTTCGTCTTTTTAGACCTTCGGAATACTGAGTGGTCACCGCGTGCAACTCCGTCATGCCGGAGATTTCCTTATTTTCTTGTATCGTCCGAAAATAAAATCCTGCAGCTACAAATTCCGTGAGTCGCTCACAAATATACACTTGGTTGAATAGTTACTCTCCAAAGTTGCCTTGTCCTCAGAAAATTTCGTCGTATAGTTTGAGCTTGCTTTTGAACAGCGTATATGAATACACCATCAATAATAGGCAGGAATCGAAGGAATGTTGTTACTCGGGTTTTTTTTTTTTCTAAGATTGAATAGTCCAGTCATAATTATCTTCGTGTGGCTGTAGTAGAAAAAAATCATTTTCTGTAGTGTTGTCACGATCTAGGATTTAAGGAAAGAATTGTGCAGGTACAGCTTTAAAAATGAAATTTTCTTGAAAAAAAAAACTATCAAAACTGAAATTGTGTAGATCTACACATTTATGCCTCGTTTACACGGAGAGTTTATTGCGCAATAAACGTAAATTTGTTGCGCAATAAATTTGTTTCGCGTTCACACGTAAAAATTTATTGCGCAATAAATTTTTCTATTTGTTTCGCAATAACTTTATTGCGCAACAAATTCTGCCGTGTAAACGCTAAGCGAAACTGTTGCGCAATAAATCTGACGCATGCGCACTATTATGACAAGAGAAAGAGATTGTTATACTTACGAATATAACTATTCGACGTCTTTATTCTTAAGATCCTATTAATGTTGAGAGATTCCGATTTTTAGTATATATAAGAACGAACGCCTTTCGCTTTTCTATAAGTCTGGACCCCTGTAAAATGACGTCACAATTGAATGACGTCGAGCTCTAGACTGAAATGACAAATAAATGAATGTTCTCTCAAAATAGTCTTTTTAGACTTTACAAAAATTATTCGAACTTTTTCATCAAGGTTTCTGTTATACATTAATTTTTATTCATGATTCTTGTGCATTGGCATTTTATTGCGCAATAGTTTCGGTCTCGTGTGAACGCAGAAACGCTTATTGCGAAACAAATTTGTTGCGCAATAAAGTTATTGCGAAATAAATTTATTGCGCAACCGTGTAAACGAGGCATTAAAAGGTATTCACTATTTGAGTTGCAATTGGGAGTCTCCTTTCTAAATCTGTCACTGTTCTTATATATGGCGCATATTTACGATGACCAGTTCAGTTCAGTTCAGTTTCTAGGAAATCCCTCCTTTGACTAAGGAGCACCCGAGTAGGTAAAAGGATAGACCAGATAAAAAATAGAAGATATAAAACTAAGGAGGGGTAGGTACAGAGTAGGAAGTAGAAAGAAGGGTAAAAACTTCCGTTAATGTAACAGAGGCACTTCTGGCTATTAACAGTACCACTGCCTGGGTTCTTAAAATAAGAAGACTGTTGGCAATTCCAAGGTTTATTCCAGAAACATCATCTAAATGTCTACAGAAATGTAGCCCTGAAAATATTATAACTTTCATAAGTATTCTACACACATTATATATATTTCATACATGTTAAAATAATAGGTACAGATCCACATACAACACTTTAAATCAAAAATATAAATTCATTCACTTCAAATATTCCCATGGAATGAAAGGAATAGTTTACTTTAAGTATAAATGTTGTTCTAACAATGAAATCATAATGAAATATTGCGATGTATAGAAATAGTAATAAAAAGATTGTATTTTACAACCGGAAATAAAAATCAAGAGAGGTAACTCTTACATTGGCGGAAGTACAAAAATACAAAATATTATTTCTTCCTCACCTAACTGTGGGAAAAGGCTGTAAATAGTTTACGCTGGTGGATCGCATAAGACTCCAAAAAATACACTGCTGGTCACATTGCCTAAACATATAATAAGCTATTCTAAGAACATATTCTTCATAACCAAACAGTAATGAATACAAAGCGTCTAATTCTCTACGCATCAAATAAACATTTAAATTAAATATCAAGAAATACTCTTATAGTAATCTGAGACACAGGTAAGTATATATTACGCATAGCTTGATCATTAAAGAGCATAAAATATATTGCTCGATCAGAATAATCGAAATCAAAAGGGTTGTACTGTGGCGGATCTAAGTGCGTGATTAAAATGAATAAAAATGTAATAAACGGGGATTCTTCAATAATATTAATATGAGGGCAGAAATATATCAATAATATAATAATACAATAAGTAATACACTTACAGTTACAGGTATTTCCGATCACACAAAAATATTCATCAAAGGTACAAATGTACGTCTAGATGCTACGGCGTTACTAATTCAATTAAAGTGCGCCGAATAGGTAAAAGCCAATCAGAAAAGTTTATCAGATCACATGACCAAAAATACTTCTGACAAATGTAAATTTCAGAATTAGATAAACGAACTTAATTCAAACGAAATTGCTTTCAAAAATAGAATACAAAAGTAAATAGATCGTAATGAAAATACATGGTATTTCAAACAATAATAACTCTAAATATAATAATCAAAAATAACCCTCACTATCACATTCTCCCCCGGGTCAGCAAAATGTCGTCCTCGACATTTAAGTAAATAAATAAAATAACCTATCTATGAATGTTTAAAAGCTAAAGTAGATAGACACGGTTACTGAATACTATCAATTTTATTACGAAATTAACTTAAATAATCACTTTCCGGACACAATATTCAATAAGGTCGCAGTAAGCACAGAACTGTCAGTTTTATTAAAAAGGTCCGATGACGCGATTTGTCGCAAGTACTCGGCACGTTCCTTCCATTCTGGTTCTCGCACATCCATTCTCATGTGATATTCACCAGTGCGCATCCACGCTGGTTTCTGTCGCGTTCGAACAGGTCGACGAACAACATTATCAGTCGAATTATGGTCGATAGATTCGTTGCTTTCGCTGTTTTCTTCGTCGTTATCGTCGTTGGAGTTCCCAACATCGTTTTCATGAGTGGAATCTTGTGCGGTATCTTCATTATCATTTTTATCCGTTGACCCTGAATTCATCGTTGTCTCGTCATCGTCGATATTATTATCTTCGTTCGTCGGATCGATATTCGACTGATTAGGAGATAAGTCGACGTCTAAATTTCGTTCTGTATCCTGCTCAGTATCTGCTGCTGTGGTGCCCTGATCGGGATCACGATGTACTGGCTTCCGAAGGAATATGACGTCATCAATGTCAGATTCGTCGTGATTCACATTTTCTTTAATGCGTGACTCCTCTGCAATGGGTGAAGGGTCATCTGTTGGAGAAATCAATGATTTTCTCGGTCTGGGTATAGGTTTTGGTTTCGGAAGGTCTTCGTCTTCGATGTTTCGATCTCCTATAGGCAATAATAGGTTCCTGTGTAGAACTCTCTGCCTGCCGGTACCATTTTCTTTCTTGACGACAAATACGGGGATGTCTGAGTTCGGTTTGTCTACAATGATATATACATCTTCTTCCCAACGATCGGCGAGTTTATGACGACCGTCGAAAGCAACAACTTTAACTAGTACTCGGTCTCCTTTGTCTACTGAAGCTGTTTTTCGTATTTTCGCATCGTAGTTTTGTTTTTGTCTATCCTGAGCTTGTTTGATGTTGCGTTGTGCTAATTCATACGAGTACTTCAATCGAGATCGCAAGTTTTCCATATATTTGGTTGTTGTTTGTTGCTTTCCTGACAAATCGTTGGTTCCAAACATGATGTCAATCGGTAATCGGGGATCTCTGCCGAACATAAGTGAATACGGCGTTACTCCTGTGGTGTCATGACGTGTACAATTATAAGCGTGCGTTAATGGTCCAATGTATCGTTTCCAATCCTTTTTCTGATCTTTGTTGAGTGTTCCTAACATGTTGATAAGTGTTCTATTAAAGCGTTCACATTGGCCATTTCCCATAGGGTGATATGGTGTTGTCCTGGATTTTGCAATATCGAGTAATGCGCAAAGTTCTTTAATGATGTTGCTTTCAAAATTCGCACCTTGATCTGAGTGGATTTTCTGTGGAATACCATATGGGATGACAAAATTCTTAAGAAAAGCTTCTGCTGTTGTCTTTGCTGTGATGTTTCGAGTAGGAACTGTAACTGCATAGCGTGTAAAGTGGTCGGTAATGACAAGGACATACTCGAATCCTCCTTTACATCGTTCTATCGACAAGAAGTCCATGCAAACCAACTCTAAGGGCTGAGTAGATGTTATGTTCACAAGCGGTACTCTGGTGTTTGTAGGTGTTTTGCGTCGAACACATCTTCCACAGTTTGTAATCCAATCTTCTACATCTTTCGACATACCAGGCCAGAAGAACCTGTCCTTGATCAGAGATAGAGTTCTGTCTCTTCCCTGGTGTCCTAATGTGTTGTGGATGTAATATAACACATCTGATATGATCGCATGTGGCAGAACCTGTTGAAGTTTCTTTCTATCGTTGATGGTAGTCTCCCGATAAAGAATTCCTTTCTGTATGGTCAGTCTATCAAAGTTTTGGAACATTATGTTGTGGAACATGGAAGATGGATACTGATCTTTGTGTGGTTTAAAGTTGTGGAACACAAAATCGAGCCATAAAGATACATCCGGGTCATTTTGTTGTTCAAATCTTATGTCGATATATGGCATCTCTGGAAGTTTACTGACATGGATATCTAGGACGTCTGGTGAAGTTGGTAAACATTCGATGTATGGAGAAGTATGTTGTGCACCACATATTGCCTTAATGGATTCTCCAGATATCGTGTGACATTCATCTTTCTTAAGTCCTGGATGTCTAGACATTCCATCCGCATCGGCATTGTTGTATCCTGGGCGATATTTTATCTCGAAATCGTAGGCAGCAAGGGCAGCTACCCATCTGTGGCCTGTCGCATCTAATTGTGCTGTGGTTAAAACATAGGTTAAAGGGTTGTTGTCTGTAAATACGACGAAATGGTTGCCATAGAGATAGTCTTTGAACTTTTCGCTCACTGCCCATTTTAGAGATAAAAATTCGAGTTTGTGTGCGGGGTAATTACGCTCGGATTTACTGAGTGAACGGCTGGCGTATGAAATCACTCGCTTATGATCTCCTTGCTTCTGGTAAAGTATTGCGCCTAGTCCTTTGGAGGACGCATCGGTGTGCAACTCGAATGGTACAGTATAGTCGGGATATCCTAAAATCGGCGGAGAAGATAATTGTCTCTTTAGTTCTGTAAAGGATTTCTCCTGAGCGTCTTCCCAAACAAATTTGTTTCCTTCTTTCGTGTCTTTCTTCTTCGTTCCTTTCCTTCTAGTTGCTGGTAGTAATTCGGTCAAAGGTCGGGCGATTTTAGAGAAATTCTGTACAAATTTCCTATAGTAGCCGACAAATCCTAAGAAGCTACGAACTTCTTCTTTCGATGTAGGTTTCGGCCAATCTATGACTTTCTGTATTTTATCCTGATCAGGTTCGATTCCTGCTTCGGAAACAACGTGTCCGACGTATTTCACTCGTTTCATGAAAAGTGAACACTTTTTTGGAGTAAGCTTTAGTCCAGCTTCTCGCAACTTTTGAAATACGAGTTGTAGTCGATGAAGATGTTCTTCGAAAGTTTTCGCAAATATGATGACGTCATCCAAATAAATAAAACATATGTTGAGGTGAAGCTCTCCCAAACAATCTTCCATCAGCCTTTGGTAGGTGGCTGGGGCGTTAGTAAGGCCGAAAGGCATGCGGTTATATTCGAAGAAGCCTAATGGTCCAACGGTAAAAGCGGTTCTTTCTTTATGTTCTTCTTGAATTTCGATTTGATGATATCCGGCTTTCATGTCTAACACGGAAAAGAATTTATTTCCTGATAAAGATTCCAAAATTTCATCGATCCTTGGAAGTGCATAATTATCTTTGATAGTTCTCTGATTTAGTTGTCTGAAGTCAATGCAAAGCCGAAGTTGTCCATTTTTCTTTTTAGCCAAAACGACGTTGGAAGTAAAAGGTGAGTGTGACTTTCTAATTATCCCTGCTGACAATAATTGCTGTAAATGATCTCGTACTTGGTCGAACATCGATGGAGGTATGCGTCTGTATCGTTGCTTAAATGGAATAGGATTGCTCAATTCTATCCTGTGCTTTACGGATGTATTATGACCAATATCCTCGTCACCTGTGGAAAGAATGTCCTGGTAAGTATCTAACAATTCCTCGATTTTCTTTATTTCAGAAGAATCCATTTCATTTTCAGGCACTGTCATGTCACGCAAACCAGTTCTCGACGAAGGAGTCATCGTATTCTCAGGTAAGTTTTGAATTGTGACTGGCTGAAGTTCACAAAGTAGTTCGTGTGGATAGATAACGACAGTAGCTGTGGTAACGTTGCATAATTGCACGGGAATCGGATCGTTATCATCATGACGGTAAGTAATGACAACCGGTGAAACGTCAATGTCATCTGGAATGTTGGATTTCTTCGTTGACTGCAAAAGAGCGCACATAGGCTGGGTAGGTATTTGTTTACGAAAGTATCCTTTTATGGTAACTTCCGAATTAGGTTCAATGACGACCTTTCCTTTTTCAGCGGATCTCAAGTATGCAAGAACATTATGATTACGGGTAAGTTCTTTTTCACGCATCATAATGCAACGAAATGCAAGATACCATGGTGTTTTAAGCTTCGCAGTTTGGAGAAATCTAGGACCATGCTTTGTCTTAGTTGAGTTCATTACAACTTCTAAAATGTTTGTTCCTATCAAAGCAGGTACAAATTTATGATGCCGTCGTGACGGTACTACTAGAAAGATAGCATCAATTTCGGGGTCACGAAGAGAGTCATCATCAAAACTAATCGGCACTGTTATATACCCAAGATAAGGTAATTGGTTTCCATCCGCGCATTCAATTGTCAGAATATCCGACAATTTACGCATTTCGTAATCGGATAGGTAACTGTTGTAGCAGTCTTCGCTGATGGTGGAAACAGAACTTCCTGTATCTAAAAGTGCGTTGAAATTGTGATTGGCGATGCGTATCGATGTTTCGTTTGATGTTCCTACTAGTGTTGTCTTTTTATGATTCAATGATGGTCTAGTGTGATAGTTCATAGCCCTTAAATATTCATTAGGTAATTCATCGACGTAATAGTTCTTTGAATGTTCCATAATCACCATGCAGTCTCTCATTAGATGACCTGCTTGATTACATCGGTAGCATATAAAATTGTTAAAACTATGTACAGATGAAGAATTATCTTCCTGGTTTTGCTCAATGGGGCTCTGTTCTACGATTAAGTCTGCTGGCTGCCCCTCGCCAGAGACCTGTTGCCGTTTAAAGAATGTGGATATGAGCCTCTATAGTATCCACGACCACGATTGTTTCCTCTATAGTTATTACGTCCACGTCCTCTCATGTTGTAATAATCATGTTCATAATCATTTGTGTATTCCTGTCTGTAACCTCTATCGTAATACTGTCTCTGTGGTATGTTTCCTCTAAAAGTTCCTCGTGTATTGGTCTGTGTGAAGCGTCTTTGTTGTTCGCCTTTTACGGTTTTCAAATCGTTTTCAACCGATTCAAGTTTCGAAGACATTTTGTCAAGCTTCTGAATAATATCTGCCATGCTATAATTTGATGCTGATTGCTGCTTTGCAGTCGCACATAGAGATGGCGTTACGTTAAGGGATTGTCTGTGTGATGCCATTTGACTCTCAACTGATCGTGTTTCACGGAGTAAAGTATCAAAGTCTTTGATCGAGTCAAATTTATGACGTATGGCATTCTGTAATAGCGGATCTCGCAATCCGGAGAAAAATTTCGAGCAAAGCATGTCATTTCTCTCTGATACTGATATCTTTTTCCTTTCAAATGGTATTTGAATAAGAGATTCGAGCTTCATGCCGAATTCCGCAAGACTTTCATTGTCTTCTTGCTTCTGACGATAGAAGTTTTCCATCACTGCTTCGTGATCGCTGACGTTACCAAATACGCCTTCAAGTTTCTCGATGATCATTTTCGGTGTAATGTTTCCAGTAAGTGAAACGAGTAATGATCTAGCTTTACCACGTAGAGAGTTTCTCATGGACTGTAGTACTAGCGGTGTTGTATAGTATCCATCTCGTATAATGCATTGTACCTCGTTTTTCCAAACGTCAAATGCAACGTCATTCCCTTTATTCTCTCCCGAAAATGTAGGTACATTCGGACGTGAATGACTAAGTTGTATTGGCAATGATGTATCCAATAACGAGCGTGAGTGAGAACGTTTCGGTGTAGGTGGTGGGGGTCTAGGAGGTACATTCTCCTCATCGCAAAACGTAACATTTGTAGCATGTGACTTTGATGCAGACGTATAAGTCAAATTCTCTGATTTTAGTTTCGGAGTTGATGCTTTCATCATGTCATATTCACTCTTCGATACAACTCTATAGTCTGTAAATCTATTGAGATATCGAACCATCTCTTGAGGGCTTATCTCACTCAAAGGATCATCGGAGTTAGTTTCAACATCACGTGTCTTTGACATTTTTCCGTCCATGACCAACGTAATCACGATCAAAGTAAAAACACTACGAAATAATGATCGCATAAAGAAATGAACTACCTTAATTATTGTCTCTATATGACGTGACGAAAAGGTCGATTGCTATACTAACTAATAGCTAATAGTAAAATAAGTAAGGTATACCCATATATACTAACGGACATACACCTTATTCTGTGTACTAATGACGGACGTACAATCTATACTAATGACGTGTAATCTATACTAAATAATGTACGAACACTCTATATTGTAGACTAAATGATGGACGAACGCAGGTAAGTATAGTACACTATGACTATGTAAACCCACATGACTAAGTGCTAGTACTATATGACTAAGTACTATGACTATATGACTAAGTACTATGACTATATGACTAAGTGCTATGACTATATGACTAAGTACTATGACTATATGACTAAGTACTATTGCTATATGACTAAGTACCAAGACTGTATACTATGTACTAAATTGTCAATATGATAATCAATATTGATAATACTGTTCAAATAAATTCATCATCATTCAATGAAATAAATGCAAAGTCAATGTATGAATAAATAAATGCATAGAAAATGTCAATGTATGAATATTATAACTTTCATAAGTATTCTACACACATTATATATATTTCATACATGTTAAAATAATAGGTACAGATCCACATACAACACTTTAAATCAAAAATATAAATTCATTCACTTCAAATATTCCCATGGAATGAAAGGAATAGTTTACTTTAAGTATAAATGTTGTTCTAACAATGAAATCATAATGAAATATTGCGATGTATAGAAATAGTAATAAAAAGATTGTATTTTACAACCGGAAATAAAAATCAAGAGAGGTAACTCTTACATTGGCGGAAGTACAAAAATACAAAATATTATTTCTTCCTCACCTAACTGTGGGAAAAGGCTGTAAATAGTTTACGCTGGTGGATCGCATAAGACTCCAAAAAATACACTGCTGGTCACATTGCCTAAACATATAATAAGCTATTCTAAGAACATATTCTTCATAACCAAACAGTAATGAATACAAAGCGTCTAATTCTCTACGCATCAAATAAACATTTAAATTAAATATCAAGAAATACTCTTATAGTAATCTGAGACACAGGTAAGTATATATTACGCATAGCTTGATCATTAAAGAGCATAAAATATATTGCTCGATCAGAATAATCGAAATCAAAAGGGTTGTACTGTGGCGGATCTAAGTGCGTGATTAAAATGAATAAAAATGTAATAAACGGGGATTCTTCAATAATATTAATATGAGGGCAGAAATATATCAATAATATAATAATACAATAAGTAATACACTTACAGTTACAGGTATTTCCGATCACACAAAAATATTCATCAAAGGTACAAATGTACGTCTAGATGCTACGGCGTTACTAATTCAATTAAAGTGCGCCGAATAGGTAAAAGCCAATCAGAAAAGTTTATCAGATCACATGACCAAAAATACTTCTGACAAATGTAAATTTCAGAATTAAATAAACGAACTTAATTCAAACGAAATTGCTTTCAAAAATAGAATACAAAAGTAAATAGATCGTAATAAAAATACATGGTATTTCAAACAATAATAACTCTAAATATAATAATCAAAAATAACCCTCACTATCACATTAAAATAGATAAAAAAATTAATGATCCTAGTGTTATGGTGTACTTGTGAGTTTGTGATAACAAGAACTTATGTACATTTCGCTAAAAAAGGGATTTTAGTCTTTACATATTTACACCTATTTAAGACTTCTGAGCTGGATAAAAAAAAAACAATAGAAAATATCATAATGGGTCTTGTATCATATTATGTAAAAGATTAATCACTTAAGAGCAGGGGTAAAAATGACGACGGATTTTGAGTAAAAGGGATGCTATTTAACATAATGGGTAAGGGGGGGGGGGGGTTACTATATACATTGGGGTTTACATGTCCAATGTAACTATGGACCTCCGACCATTTAGTAGCTTCATAAATATCGCCCTACCCACACTTGTTTTTCTTCGGTTGTTGTTGTGTGTGCACAACAACAACCGAAGAAAAACGAGTGTGGGTAGGGCGATATTTATGAAGCTAACCATTAAGTAACTCGAACACTTGGAAAAAAGATACAAGGTGGTTTCCGGAATCGCAAATATCGTTTTGGGTTTTCTATAATCAAATTTGTTTACTTTCGTTTTGATTTTGCGAAGATGAATGCCAAAGAATGTGTTAATTATTTCGTTTTCTTTAGCCTAGTTTGCGGAAGTTTTGCTATAGAACCCGTGACTGGGTTTGCTACATTAGGTGTAGCCGTAGCGTCTGGTTTAATGGCACTATACCGCCCCATTGGATGCCTCTTTGGAGAGTGTTGTTCTGATAGGTGGATTGGTCTAAATGCCACTGGTAAAACATAAAAGAATCTCACAAAAAGTCAAAGATTATGTTATTTACAATTTGTAATATAAGTAAGACACTCCCTGCTGATAACTCAACTGTTGATCGAGTTCTCCGACTCGGAGGGAACTAAAACGGTCTGAGTGGCCCCTCGGCAGCTGCGGCTGAGGTGATTGCCTCGTGTGATGGCACGTTAAAGGCCGTTGGAAATACGGACCACACACTGTAGTACATAAATCACACCTTCCCCGCATACACCGCATACACTTGCATACATAGTGGAAGGTACATTGTACAGAACATGGTGAACGAGTGGTGAGTTGTGAGTGTTGAGGAGTAATGAGAGGAATTTGAAATATTGTCTTGATATACTATGTGATCCCCTCTTGGGAGTGCTCCGATAAGCGGAAGGTCATACCAAGGAAGAAGAAGAAGAAATAAACCCAGTGAATGATACTGTAGAGAGTGCAGCACTTTTTGGAAACTATTTCTACTTTGTCTTGAAAAATTCAGATGATGTTGATATTATCAAATGGATCTTTTAGAATAGTCCTTCCTCAAATTACTGCTAGACTTAGATTTTAGACACACCAAGACTTGACATCACTATACTTTCAGGGATTTTTTTTTGCCCCTTTTTGGGGCCGTTATTCGGCCCCATTCCCAATGAAAAATAGTATCTTTTTTTCCGAATTGTGGCTCTAAAATTTCCCAATCACATACAGATGGAATAATCACAGAAATTAGTGAAATCTATTGGTTCATACGTAGCAAATTTACTAATTATTTGCCATAATTTTGTAAGCATAAGAAATTAAATTATATTTAAAAGAAAATTATTTGATTACACATTCAATTCTGAACTCTTGATTGTATAAACTGTCATTTTACTTCTGTATTAGTACTTCCCAAAATATTCCCAAACGTCGTTAATTTTCCCAATTGCACGGGCCCCGACCCCATTCCCAAATTACTGAAAAAAATCACTGACTTTTGATGTGATGTCGTAAATCTGCTACAACATCATTGTTGAAAGATATGTCAACGTGATGTCGGGTCTTAGGATGTGTAAAATGTAAGTCAACTGCGGTAAATGTGAAAATCATCTACATGTATGAGTCATAACTTTGATGTAAATTATATGTTCATACATCAACATGATAGTCATACATTTGACCATCAAATTCAAAAATTGTTTTTGCAGGCTTTCTTATTTTAATTCTAATTTGACACTGCTACTGGTGTCAAAGCAGTAACCGAACGATTTTGAAGGTTTATTCACAATAACTTCGTTGTTTTGTTAAATTGAGGCATGAAACTTGGAATGAATAATGGTAATAAGTAATTATCTAAAAATTTTGGACTTTCATCATCTTTTATGTAGATCTTTTAACCACAAGATTTCATCAATTTTGCAACTTTGTTAAAGCAGTAACCGAACAAATGTATTTATTGTTGGTAAATTCTCCCTACACCGTAATCGTTCGGTTACTGCTTCCGTTCAGTTACTGCTTTGATACCAGTAATGTTTAACAGTGATTCCGTGAAAAAGTAATTAAGTGACAAGATAGTAAATATTAGCATTAAAAACACCCCACCTAAAGAGTTTTGTCTGTAGAATATTATTGCATGTACCTTCAAATATCATAAGCTACATTGAACTAAATATTAGATCTGTGGAGTGGACGGTATCAACTAGACTTGAAGTTTTATCAATAAGATTAAACAAAATTTTCCTCATCTTGTTTCCAAAGTGATCAAGCTGTGAACTATTTAGTCAACTTATGAGAAATCTCCATTTTATCCAAATAAACAACACAATGGTCTGTGTGGCTCACTTTGAAAACCTGATAAACATATTTTTCCCCCTAGATTTAAGAAATTTATAGTGATGTTATAAATGATTATTCAAGTAATATGGACTGGTGACCATTCAAAAGAAAGTATTGTGTTATTGTAACACATAGTATCTGCTATCAGATTTATTTTACTTACAAGAATTGTATTAAAAGATGTCATTGAAAAAATTGAAGCTTGAAATGTCCAATTTTTTTTTCTGCAATTGGAAGAGATATTTAAATGTATTGTATAGTGTCTTCCCATGATGATACACACCTCCAAGTTAATCACCATACTGGATTACAACTCTCAGATTTTATCCATTTCTACAATGCAAATCATTGACATTGAAAAATTTATACAAAAATTTTCAGAAGAGATATCATAACTAACCTTTTGACAATACTTTGTAAATGTTTTTTTTTTTATTTTTTGTAATTCTCATCAAGACATTGATGTATAAAATACATGTAAAAACATAAGAAAATTCATGAGAATTACTCAATCAAGAAATAAACGAAGTCTTTAAACAGCGAGAAAAAACAAAATCAGATGAAAAGGTTTCTATTACCTCATTCATATCTTATATATTACTACCAAAAGCACAATTATATGTCTCGGAAACAAAAGGAAAAAAAGATTTAAAGGTTTATATAAAATCTTTGATAATTCCTGATTAATTGATTGTTATGTTGCATGTTTCAGCTCTCCGAAAAGAACTAAGTGACAAGTTATATGGACAACACCTCGTGAACTCCGCTGTCACAGGCCATGTCAAAGGTCATATGTTATCTAGAAGTCCGACTCGCGCCATGGCTTTGTCATTCCATGGAGGCACAGGGACAGGTAAAAACTATGTCAGCAAAATCATCGCAGAAAATATTTACCGCAAAGGAATGAAGAGCCAGTACGTCCATTTAATTGCAGCAACAAAGGAATTTCCACATGAGGACATGGTACCTTTATATAAGGTAATATCTTTGTGGCTTGTATGGTAAAATTCATTCATCTATAATTGTGTAATTAGAATTAAATAATTTTGGTTTTTATTCATACATGTATATTTTTATGTTATCTTAAGGAGAAATGACGTGGATCGTTTGACTATAATATTCATATCCCTTTTTGGATTCTGGCACCAGCTGGTTAATTTTGCTGCTGTTGACTGTCATCCCTTAGTCAGCAGTAGAATAATAAAAGGGCCCTTTTGCCAGAATCCCAAAAGAGACCACTGGTGTCTGTTTGGTAGTAACACTTCCACATAATATTTTATGGCTAGACTTACTCAATAGCATGGCGTTCATTAAGGCAAAAGAATTAATTAATAAATATGTGTTTCCTTTTTTATACTTGAAAAAAGTTGGGTCAGTAGGTCAGGATATTATATTTTAAGGGTCATTTAGGAAAATGGAATTACACATAATTGTTCTTTGGCCTAAATGTATAGGGGTGGTCAAGTAACATACTAGTATTTAGTGTCATTCATTGTTTTCTTCTTTTTCTCTCCTCCCTCCATTACCTCTTTTACAAACAGATGATAGACAGATATTGATGCCAGAAAAACAGATATGATATCTGTGCTAGGTGTTTTAATTGAAGCACCTGGATGAATCATGGAAACAGTTACAGACAAACATGTAATCCTATTAATTACATGTATTTTCGAGAACTAGAGTTGCTTCCAATTTGGGACAGTATCTGACATACACAATTATGATTTCATCAAATTCCATGGAAATGGTCCTTAAACTCTGGGAAATGACAGTATAAAATCAATCCAACATTTTTGTGACATTATGGTTTTACGTCAGATACCATCTCAAATAGGAAATAGCTCTGTTCCGCAAAGACTCAGTAGCATTGCTTTGTCATTTATAACATACATCATTGCAAGAGAATGTTTACGCATAAACATGATAAACATGTAATTATCATTTTGTAGGATAAATTACGTAATCTAATAGAAAAGAGCATCAGAACATGTGAGCGATCCCTCTTTATTTTTGATGAAGTTGATAAAATGCCGGCAGGAATCATCGATACCATAAAGCCATATATAGATTACTATGAGCAGCTGAATGGGGTGGATTATAGGAAATCTATGTTTATCTTTCTCAGGTGAGTTGTATAAAAGTTATTATTGAAGACAACACCATTTCGACTAAGATATGATTAAAATTATTAAGATCTTGCAATGCTGCCCTCTGAATGGACACAGAAGTTGACACAGTGTGTCATTGTGTAAATCTTATTACAGTATGTGTGATGTAATGATTTTTAAACGCTTCAGGATTCAAAAATCAGGGGGCATAAAGTTTTTTGCCTATCTTTACTTTTTATTGGTAAATATTTCAACTGTAATTTTCTTTCAACTAGTACCAACAGTTTTGAAACCTTTTAGGAGCTCTTAATATTGATCCTATTTACCTAGTTTTCATCTGATCATAAGGTAAAATAACAAAATTAACAGAATTGGATTTCAAGGACAGGTGAATACTAAAATTTCCCTGTATGCAATATGCATTTTTGTCAATTTGAAAAAATACTTTTCAGTTTGTGTTAATGATGGAAAACAAAAAGCATACAAATGTCCATTGATGGTAGAAGTGCAAGACTGTGCTGGATATTTTTGTGAATGAAATACATGTACATGTAGTAATTTCATGCTGAAATTCAAACAAAATTTGGAAAACATTCTATTTCATGATGCCATTTATATACTCATCAAAATTCTTCAACTAATTGGTAACTTAGAGTTTATTCTATCAAGTGAGTTAAAAGTATAGAGATGGAATTTTTGAGAGCTAAGTGGGCCCTTATCATATTCAGTCTTTTCGAGTTGCTTCCAAGTTGGGATGGTATCTGATGTAAACGGAATGGGACTTCATCAAATTCAATGGAACCACCATAAAATTAAGGGAAAAAAAGCTTTGAACAAATTGTAGGAATTTGATTGTCATAATTGACCCTTCCAATTGCGGGGAAAAATGGAAAATTTTGTGAGATAACAATACTTTTACCTCGGACAAACAAGCTTTGAACTTCGGTCAAACATCAAAATTGCATTGTGACGTCATGGAATTTCTCAAATTTTTCCCGTGTTCGGAGGGGTCAATTAATGCAATTAATGTCAATTCTGTCCCAAATGGGAAGTAACTCTGTATATTGAAGAGGCGGAATAAGTTTGTGTTTTTAGGGTGCGCAGAATTATGCATGGAGCATTATGTTCTGTGAAATTTCATAACATGTGTAATAGCTGATCATTTAGCGGACAGACATCACAATATTTGGCGATATTTTCATTGTGATGTCATAATAGAAAACATGACAACGAATAAAGTCAGTGCAATCAAATATGACGTCACAATTAAAAACTTTGTAGACAGGAAGTGATCATGAGGTGATTAGTAAGTCCCGAGACTCAGGTGAAACCGCACGGCTGAGTTTGAAGGTTACACAGATTTTGAACAGAATTAGCACTGGAAAACAGTATTTTCCTATTTTTTTACACGTGTTATCCTCAAGAGGACTATGTCCGCGCCTGCGGCATGGACTGCGTCCTTTATTAAATGTACATATAGATTGCATATTGACAATAATCAAATATGAAAATTTATTAACAGCAATACTGGTAGCACAGAGATCTTTGATACAACGTTAAAGTACTGGCAGGATTCAAGATCCCGTGAAGATATCAGACTATTAGACATGGAGAATATGGTAACAAAGGCAGCTCTTAATACAAAAACTAGTAAGTTAGCCTGATGACTCTTTCATAAAGTTTAACAAAACATGTCATTTGATTCATTAATTCTGAAATGAAGTGAAAGCCTCATCGTGACATCACAATGCAAACAACCAAATTATGTCATTGTTGGAGGTTTGCAAGACTACTACATGTGAACAAATTCTAGATCTTCTTTAAATATATAGGGAGAGATGTCATACTTCAGAATATGCTATATTTTGGCATCTTTCATAAAGTGTGCGTTTTTCAGATAGCAAAGATAAGTTAAAGATTGCTTTAAGAAATTGGATATTTTGCATGAATGTTGGAAAGCTTTTGGACACCTTTTATGCCCCCGGAATTAAAGATTCGAGGGCATAGAGTTTTTGGGCCTGTCCTTCTGTCTGTTTGTCCGAAAAACTTTAACATTGGGCATACCTTTTAAATGGAAGATGATAGAGCTTTCATATTTCATATATGGATTCCTTATGACAAGACCTTACCATTGATACCAAATATTTTGACCTCTTGACCTTGAGCTATGACCTACTTTTGAAAAACTTTAGAATTAGGCATAACTTTTGAGTGGCGTGTGATAGAGCTTTTATATTTCATGTGTGTATTCCCTATGACAAGACCTTTCCATTGATATCAAAATTTTTGACCTTGTTACCTTTACCTACTTTTGAAAAATTTCGGGCATAACTTTTGAATGGAAGGTGATACAGCCTTCATATTTCACATGTGTGTTCCTTGTGAAAAGACATTTCCATCAATACCAAATATTTTGACCTCGTGACCTCGACCTTGACCTTTGACCTACTTTTCAAAAACTTTATCATTGTTCATGACTTTTCAATGAAGGGTGATACAGCTTTCATATTTCTCTATATCGATACCAAAATTTTTGACCTCGTGACCTTGACATTGACCTTTGACCTTCTTTTAAAAAACTTTAAAATTGGGCATAACTTTTGAGTAGCATGTAATAGATCTTTCATAGTTCATGTGTGTATTCCTTTCCATCGATATCAAAATTGTTGACCCCGTGACCTCGACCCTGACCTTTGAACTACTTTTGAAAAATTTTAACATTGGGCATAACTTTTGAAGAGAAGGTGATACAGCTTTCATATTTCACATGTGTATTCCTTGTGACAAATCCTTTCCATCGATACCAAAATTTTTTACCTTGACCTTTGACCCACTTTTGAAAATTTTATAACATTAAATCTTGCCTGTCAATTTTGACCTACTTAACAGAAAATGTAGTTATTACTGACAAAGATGCCCCTGGGGGCATTCGTGTTTCACTAACACAGGTTTTATTACTTCTGGGTCTCTTATTTCCCGTATTCTAGAGTAGCAATTAGATTTTCAAATTTTTTTGTAATTTTTTTCAAAACTGTCTTCAGAAAAAAAGGGACTTACTGCATCATTCTTAACATGATATAGGGGTTATCATAAGTTTGTTTTACAAAAACTGACAGCCTTGCGGTAAAACTAAATTTCTAACAGGGGATTTGTCGAGGTTTTGTAGAACATCAGTTTCATAACCCTATTCTAATGCTTTGGTCAGAATGAGCTAGAAAATGCTTACTTTTAATGACTTTGTCATAGGAACGCATGATGTCATAGCAAAAACTGCAGTGAAACATGAATCCCCTCACAGTTTTTAAATCACTCAACCAATTAGAATGCACATTGCAAATAAAGTGCATTAGAATAATTTTTACAAGTTTTCAAAATGATGTTTGCAAAAATCACCAGGAATTGCAGTCCTTGTTGCCCATATTCCGGACTTTTCTATATACACAGAATATAAATGCTGATGCATGTTAATATGTGTTTTGCAAAGAATGGTTCTTTTAAAATTTAGAGATTATTCCATACAAAGTACCTAACAAAGCCAAAATTCCCATCAAGTCAAAATTACCTGATAGATGTATGTGTATGTATTTTCCAAGACGTCCAGGGGAAAATACAGTATCACCATTCAAAATCCCTGTTACACCATATTTACCATATAAATATATTTATTGAGCCTGTCTTTGCTTGATCAATACACATCCATAGGTACCTACATGTACTTTGTCTTTTACAGGTGGATTATACCACAGTGACGTACTGATAAAACATCTTGTCACAGCGTATATTCCGTTCTTGCCGTTAGAGAGACGTCATGTTAGGGACTGTATCAAAGATTATCTAGTGGCAAAAAGATACTATAAGAGGAGAAGCAGTGTACCAGATTCTGTAGTGCGGGAAGTCGCTGATGAACTTACTTATTTTCCTCGAGGAATTGAAGTTTTCTCTTCCACAGGTTGTAAAAGGGTGCCGGAGAAAGTAGATTATGTTATGATGAATCGAGATGAATTTTGAATATTTAACTTATTAAACTAAGGATTCGTTGCGCATGTTATAAAGTTGTCCAAATAGACAGATGAGGATCTCAACATATGTAAATTTTCTAAATTAATATCTTGAATTCATTATGTACAAATGTACTATGTCTTCTTTATATTTGATGGCTGTGTAAAACATTTGTATGCTACAGTTTTGTGTGTATTTAAGTGAGAGCATTTTTATTATGTGTATGTACATGTATAGTATTTATTTCAGATATGTACATGTTAATTTGAAGTGAAACTTCATTGAATGAAATTTGAGATCCAGAAAACAAAGGTCGAATATTCTCACTCAAAAATATATGTACATAAAAAGTTCCTAATTTGTTACGGAAAACCCTGAAGGCAGAAATACATTTACACACTCTGCAATGCTTTTATGAGAATGTTTGTGAAGAACTTTAAAGCGAACACTACATGTTAAATCATAGTATATCCAGAGTGTGTAATGCGCTAAAATTGTATTATTTTTCTTGGTTGCATAGGACCTGTTCCATTTACCATTTTAAAAAAATGGAAAAGAATTAGTCGAATTTTAAGTGAGAAATTGTTTCAAATTTGAACATTTTAAACATAAGTTGTCTGACCATATAGGAACCAAACATAAAAATCTATATATTATGATCTGTGTTATGTTCAGATATCGACATGTTTCTTCAATTTTGCATGCAATAGATCATTTTTAGTACATTCTTTTTATTTTGTGACACATCAGATTTGTTATTGACAATTTTTGGTTTGAAATTTTACCTAAAAATTTAGTAACTCTGTAGACTTTTCTGCACACTTTGTAAAGTTTATAAGATCTACTATTGTAAAATTAAGATTACCTATGATTTTGTACACATATTATCATTATTGTTTTTTTTTTTTTTTTTTGCTTTCACATTGGTGCTAAAAGAGTATTTACTATGTGCAATTGTATTCACCCCCACACTTTTCTATTTTGCATAGGGGGTATTATAATGTATACCATTTATGCATATGATAGTCTACATTTGATGTTCATGTGTGCATCTGTCCAGTTGTTATAAGATTATGCTAATTCAAAATGTGATAAAAGAATTATACAAGAGTTTTTTTTCAAGGCCAGGGGCTAAAGGTCAAGGGTTCAACAAGCAACAACCGTTGTAGACATGCTAGAAGTAGAAGTTACAGATTATCATCAAGCTCTACATGTGAGTGTCCATAAAATGAAAGCACCTCTGTTTGATTTTCAATGTCAAGGATCAAATTAAAAGGTCAGGGATGCAATTAGCAATGATATACAGTTTACTCAAACTTGAATAACTCAAAAACCCCTTAAATCGGCCCTATAATTTCACCGAAAATGCTTTTGATAAAAGAACTATTATCACTTTTTGCAATGTTGAATGTATGAGAAAATACTGCGTCATATTTTTGAGCCCTTGTAACGTCACGCGCGTTATGTATGATGTCATGTTCGGACATCGTTTGCCCTGAATGACGCGAAACAAAGAAAAATCATCGTATTTTACATACAAATCTTCAAAATTCATCTATGATCAAGGCCTCGCCCACGATATTTTTTAAGCAAATAAAAAGGCCGATCAGAAATGCATCGATTGATACAAAAATCATCATGGGCAAGGCCTGGAACAACTTAATTTCATAAATTTTTATCGAAATTTCGCTCATATATTGATATTTTCAATGATTTCAACATTTTTAGACTTTTTAACGACGTATTACTCAGTATCGGACTGTGAAATCAAAGTAAGCTTTCCTGATTTGAATTCACCATACATTTGACATTTTAAAACTAGAATATTATGGATATATGAACAACTTTGACAATTGGGCCAAAATGATAGGTTACCGCACCTACTTCTTTCCGCTTAACTGGAACTATTTTCAAAAGTCCTGTTTCTCTTTCATTGCATTTTTACTCCTAATAACTTGAATTTGATCAACTTGAACTTTCTGTTAAGTCGAACAAATTTTTAGGTCCCATAACTCATTTTACATTGAAAATTCACCTCAATAAGTGGAACCACAAATAAATTTTAATTCTTAATCAAAAATCAATTCATTTTAAGGAGACTGGAGGACAGAGAGTTGATACTTTCTTGCTATAGATTTGCATTACATACATCAAAGGTAGCTTGATCATTAAAAGAAGACAACACAGACGTTTTTGAAAGGTGATAGAGAAAGGGACATCAGTCTTATCAAAGTTTGATTGCTGGTCATGTACTTAGTAAGTCGAACTCCTGGTAAGTCGAACTTTTTCTGGTGGTCCCTTGGAGCTCATAAATCATGTTACTTACCCATGATGAGATGTTGACACTTTCTCATTTTCAAGGTCAGAAGATGTAGGTCAGTGCTGAAAAGGGTAATTTTGAAAAGTATACGTATATACATGTATTTGTAATGTTAAATGTGTATGCTTACCATGACATTGTCATTTGAGGGTTCATAATTATTCATTATATCACAGATTTACAGTATCACATTTTTATTTCATCTTCATTGTGATTTCTTGGATTTTACGATATAAAATTTTTTTGCTTGATTGTGCGCAGTGTAGTGTTTGACATGCATGTATACTACAGAGATGAGTAGAATCTGTCACCAGCTCATTCTGTGCACAGCAATGTTTTCTAATTTCATCTGGAAAAGTACCTCTGCTGTCAGCCAAACTTCTTTTCTTCAAGAAAGAGATATGTGTTTTATTACTCCTTTTATAAAGCTATATTATGGTTTAATTTGTTTATCTGTTTTAAAGAATACAAGTCTTAAAGGTCCAGGACACTACTAAATACAATTACGTGTATTAAAAAAAACCTTGAGGACAGGTTGATGACTGAACTGTAACTCCTAGGGTCCTATAACTTGTCATAAAGGATAACCATGACAAGAGAAAGAACTTGCTTGATTATCAAGGTCAAAGGTCAAGGTCACAACTTTAAAATACTCTTGTTGTTGAGGTTAAAGCTAGTTACAGTATATGCTGGGTTGTATAATTTGAATTTAAATCCATTTATTTTTCATCCTTGGCATGTTTGAAAATAAAAAAAAAATTCTTGCATTTGATGTTGTTTTTAATATGTCCCTATCTTGTAATCACAAGTTCCTAAAAGAATGTGCTGTCTCTGATGAATGTCAAAGGGATTGTTCTTTCCTCGCCTCAACAAAGTAGAAAGGTGTTTATGCTATTGCCTGGGTTGTTAACGTAATCAGACACCTCAACCAAACTGCTATGGGATGTTTACTGCAATGCATGGTTCGGAAGCTGGATCTTGCCCATATTTCACACTTGAGTGACCATGTTTGGTAAAATGGGACACCTCAATTCTGAGATTATTACAAGCTCTACAGCAACCAAACGTGTGTTGATGCAATGTATGGTCAGAAAATGGAAATGACCCATATTTCACACTTGAGTGACGATGTAAAGTAAAATGGGACATCTCCATTCTGAGATTACTACAGGTTCTACATCAATCAAACGTGTGTGAGTAATGTATCTAAGGATGATATCTGCAATGCATGGTACAGAGGCTGGAAGTGACCCATATTTCACACTTTTAGATATGACCAGGTTATGTGAAATTGGACATGTCTATTTTTAGCATTCAGTTAGTACTAAATACATGTATACCAAACTTTTATTACCGTGGTTTACCTAACAAGAGTGTGGTACATTTACTAATTGAATGCTGAAAATGGATATGTCCGATTTTAGGGAGCAACCATTTGATTTTTATTGGGGGGGGGGGGGGCTGCAGGAAGACTTTTGCCAGCCGGAAAATTTTTTTCGGCCATTTTAAGAGCCGGAATATTTTTTTGTCGGCCCTTCGGGCCGGAATATTTTTTTATTATAAAAATTTTCCAATGTTGAAAATTACTCTAAAGTTTAAATAATTCAGCTTGATATCTCGGTCATATTAAACATTAAACACAGAATTAGTTCATCTCTTGCCAGCAGATCACTTCATTTTGATTTCTTGAATGGCATATGATGCCCATAATCTATTTACTTAAATGATACTCAACGGAGACAGGCTATTATGGTGCTAATGACTTTGAAATTTGATTTATTCACTCCAAATTGCATAAAGTTTGTTTCATTTTTTTATACTTGGTTTATGATAAACAAAAAAGTGTTAACTGGGTAGTGGATAGGTCGGAAGAGAGGGGGAGGGGCAATTTCATGATCCGGAAAAAAAGATTCGCCGGCCCTTTGGGCCGGAAATTTTTTTTCCCTACAATTTCGATCCGGAAATTTTTTTTTGCAAAGTCTTCCTGTCCCCCCCCCCCCCATAAAAATCAAATGGTTGCTCCCTTACATAACCTGGTCGTTTTTAAAAGTGTGAAATATGGACCATTTCATGCTGATGTCCACGCCTGATATTGAAGCTGGATCCAAGCATATTTATGTCGTTCTTGACTGACCAGGTTAGTTTACATGGGGCATTTACTTTAAATTATACACCAACCAAACTTGTGTGGATACTGCATCTAAGGATGCTTACTGCAGTGCATGGTATGGAGGCTGGATCTGACCAATATGTTTAAGATACTAGACTAAGAGAAAATCAACGCAAGTTTTTCAGATAAAGTTGCGGCGATGGAAACTTTGTTTGAAAACACTGAAGAGACTTGAGCGCGTTTCCATAAAGCTATTTTCCATGGAAACGGACATGGTAGTCATAAAACATTTAGAGGAAGTATGGTTGCAATCGCTATACACTTTATAAAAAAATACCAAATAAGGACTAAAATTATGATCTGAAATAGATTTGACGTGAAAAAGAAGTTCAGGATTCCAAGACTGGGTCTATTATGAATGAAATTCCGAATTTCTAATCAGTTTGATGCTCTTGTACACGCAGTCCGACACGCACACCATTTGAATTGATAGTTTAAAGAAAAAAAGTTCCTCTTAGTCAGCTTCTATCAATCCTGCCATTGCCATGCTGTAATTGGCGTGGGTCATGGTATGACCCCTCGAAAGCGTATACATTCACTTTAAATTTCATCTGTATCAGAAGTTATAGCAACCAGCGAAAAATAAGTTCTCACTAAAATAAGAAATTGATGAAAAATGACTACAAAAGCGAGCAGTACCTCGGCGCCTGATCAAGTTGCTGTCGTGGCTCTGATTACAAGCGTCTTCATTCTGATATAAAACCTATAACAGACTGGCAACATTATAGCATCCCCTCGCAACTTCATGTTTATATTATGTACACAAGGTTTACAAGCTTTATGTCCAGAGTAACTTAGTTTGATCCTTGGCCGGTTGATCTGTTTCTAAAACCGATAGGATCGGTTGATCTGTTTCTAAAACTGATAGGACTTGATCGGTGTCTAAAACCGATAGGACTTATTCGCTCCTTATATAGCGAACATAACTTTTGAGGATGGCTTGGTGATTCGACGGTTACTAATATTTCTTTACAGGCAAAAAGATCTGCTATCAACAACGTTTTTAAAGTCGAGTCCATAGTGACCTTTGATCTTTTACCTTGAAACTTTACCGGAATTATCCTCTCCTTATGGTGAACATAGAAGGTTTGACGATCCTGTGATGATTACTTTGTCTTCCATGCTGTTCACAATGAAAATCAAGTTTACGATGATGTTTTGCCTTCTGTTGTAAAGAAGAGTCCATAGTGACCTTGACCTTTGACTTTGAAAATCAATCGAAATCATTCTCTCTAAAATCCTGTGATGATTACTTTGTCTTCCGTGCACGCTGTTCACATTGTCTATTCCTATGTCCAAGGTGACCTTTGACTCTTGACCTTGAAACTCAATATTGTTCAACTCCTCCCTAAAAAGAACATTTGTGGGTATGTGTGATGAATCTTTTGTGACCATCTTGTCTTCGATGCTGCTCACGGTGTTATAAGTCAAAAGTCCAGAATTATACTTAACCTTTGACTCTTGACCTTGAAAATCAACTGCAACCATTCTCTCTCTAGGGTTTGATTATCTTAAAATAATTGCTTTGTCTTCTATGTTGATATTATAGTTGAGTCTCTTGTGACCATGACCTTTCAGTAGCACAGCTACATGTACTAGCTACCATGTTGCTCGTATGCTAAAGCATCCACTTTTTCACAACAATTCTTAATTTAGTACTGATTTCGATTGAGCTGCCACTTCCAGAGACAAAGCCCTAATTTTCACTGGAAATATATACTTCTAAGATGCTTTGATACTCCAGGAAAGCATTCATTTAATTTAGCCCAAGTTACGCCACAGTCTTTCTTTGAAGGTCCTTAGAGTTCGTCCTCTTCCCAGGGGAGCATTTGATTCTATGACAAGCGCGGATCCCCCTGGAATTTTCAAAACATTAGTTTAAAAAATTGTAATATACATATTTCATAAGATCATGTCCCTATTCACCATTTGTTGTCATAATATTTGAAAAACAGAACATGAAATGTATTGGAAATCTTTCATTTTTACAATATTTTGCCGTCAGCATTTCAAAAATTTTCTTTGGCTCGCTTCCGCTTGCCAGAGTTTATTACATACGTTATTTTCAAATGATGCTGCGCTTTCCTATACAACCCATATACATTACACCTCATATACAAGGGCACTAAGAGTAATGATACTAAAATAGACATGATTAGAGGATTTATTCCAATTCTGAAAGAAAAATTTCGCTGGTTCGCTATCGCTCGCCATTTCCTGTATCTACATATTAGAACTGACAATCATAAATCAAATACCATGATGTGAAAACTCAAGATTTTAAACTTTTGCTCGCCACTCATCTGTATTCAAGGACTCTATTTTCTGGTGTGTGTGTTTTTTTATAACCCCCCCCCCCCCCACCGCAAACAAAGTTTGGGCGGTATATAGGAATCACCCTGTCTGTCCGTCTGTCTGTCCATTACACCTTGTCCGGGGCATAACTCTTCCCCCTGTGGATGAATTTCAGTAATATTTCACAGAAATGTTCCTTAGGACCTAAGGGCGTGTCATGACCTTGAACCAAGGCAATAGGTCAACGGTCAAGGTCACATTAGACATCATTAGTAAAACCTTTTCCGGAGCACAACTCCTCCCCCTGTGGATGGATTTCAATAATATTTCACAGAAATGTTCCTTAGGACCTAAGGGCGTGTCATGACCTTGAACCAAGGCAATAGGTCAACGGTCAAGGTCACATTAGACATCATTAGTAAAACCTGTCCGGACCATAACTCCTCCCCCTGTGGATTGATTTCAATAATATTTCACAGAAATGTTCCTTAGGACCTAAGGGTGTGTCATGACCTTGAATCAAGGTCATAGGTCAAAGGTCAAGGTCACAATAGACATCATTAGTTAAACCTTGTACGGGGCAAAACTCCTCCCCGTGTGGATGGATTTCAATAATATTTCACAGAAATGTTCCTTAATTAGGACCTAAGGATGGGACATTACCTTTAACCAAGGGCGAAGGTTAAGGTAACAATAGACATTAATAAAACCTTGTCCGGGGTATATCTCTTCCCCTGTGGATGGATTTCAATAATATTTCACAGAAATGTTCCTTAGGACATAATTAAGGGTGTGTCATGACCTTGAGCGCCCCCTCCTCCTTCTCTTCCTCTCTGATCAGCAGAAAAATTTTCAAATTTTAGTTATTGGTTTAAAAAGCCAGTTTTCAAATAATTTAGGTTTGGGATATGGTTCAATTTCGTATATTCTGGGACTTCATATGCCCATGTAAATTCTTCATCTGACAATTTTGCTGTCTCTCTCTCTCTCTCTTTAAAAAACCGTGTGTTGGTGGGTGGATGGGTCTAGTTTACTTACAATTTACTGATAAATCTTTTTTCCGGCGACAAATATATGAACGCAAGAATGAAAACGAAACATTTTTTAAAAGAATCTCAAGAATGCCACATATATGAATTCTGTGTAGCATAAATTCATATTACGTTTCAAAGCGCAAAAACGATTCAGTTTGATAAGTTAACGAAATGATTAAATGGATGGATAAATAATTATTCTAACAATACGGATTATAAAAAAAGAGAAAAAGTACCCTTGATATTCCTCTCAGTATATCATCCTATGATGGCTATGATAAATGGCTCAGTTTGTAAAGAAATTAAGGTAGTTTACTCGTCAAATTTCATCTATACTTTAAATTACTGCAAAAAAATCTTTTGTTTCATCAGAATTTTGACGGTTAAAATTGGCCACTGTATATACAACATATCCATACAGTATTGTTCTATTTTCTTCTTCTTAGTTATTATTGTTTTTTTATATATCATTATCATTATCATCAAAACTACCAGTATGAAAATAGTTAGAGATTCTGAGTAAACATCAATCGTGTACATGTAGTTAGGTAACAACGGTGATGTTTACTACGTTGTGATCAGTTGTCATGTTTGATTCACGTTCTTACAGGTGCACGACGCTAGGTGGCGTTGTATGCTAATTATTGACATTAGTTATTCATAACCAAATCGAGGCTACAAATCTTATATCATGGCGGGACGCTAAGGCGCACATGTCTTCCCACAGGAACAGTTTACCATTTCTTCTCACTAAGTAAGTGTTAAATCTGTTCTACTAGAATTTATGAATGTTTGATCGTTTTGGGTTTGAACCGTGAAGTATGAAACGGATCGCCCATGTAAATTTCACGCGGGATAGCTGTTTACAGCCGGCCCATTGTGTATTTCAAAACATGGCGAGAACACATTGTCTGGACAGAGATTTACTCTTAAAAAATCTTGGATTTCATCTTACGTAAATGACAGTATATTTGATTTTAGAAGAATAATGAACTTTGGCGTACTTAGAAAAAAATGGCGGGTTTTTAGGGAGTTGATTTCTTTGTCTCGCGTGGGATTCTTTTGTTTTGAAAATTGTCAAGTCTGAGACATGACCGAGCATAGTTCATCAGTATCGGGTAATTTGATTGGCTAGACAAAGAATTTTCTGTGTCACTCTGATGTTTACTGTTTTTCCATAAAAGACAAAAGGTGAAGAGGGTGTCTGAAATTCTATCTAATCAAAACATTTATGTTTCAATGTGCAACTACTAAGCACAAAATGCGAAATTGAAAGTAGGTTGACCTGTGATTATAGATGTTCTATATTTACATCTCACTGATTCAATGGGGTGACTCACAATGGGTTGGTCAACCACCCTCAATAAATGTCATGTACGGGGGTGGGAATCATTATCAAAACAATGGCTTACTTCAAGTTCAATACATATTCTTATTTCAGCTTGAGAGTTGACAGAGTACATTAATGTTAGTAGTAATATTAATACAGAATGATGTCATAACTTTTGTTATGAAATCAGTTATATTAACAGACATCAGTACCAGTATACATGCATGTTCTGTATTGATTTAACTTTATCAGGGAGTTGCCTTTTACCGAGGATAATCCTTAATTGCCTGTGAAAAAGTCTGTCAGAATTCCCCACGACTTACGTATATCTATGTACACAGTTAGCATGCTTAGTGACTTCATTCTTGGATTGAGTCTTATAAAATGAAACCCCCACTCCCCCTTTCTTTTTCAATAGACTACTTGCCAAAATTTATATAATATATGTGAATCCACATATTCAGCAAAAGTATAAGATTATTTGTAACTTCTTGGAATGAAATTTCCTGATCTAAATTGTTTTAACAATTATTGCTGATACCGGCAACATCATCGCAAATACCCTTCAATTTTGATTAACTGATTATGTTTTTAAGAATCCATTATAATCAGAAATATTCAACATGGAAAAGAATGACATAGTTTTCGGTCGAATTGGCGTATGACAAGTATGAATAAAACGAAAGTAGATCAACAATTGTTTCTACAAGTTAAAGTTCCAGTCGTAGCATAAATAATTTGAAAAGGATACACCTTAGAAAACACTTTCTAAGGCATACAATGGATGGAATTAGGATTCTCATTGAATTTAATAGTAATGACAAGTACTTTTATAGAAAATGTCAACGTCAGATGCGATACAGGCCTGAGATACGTCAATATCTATTCGTATAGAAAAAAACCCAACTTACGTCGAACTCCTGAGCTATGTTAAGAAGGACAAGGTCAGTGAATTTCACAGTACTGTTAGCCTAATCTCCATGAAGATATTGCTTGATTTCTTGAATGAGCTAAATCTTAAGTGAACTCTTGGGTCGTATGGAACACCCCCCTCCCACCCCTTCATCTGCCATATAAAGTTGTCGACTATTAAAATCACATATTTGTTTTGACTCCATTACTGCTGTGATCTTGACAAAA
Organism: Pinctada fucata; assembly: GCA_028142955.1. Lineage (NCBI taxonomy): Eukaryota > Metazoa > Mollusca > Bivalvia > Pterioida > Pteriidae > Pinctada > Pinctada fucata. The sequence goes on from AP027111.1 coordinate 31,280,689, forward strand.
TATTTCATTTACTAGACAGGATTTTATTCTGTGGTTGGAGTTCTTTCTAGACATTTTGTTATGTATATTAGCATGATTAGTATAAGCAGTCAGGGGTGCTACTTCAACAAGTAATTAATAAATTACTTCCACAAGTCATTATCAAATGTACCCATGATTTCACATAAAAAGTTAAATAATGTCTTATTTCCTACGGCAAGTAAGAAAGTACAGCAGTAGAAGGCAAGAGCACTTCCATTATTTTCAAAAGGAAATAACTTTCTCAGAAGAAACTGTTTGAATTAAGAAAGATAGCCGAAATTGTAGCCGAATTTCACTTAAAAAGTTGCAAATTTGTGCAAGTTTGTAACCTTGTAGATTTTTAAACAGAATTTTCATCTCAATAGCAATAATTTTTCCTGTAAATTCAGACTTTCCTTTTCAAAATAAACTTTAAATATAATTTACGATAATTGTTTAAAGCTTTACTCCTTTCATTTAAAGATAAGCCCCTTTCAACAAATATTACTTAAATAAGTAATTTTAAGGGAATGGTTTTACCTTGATATTTCTGTTACTGAAGCAATTATTACTGATATGAGTAGCCCTTATAACAATTAAAAGCTTGAGAACTTTAAATGTGTATGCTACAATCATTACAAACCATCCATTGCCTTACTTTTTATGTATATTACTTGTATAAGTAATATGTTGCATGGACATCGCAAGTAAATCAGTTACTTTTAGAAGTAATTATTTTAGAAGGCAGAATTAGAAAGTTACTTAAAAAGGTAATTTTTTAAATTACTTGTTTAAGTAGCACCCCTGACTGATAAGATTTAGTGAAGTTTATTCATTACTTGTCATTTTCTTTTCTGTAAAAACAAGAAAGAATTATTTCCGATTAAATTGAAATATTCGATTAAAATCCTATCCCATTATTTTATTTCGCGATCCAATTATCGATACACCCCAACGATACCTAAGTTAAAATTTACAAACAATATGTGTTTGAATTTTCAAGGGTTTTTTATGTCTGTCATACCAAAAACTAAAATAACGTTTGAAGAAAACAAAAGAAAAGTTTGGAGAAAGCTAGTGTTGATATAAATATAACATGTTGAATTAAAAAAGCTACTTATCTTATGAATATCAATACTATCAAATAGCGTTTTGAGAAGGTTTTATCAATTTACTTAGTATCACGATATGTATCGTATGGGATGTTAGGTATCGTGATACGTATCAGATCGGCTGGTTGCAGTATCGTCCTAGACCTATCATAGAGTCAACTACAATGGTTACGGAAGTTGGCGCCATGATCAAGTGGTTGAGGCTTTGGGTCACAGACTGAAAGGTTCCTGGTTATAGCCGCACTAGTGCCACGGTCTGCAACATAAACATACTTAAATGTTGTGTATTATATACAAAAATGTCTTTGTCTGGGTAATGTTTACATCATATACATGTCTGTTGTGTTTTTGACAAAAGTGTCGCAGAAAATGGAGGTGTCATCGGAATGTGCCAATATGTTTACATATTTTGAGTGTAAACTGAGCTTTCATCATCCCTCTCCTCCCACCTAACACTTACACACCTACACTGCTTCATGTGAATGTGGTTACTGGTAACGACACCACTTTGAAATCAAATGAATTTTTCAAATGGCCCTTTCGATGTGGAAAAATGGCAATGAACATTGGTTTTGACCTTGGCCTATTTGATTCTTGCAAAGGGGGCCTTAGTCCCATTCTGCCTTCACAAACATTGACTGATCTGCATGATTTGCCACAAATGTTGCTCAGAAGTGTAGATTTTGTCATGACGTCACCTCAATCAAAGGTTTGGTCAGTGATCAAAGTCATCATGCACATTGTTATCTGACATCTGCAACGAACATATACGGATTATGCTGTCTGTCCATTTGTCTCTTTGTCACACTCAAAGGGCAATCATGAACATTACAAAGTCTTCGGCGCTAATATCATGGCCATTGCATTGGCTTTGGCAGAGTCAGTTGCGCCATATCTCATGAACTACTGGTACAAGTGGTCGGGCTTTGACATTTTTCACTTGAAGATTCCTCACAACCAGAGCTTACATTTGATACTTTAGGCTTTTGACCTACTTTTCAAAAACTTAAACCTGGGGCTGAATTTTAAGAATTATAAGGGAGAGCCTAGATATTTTTGGCCGGATTGCAAAGCAATTTTGGTCTATAGATTGACGATGTCTGTCCGTCTGCCGTCAACATTTTGGTTAAAGTTTCTGGTTGAGGCAAAATCTAAGGGACTATATGCAGTAGAAACTTTATATTATGCATGAAGCTTGCCCATCACAAGACCTTTCAATTTATGCCGTAACATTTGACCTTGACCTTGGACTTTGACCTAGTTAAAGATTTTGGTTAAAGTTTCTGGTTTAAGCAAAATCTAAGGAACTGTATACAGTAGAAACCTTATATTTACACATTTAGGTTGCCCATCACAAGACCTTTCAGTTTATGCAGTATTATTTGACCTTGTGACCTTGACCTTGGACTATGACCTAGTTAAAGATTTTGGTTAAAGTTTCTGGTTTAAGCAAAATTTAAGGAACTGTATGCAGTAGAAACTTTATATTATACATGTAGGTTGCCTATGACGAGACCTAAATTTATGCCGTAACATTTTATATTGTGACCTTGACCTTGGACTTTGACCTAGTTAAAGAATTTGGTTAAAGTTTCTGGTTTAAGCAAAATCTAAGGAACTATATGCAGTAGAAACTTTATATTATACATGTGGGTTGCTTCTGACAAGACCTCTTAATGTATGCTGTAATATTTGACGTAGTGACTTTGACCCAGTTGGTGACAAAAACTTACTTTGCGATCCGGCCATACCGTCTTTAGCGGTGTTTTATTCATGAATCATGTGGATACTACGGCTGTATTCCAATTTTCAATACAATACAATACAAAAAGCCTTGATATCCAGTGTTATATATTTGTACCTAATTTTCTATTTTGTGAAACGCACAAAACAGCAATTTTATTAGCTCGCCGGGACGAATGTCCGGAGAGCTATTGTCATACCCCCGGTGTCGGCGTTGGCGTCTGCGTGCGCGTGCACAAAAACTTTAACCTTGCTAATAACTTTTAAACCAATACATAATGGGCTTTCATATTTCACATGTGCATTCCTTGTGACAAGACCTTTCCATGGATACCAAAATTTTTGAACTTGTGACCTTGACCTTGGAGATTGACCTACTTTTGAAAATCTTTAACCTTGGCCATATTTTTTGAATGGTAAGTGATAGGGCTTTGATATTTCACATGTGTATTCCTTGTGACAAGACCTTTCCATGGATACCAAAATTTTTGACCTTGTGACCTTGACCTTGGAGATTGACCTACTTTTGAAAAACTTTAACCTTGGCCATATTTTTTGAATGGTAAGTGATAGGGCTTTGATATTTCACATGTGTATTCCTTGTGACAAGACGTTTCCATGGATACCAAAATTTTTGACCTTGTGACCTTGACCTTGGAGATTGACCTACTTTTGAAAAACTTTAACCTTGGCCATATTTTTTGAATGGTAAGTGATAGGGCTTTGATATTTCACATGTGTATTCCTTGTGACAAGACGTTTCCATGGATACCAAAATTTTTGACCTTGTGACCTTGACCTTGGAGATGATTGACCTACTTTTGAAAAACTTTAACCTTGGCCATATTTTTTGAATGGTAAGTGATAGGGCTTTGATATTTCACATGTGTATTCCTTGTGACAAGACCTTTCCATGGATACCAAAATTTTTGACCTTGTGACCTTGACCTTGGAGATGATTGACCTACTTTTGAAAAACTTTAACCTTGGCCATATTTTTTGATTGGTAAGTGATAGGGCTTTGATATTTCACATGTGCATTCCTTGTGATAAGACCTTTTTTATTGTTGTTGTTGCAATTTACATATGGTTGCCACCGGCGAGCTATGTTGTCATTCTGACAAGTCTGGTTCACTATTAACTAACCCAAAAGTCAAACGGGCTCCTGTTGGTTAGGTCCAACTTATAGTTTTTGCGCACTTCTTTATATTTTACATATGATTTTGTTCAATGAAGGGTCGTTTTTCCTTATTTTGCCTTTAGTCATAGATTAATCCTTATGTCATTCGGTCGCAAACTATCTTATCAAACCCTTTTCAGAAATTTCAGAAACATGTAAAGTCAGTTTGATTTCCAGTGTTTCTGGAATAAAAACTAAAGATTGAGACGATATAACTGATGTTTCCATGAATCATGTTTAATGACAAAAATATAACCATGCCGATCTTCCAATTAACATTACATGTAATATCCCTTAATCATTGTTATATCCCCTGCAAATGTAGTTTAGGGGGGGATATAGGAATCACCCTGTCCATCTGTCTGTCTGTCTATCCGTCTGGTTAAGAAGTTTTGAAAGCAGATTTCTTTTATACTGTAAATGGTAGGCCTTTCATAGTCTTTCCCAATAACATCGGGCCGCATGTCCTGACAGGCAAAATTATGTTTGGACCGGTGCTTTCCTTTTGATAGCCAGTCCAAATGACCTATGCCTTTTGGCGAGTCTATTTGTAATGTAATCAAATGTTCCAGTGCAAGTTTAAAAAAATTTTGTTCCTCGTGAGAATATATCGAAATTTCTTACCTTTGTTTAAAGTGTTTACGAGAACGTGATTGACAATTATTCAGAGGTTGTTCGGGCCGGGGCTGCTACCGTATTTTTTTTTTCGGACAGACAGTTCTTGTTTCGGACCTATGTGTATCTTTAATACATCATGCCGAATGACCTATGTAAGCTCAAAGTTTTTGGGAAAGACTGCCTTTCATATTTCATACACACATTCACCATAAACAGGGATCTCCCTAGAATTTGGAGGTGATGGGCCGAAGGCCCATCAGCTCCAAATTCAGTGGGCCAAAGGCCGGGGGTATGGGGGCCGCCTAGGCCCCCATTGGGGTCCAGGGGCAACGCCCCGGTGGGGGGTTCAGGGGGGCGAAGCCCCCCGAGAGAAAATGGTTTTTAAGGAATATTTAACTGAAAATCTGGCTCTCCTGACACATGGATTATGCATTTTTTCATTTTAATAAATTCATAAAATGTGATAGAATTCTCAAAATTTTATTGTCTGTTACATATTACAAACTGAATATCTTTCTGGATTTTTCCCCCCTCCATTTTTGTAATGCAGCATTAAAGTCAAACAGAGGTGCTGGTGGCCCCTCAATCATGACACGCATTAGTTCATCAATCCTCTCCCCCGACAGTCTGCATCTGAGCTTTGTAGTTACTAGATTCTGTGAGCTAAATGCTCGTTCACAATCTGCTGTATGAATCGGATGAGTGAGAGCCATGGATGCTAGCGTTTTTAGGTTCCCCACGTCGTCAGCATGATATTGGCAGATTATTCTCCAAATGTCCGCCATGGAACTTCTGGGGTACTGCTGTACCTTGACAACCCTCTTAAAATAGAGAGAACCGATACGCAAGAAACGGATCCGACTTTGGCGCAATACCTTTTTTCACCGAAAAACATACACGTTTTAATATCAAAGCAGACAATAAGTATGTTTCAAGTCACATAAGTCATCTTCATTTGCTTGTATTATCCTTTGAACAAACATTTTTTTTACTCATCAGAAAATAAAAGATCGAAGACATTTGAGCCGTCATCGGTTTTCACTGTTATATTTCACACACAAGTAGGGTGCGAAGAACGCTTAGGTACGTACGTACAACAGTTAAGCGTCGCTTGTAATTGGATTTGAATCGTACGTCTCTCTCTCTCTCTCTCTCTCTCTCTCTCTCTCTCTCTCTCTCTCTCTCTCTCTGTCTCTCTCTCTCTCTGATGCATGATGGCCCATTGTGCACAAATTCGAAGCGCCATTTATAACAACAGTGCGCCGACCTGTCCCCACGGTGGATCAAGAGTGCGCCATACGTATTTTCGGTGCGCCAATGGCGCAAGGGCGCGGTCTAAAGTGATCCCTGCATAAAGAGTACTACATTTTGGTACCATGACTTTTGACCCTGTGACCTTCACCTTCACCCTATACATTACAACATTTTAGGTTAAGAAGTTTTGAAAGGAGATTTCTTTTATACTATTAATGATAGGCCTTTCATATTTCATGCACACATTCACCATAAAGGGTACTTGTACTACTTTTTGGTACCATGACTTTTGACCCTGTGTCCATGACCTTGACTTTGGGCATATGCTGAAATTAGCCTTATTAGGTTAAGAAATTTTGAAAGCAGATTTTTTCATACTAAAAATGGTAGGGCTTTCATATTTCTTACAAACATTAACCACAAAGAGCACTTCAGTTTGCTATAATGACTTTTGATCTTGTGACCTTGACGTTGGACTTTCTTGCAATTTTGGTTAGGAAGATTATTTGAAAGCAGATTAGTTGCATATTCTAAATGATAGGCTTTACTTATCTCAAACAAATTGAACAATTGAACGTTGCGTCAGGGTTGGTCCTAAAGGGCGAAACTTTTTTGAAGAGCAAAAAAAAAAACCAAACACCAGAAAATAAAGTCCTTGATTAGTGATTGTCAGTTCTGTTTCTAATTTTAGATAAAACAGAAGACTGGTGAGCAATAGCAAGTAAAAAACTTAAAGTCTTGAATTTTCACATCATAGTATTTGATTTATGATTGTCAGTTATAATATATGTAAATACAACAAATGGCGAGCAACAGGGAGGCCGCAAAATTTTTTTTCAGAATTGGATTAAAATCCTCGTTTTAGTCTCATTACTCATTACTATTTAATAGTGCCCTTGTTTATTGTATAGGAAGCGCATCATCATTTGAAAATAACGTAAAAATTTCTGGCAAGCGGAAGTGAGCCAGAGAATATCTTTTTGTCCCACAGGCACCAGATCCCTACAAAACAATAACCCTATTTAAAACATTGTTTCCTCTGTTAAGAAGAAGAGAAACATCATTTAGACTTCTTATTTTCTTTATTAAAACTTTTCATAGGAATCTGGTGTCTGTGGTTCGTCCATCAGTCTGTCAATAACAAAAATGTTGACCTGGCTTGGGTATACCTTATTTATATGAATTGCATGGTGTGATACTATGACTTGAAGACTTCCATATTTCACATGATTGTGACAAGACCTTTCCCTCTATAATGGTATCAAAATTTTTGACCTTGTGACCTTGACCTTTAAGTTTTACTTACTTGCGTGCCAAACACGCAAAATTCTCAGAATTTGTTCAATAATGATTAGGTATAACTGCAATAAATTAACCTTGTTTGAAGCTAGTTGTAACTTGTACATGATGTTGTTGTAGCAGTAATCACTGATAGTTCCCATTTGGTCAAATGAGACATGTATTTGACCTCCTTGACAAAGTGCATGGGTAATTCTTTTTCTTTTGTAATGCATACAGTCATCTCTGTGTGATGGAGATCTGTAACGAGATAAAATCAATTCTAAACCAGCTCTGTTCATGATGTTAAAGATAATTTCAAGATCTATACATATAGTATTAAAGGTCTAGAGGAAGGAAATCTCCATAATATCCGATTTTTGGTGGGTTTTTTTCCTATTTTAAAATTTTTTATTTATTTATTTATTATTATTTTTTTTTTGGCTTGTACATTTGTCATGTTTGTATTATATTTTGAATTTGGGAGTGTTGAGGAAACTTTATTTGTGGAAAATACTACTTTAGAATGACATAAATTTAATACAAAATATAACTTGTTTATAGAAGTTGCATCAGCTACCATGCATGTATGAAGTATCATTTATGAACAGACAAGCTGAAAATAGTACAACATCAGATGCAGAAAGTAAAGTAGGCTAATGGTCTGCTATGTAAAAAATGGTCCATATAAATGATAACAAGGATGGTTCAGTGTTAACACTGCAATGGTAAAAAAAAACAGGCTTATCCAATCTGGTTATGCAAAGTGATTAAGTAAGATTATGTTGCACCTGTGAACTTTGAATGGGCATTTTTAGCTCGCCGGGACGAATGTCCGGAGAGCTATTGTCATACCCCCGGCGTCTGCGTCTGCGTGCGCGTGCACAAAAACTTTAACCTTGCTTATAACTTTTAAACCAATACAGATTGGGCTTTCATATTTCACATGTGCATTCCTTGTGACAAGACCTTTCCATGGATACCAAAATTTTTGACCTTGTGACCTTGACCTTGGAGATTGACCTACTTTTGAAAAACTTTAACCTTGGCCATATTTTTGGAATGGTAAGTGATAGGGCTTTGATATTTCACATGTGTATTCCTTGTGACAAGACCTTTCCATGGATACCAAAATTTTTGACCTTGTGACCTTGACCTTGGAGATTGACCTACTTTTGAAAAACTTTAACCTTGGCCATATTTTTGGAATGGTAAGTGATAGGGCTTTGATATTTCACATGTGTATTCCTTGTGACAAGACGTTTCCATGGATACCAAAATTTTTGACCTTGTGACCTTGACCTTGGAGATTGACCTACTTTTGAAAAACTTTATCCTTGGCCATATTTTTGGAATGGTAAGTGATAGGGCTTTGATATTTCACATGTGTATTCCTTGTGACAAGACCTTTCCATGGATACCAAAATTTTTGACCTTGTGACCTCGACCTTGGAGATTGACCTACTTTTGAAAAACTTTAACCTTGGTCATATTTTTGGAATGGTAAGTGATAGGGCTTTGATATTTCACATGTGTATTCCTTGTGACAAGACGTTTCCATGGATACCAAAATTTTTGACCTTGTGACCTTGACCTTGGAGATGATTGACCTACTTTTGAAAAACTTTAACCTTGGCCATATTTTTGGAATGGTAAGTGATAGGGCTTTGATATTTCACATGTGTATTCCTTGTGATAAGACCTTTTTTATTGTTGTTGTTGCAATTTACATATGGTTGCCACCGGCGAGCTATGTTGTCATTCTGACAAGTCTGGTTTACCCTCTTTCATTAACATTTTTAGTACATTTGTACATTATTGCCTATTGATGAAATTGAAAAGAAATTCAGACTGGATGACTATACATGTATTCATAAAATGATAATTCTACGTAGTTCTGCAATAGATTGAAATACTTCCTCTGTTGGTCAAAGTACATGTACTTGGCATCAATGATGATGTGAAATGAATTTGGATAGATGGATTTTCTGCACCTAAGAAGTGTCGCCTTCACGTCTCCTCCAATTTCTGTGTTGTAATATGCTGGCAAGAGCTGTAAAATGTGAGATCTTTTTCACAGGTCTCTGGTATGTAACAGCATGTAATGCTTAGACATCTTTTTTTTACGTGGGAGAAGCTTTGCCAAGATCGTGTGATAAGAAGATTCCTTGTCATTTGGTTTTGTCAGCCATATCACCGTGCTTTCCATGTACTTTTCATCTAAAGATAAATCATTTTTATGCACCATATTGAAAGATGCATGCATTTTTTCTTTGCCCTTTCTTTTAGTTTTCTGTGTAGTTGATAGCTCTTTCATGCGTGCCGCAAATAAAGTTTATAAAGATTTTTGAAGTACTGGAAGCCCAAAATAGATCTATCCAGAAGACCCCCCCCCCCCCTTTTTCCACCCCTCCTCTTGCCGTTTTTGGTCAGTAATTCAAGAAACCGGTAGACCAAGACTTCGCGATATATGAGTAACCTAATAGACTTTACATCTCGTATTATCCCCGCAGCATGTTTGTAAATTAAGAAGGAAATATCGTGATATTTTCTCAATTTTTTTTGTAATGAACATGATGATTTGGAGTAATCATAAACTCATTAGGGATTAATTACACCAGGGGCATCACGGATGTTACCAAGTACACGTATCACGTAACGGCCCTAATGTCCTCGCAATGATGATCATGACCCTAATTCACGAATCACATTTCACTAGTGAACCTGTCGAGCTGTCTAGACTTATACTCGATTATTGTGGATAAATACAAGTTTACCACGTTGATATATCTGATCAAATTTAGATGTCTTTATTCAAAGTTTCAAAGATCAAAATTGCGCGTTTCTTTCAATTTTCAACCCAAAATCGGTCTTGCTTCGTTCAGGGCTGTGATTTCTACAAACTTAAACGAATCATATACATGTATTGCCGTATGCTACCCTCAAATCATATATTTCCGTATGCTGCCCTCGTTCTTTCCAGACTTTGGTGTTTTAAAAATCGACAAACATTTATATAATCTTGAAAACTATCGGGACCATTAACGGGTGCGTAGCAAGTACGGAAATCTGAAAGGAGACTATCTCTCTGGTTGACCAAGGAGAATTAAAATTCTGTGACTGTAGTAGTAGTATTCGATAAATCCTGGATTTGACATCTTGTTTCTATGGTACAATCTATGAATATGATACTCTGTCCAAGGCCAACCCACGCTCTCGTTATATAAGCCGTGAAATGTCATCTAAATGCATCGGGAACAACTCTGTGTAATAGAGCTTCAGAATTAGAATAACATTTCCAGAGCACTACCTGGAAGAGAGATTATCAATATAATTGTATGGTCGTTAAATCAGCGTGGAACCTTTGTGGCATTTGTCCGGAAACTCTTTGTGTCCCATACGAATTTGAAAACACAAGAGAGAAAATTATAACGACAAAGAAATGACTATAATCTGATCCGAGTTGCTACGACTAAAGCCATAAATTCTGCGGCACGACTGCTGAGCAGGGCAATTATGATGTTCAAAATATGTTTGCATGGTTAAAAACTACACTTGATACCAAAGTGTTGTTACTTGCTCCGTTTATATGAGTCATCTTTCTGTATCGTCTGCAAGACTTGAGTCATAACCAGGTCTTCATCGTCTGGAACTGAAGAGAGCGCCTGATTCCAGGAGACTGCCTTTGTCGTCTGTTGGAGTTACTCAGCGCGCACTGGGCTGATTGAGGACGCGGAGTGACTTGTTCCCTGGATGACTCCGCAGTGATCTGAGTAATTCACGCTGGACTTGAGATCGGATATGTGAATAATTCGATGACGATAGTTTGTGCTGCGGAGAGGAATGTTATAAGAGCCTGTCACCCCTTGTGACTTGGATTTTTTTCTAAACATTTTGCAGCGCGCACCTGCCGAGAAATTTATTTTCTATTTCTTTGATTTTATTCTGTGTCGCGGACAGAGATCGAATCAGAGCCGGTGATCCGACAGATGTTCAGATTTGTATAAATAGGGACATCGATTCAAACTTGGATTAAGTTCATCCACAAAGGAATAATGGTGAATATGCTTGGTTCTCAACACCTTTACTGACATAAAACACCGATAGTCTTAAAATTTTCATCGCGTAGTGGAGCCGTGGAAATATATCTTGATTGATTCTGACGTAGAAATGGTTGATTTTATTAGCCGACAATTACTTGACGTCGTGATTGGGCGGCTATTGTTTATTTTTGTAGGTTAATAGTTCATATAGTAAGGGATTTAGGGATGTACAGGTGTGTTCATGGCTGATTGTTATAAACAAGTTTGTACCTGCTGCTGATCTATTTTAAGCAAATCTGTATGGATTTCTTCTCTATAAATAATATCTATGATCGGCCACTAAGCAAATCGACTCAGGTGTAGGAAGAAGGGCGGTTGGTGACATAGTTTAAATGTCTTGCGATTTTATTATCGCTTGTCTTTCGGGGATGAGTAAATAGCAGTTCTGTTGTCATTATGAATCAACAATGAAACGATCAGTGATTGTTTACAAACGGTTCATTGAGATATAATGAGCTAATCAAGGTAATTGATTTAATGACTAAGGAAGGTTAACAGAGGATACGAAACACTCACGAACTCTGTTACTAGGTGGTCCTGCTGGCGACGTAGTATTACCAATAAAGCGATTATACATGATTCCTTGGGAAAAAATAAGGGCGGGAACGGATTCACCGGGATGGAAGGGTGGGGCTACAATGTGCGCGGGAAATACTCAAAGAGGAGATTAATTGATGACAATTGACACGGTATAATATAGATTCAAAAGATATATCGGAGATATTGAAAGTGGTTGTAAAATCTATCATTTCAAAGTGAATTATTAGAATCTCTAAGGGATGCACAACTTGGGAGAATAAATGAATTCCCGAAAACGTTTAGAAAGGTCAAGAACTTTAGAGTCGAGAGACAAAAATATGTAATTACAGTGTAGTAGATAAAAATGTGAGGATCGGTGACCGCAGAATCTTTGACTTCCCCACTTAAACAAATGTATATATGCAGTCAAGATTTATTTGACAAGTACAAGTGAAAGTCTTTAACTTCACGAGTAGTAGATTTTCCGGTCTGCTGTACTCCCATTTGCCATCTGGCTTAGTTAACCTATATAATTCACTCAGAAGTAAAGCAATACAGTATATTTATCACTCGCGCACTTGGAAGTATTCTTTTAGTGTGCGGCTCTTTGTTCATATTATATTGTTTCTTTTGACACGAGAGCTAAATCTATCAAAAAATGAATTTAAATCAAAACGATAAATTTAACTCTTTGTAAAAAAAAATGGCTTGAGATCGTTTTTACCGAAGGAAAAAATCCCGTAGAATTGACGGGAAAAAAGACAGAAGAAAATAATTTTTGTTTATGAAACATACACAAAAGAATGAAATAAAAGTTGAACAAACTTCAGAAATTAGCAGATGACAGTACGTACGTAAATTATCAGAAACACATGAAGCTGATACAAAAATCTGTATTAACAAAATATATATTGTATACGGAGCGCCTGTAGCTTAGTCCGGAAAGAATTTTATGATGCGCGCAATTTGCCAAAAAAAAAAAAAAAAAAAAAACAGAACCAAATGTTAAGATCTGACAACGGGAAAATTAGATAAGATTTCAATGACCCCTCCTCCTAGATTCGCCGAACCGGGACTGTATGAGCGGTCCTTGTACTGAAGGGCAAAGACCCCTCCTTTGTGTGAAGTAAACAACTTATTTAATTACATTAGGCGAGAAATGACATATTTACACAGGGGAGAAAGACACTGGCAAGGTCATTTACTCACTGACTCTCATAACAAAGGCCAAATGAGTAACCCTAGAAGGCATTTAACATTCTTAAGTAACTCAATGCTTGTGGTACCCGGTGTCAGTCGGTGTACTAAGGAGTTACTAATGCGGTCAATAGAAAATACTAATACCTTGTGTTCAGAAGGGACAGTGGATGGATAGTTTGTAGTTTGCATTGAAAAAGTTAATCCATGAGACAACGGGGATTAGAGCTTGTGTTGGGAGATTATACCGGTATCGTAAACTTGTACTGGTCGATTATTGTTCCCTTAAAAGTAAGAAAAGTTTACAAAAAAATCGCTGTAAGGTTTAACTATTATATTTAATGAAAATGTGAACTTTTAAAAACTCTGAACTTAATTAACACGTGCTAGAGTGATGTATGGTAGATTTTCGCAGAACATTTTCGATCACACTCGTTAGTCATATTAGTATAAAAAAGTTTGGTCTCAAAGTAATAGTGATGGATTTTTTTTAAGGGAAAATAGATATTACGAAGTCTTTGAAGGTCTCAGGATGGATTGTGGTATCATGAAAATGCGGATTTATTTGGTTGAATTTTTCCAGAAAAGAAGGGAGGGGGGGCTGTTCATTATGAATGCAAATCTCAGGGAGAGGGAAACTAATCTCTTGTGCTTCTTTGACCTGGCGAAAACAAATTTGATTGTAAATTAATTAGTGAAAATCTGATCAATAAGATTAACTGCTCGTTTCATGCAGTCAATTATCATATATGTAAGCATCATAGGTTCCTATGACATTAAAATTTTTCAATCACACATTTTATATTTTTAAACAACTTTCCGTTTTAATGACACTTCTGGATTAATCCTTGTACAATATTGTCAAAACTTATATTTTCATCTCTATTTGCAGGTGCAATTTGTGAAACAAAGATATCATCATGTCATCCCCAACCCCCTCACAGAGCGATACCGTTACCACGGCATCAACCGCGTCCAATTCCTCGGACAGCGAGATGGAATCTGGGCCTAACACTAGATGCTCCATCTGTCAGGAAACATACACAATACCAAAAGTCCTCAGCTGTTTTCATACCTTTTGTCAACCTTGTCTAGAGAAACTTCAAGAAGTTGCAGATAAAATCTCGTGTCCAGAGTGTCACCAAGATACGTATCTCGGAGGTCAAGGATTGACTGGACTCTTACCAGATTACGCTGTTAGTAATTTGTTAGAAACTAACGCTTTAGACACAAGTGCCTTACACTGTACTGGCTGTAAAAGCAAAGAAACCAACGCTGTTGCACGCTGTTTTGACTGTGCAAATTTTCTTTGTGCAAATTGTGTCATGGCGCACCAGTTTATGCACTGTTTCGAAGGTCACCGCGTAGCAAGTCTACAAGAAATCCAAGGAAGCAAGGACGAGAATGGAACCGCAAAGACGGAGAAACCTATCTATTGTCCCAGACATAAAACAGATGTAATGAAGTTTTTCTGTAAGACCTGTTCACAACCTATTTGCAAGGAGTGCACAGTGTTTGACCATGGGAGGGGCCATGACTGCCAGTTCATCATGGACATCGGGGAAAAGCAGCTGGAAACCCTGCAGAGAATGGAAGAAGATGCCAAGGTCAAGGTGAGATTCAGTTATGTGAACATGAAATAGTAAAAGCGTTTTTAAACTGTTGTCTGTTGTCCTATTCACGTTGTCTTTCAATGAAAAGAATATGAATACATTTACCAAAATAAGACTGAAATTTCTTTGTTTTTGCACAATCCCTGTATTGCAGACTTGCGGAATTTTAAATTATCCTAGATTTTTCACGTAGATTATAACAAGTATAATGTCTATTTACATGATTTACACATAGAATTTCCTTTATGAGCTACAGTATGTAATTCTCCGAACTTTTTAAATGACTACTTTCTAGTTTATCTGTACTTTGATTAATTTTTCTGTTTTAATGAAAAGAGAAGAGTCAGATGCATAAAGTTCTATTGCCATTAAATTTCTTATATACAATTACAAAATTCATGTTTTGATATTCTTAGGTGAATGAACTTAGAGGGGCAGCCAAAGGCATTGAGCATATTTCTAGTCGATTACAAGTGCAGTATCACAAAGCCCAAAATGACATCAATGATACATACAACTTCTACAGAGCCATGTTGGAAGAAAGAAAACAGGTATGGTGAAAACTAAGTTGACAGAAAAGTATTTTATTTGATACAATCTGTTCAGTTAGTCTATACTCTGGCAGTGTCTTCACGAAAACTTGCTGGATGGTAACCTGGGGCTACTAGAAATATTTCCAGGCTAGTAGAGTTGTGCGGTTTGATTGTTATATGGTGCACAGTGATATTTTTGCAGTAGGAAATCTTGTATCACATTATATCGCACAGTGATTGGGAAGGACAATTTGTGAATGGGCCATTTTCCATGATTTTCTGAAATTTCAATGGGCCATTTCTAAAGAAAGTACACAGACTTCAATGGGCCATTTTTCAAATCAGTGAGACTATGGCCCATGCCCCGTCCTTCCCAATCACTGTATCGCAATACATTTTTTGGGCCACAATACCCAGCCTTATAGGCTAGTAGTCTAAGAATTGGGCAGTAGAATTTGTCTTCAGGCTAGTGCTTAAAAGAAGTTTTCTTGAGGACTTTATAGTAATACTGCACACCATCTTCATTGGCTTACAAAAAAAAGTTATATGGAAAATTAGAGATACAGGGAGTAAATGGAGAATGTTTTGAGATTGATAGAAATCAAAAGATCTATATTGCAGTATTACACGACATTTGTAGCATTAGTAGCTAAAAGTTGTTCTACCTTGCTGAAAGGAAAAGCTGGAGGGTTTAATAATAAATTCCCCTGCTTTAATATCTGTTATTGCTGAAAAGTGGAATCCTTTTATTTTGAAATGTTTCAAATTTATTCTAATGCTTGTCTACAGTCACTACAACATGAAATATTTTCTTTCATTAGGAATCACTAAAGGAACTGGACCAAGCATTTAACTCCAAACAAGTAGCAATAAGTGCTTTAGCCCAGAAGATACAAGAGAACATAGATCGTCTGTACCAAGGCTGTGACTTTGTAGAGAAGGTTGTCAAGTATGCAAGTATTACCGAGGCCCTCATGTTCAAGAACCTTGTAGAGCAGAGGTTCCACAATATGTTCAACTTTTGCCCCGACATCAACAACCAGATGTACTTCGACATCGAGTTTGTATCCAACTTCCAAGCCATCACCACTGGGGTCAGGAACACATTCGGCTACATTCGAGAGGCAGAGGATATTATTCCACCTGTCCAGAAACCACCTCCAATTGCACGACCAAACGGCCTGGTTGCCACAACCTCCTCCTCGCCACCTCTGACAAATGGTCACATCTTCGACAGTTCGGTTCTGTCCAAGGATTTCGGTGGATCACAGAACAACCTGATGTTCCCACCTCCCGACACCAACAACATGTACGAGAAGTGGTCAAATGGTCTGGACATCTTCCAAAACGGTATAGATGTCTTCTCCACCAGCACAGACCCCCTCTTTGACCTGACATCAAAGTTGAATCTGACAAGCCTCTACCCACCGAAGTCCCAGATCAAACGTCAGAAAATGATCTACCATTGCAAGTTTGGAGAATTTGGTGTCATGGAGGGCCAATTCACTGAACCAAGTGGAGTTGCCGTTAATGCACAGAACGACATCATCGTTGCTGACACCAACAATCATAGGATCCAGATTTTTGACAAGGAGGGAAGATTCAAGTTCCAGTTTGGCGAATGTGGCAAAAGGGATGGTCAGCTGCTCTACCCAAACAGAGTAGCTGTCGTGAAAGCGTCTGGTGACATCATTGTCACTGAGAGAAGCCCAACACATCAGATCCAGATTTACAACCAGTATGGCCAATTCGTCCGCAAGTTTGGAGCCAACATTCTACAGCATCCAAGGGGTGTCACTGTGGATAACAAGGGAAGAATTGTCATTGTGGAATGCAAAGTCATGAGGGTCATCATCTTTGACCAATTCGGTAACGTTATTCACAAATTTGGCTGCTCCAAACACCTGGAATTCCCCAATGGCGTCGTCGTCAACGACAAAGAGGAGATATTCATCAGCGACAATCGAGCACATTGTGTCAAGGTCTTCAACTACCAGGGTGTGTTCCTCCGTCAGATTGGAGGAGAAGGAATAACAAATTATCCAATAGGGGTCGGGATCAATGCAGCAGGTGAAATTCTCGTTGCAGACAACCACAACAACTTCAACATGACGATTTTCACCCAGGACGGTCAACTAATCAACGCATTAGAAAGCAAGGTGAAGCATGCCCAGTGCTTCGACGTTGCCCTCATGGATGACGGATCGGTCGTGCTGGCCAGCAAAGATTATCGGCTGTACATCTACAGGTATGCACAAATTCCTGGGATGCCGATGTAAAAATGAATTATGACTTACCAAGAAGTTTACGAGCAGCCCATTTTGTCACTACGTTGATCGTTGCGGGGCAGCTGAGGCCTGGCTGTTAAGTTTGCTAGAGTGACTTGCTACGTTTGCCATATTTGGTAGTGCTGAGGTCGATTTAGATGTAACGTTGGTTGTTGTGGAAAAGTCGGTATTTTGTGTTTGATTTCGAGTATGGGGGCAATGTCATACACACAAATTTTATTGTTAAATATTTTTGACAGTATATTGCTCATATTATTTTTTCTCATATACTGTTACTGAACTAATTCAGATGTTGCATGGATTGGAATGAAATTCCATCTTTTGATAATGAATCACTCAAATTAATGTGTTCTAGTCATCTTTTTGACTTTTGAACGCCAGCTTAGTACAGCTGAAATTGTCATCAGGGGCATCTCATAGTAACATAGTTCCTAGCTTTTTTTACTATCAAGTGACAGGTACACTCATCTACAATTCATCCTACATTACTTAAAGAAAATGAGTTCACTTACATGCCATAATTGTTAAATTTTTATACAGGAATCAGTATTTTTTGTTGAAAAAAAATCTGTGCCTGTTCACTTTAAAACTTGCAGTAGATTGAAACATAGCTACTGAATTTGCAAATTTGCCTCTCTCAATGATTGTTAGATGGAATAGAAAAATTCTATTATGTAGAATATTCCTTATTGCAAAGAATTTGTAAACTGCTCTTCTTTTTTCACAGCAGAGTTCAGAAATAATGAAGAGCAGTTCACAAGTATACTAATTAGCCGTGTTCTTGTTGTGGCCACGTTTGATAAACTGTAAATGATGAGCTTGCTTTGACCAGTGTACATGTATTTATTATTTAACAGTTTGAAAAATTTATGTGTTATAGATTTTGTGTTATTAGTCGTTTGATTTAATAGTTGTTCTTTTTTCTCAAATTTTTCCAGGTTATTTAATTATTTTGTTGTTGGCGTTTTAAAAGATATTAGCTAAAGTAAGGGGGAAAAGTATAGACATGTTCACAGATTTGTTTATTTATTATGCATTTTTATTGCATTATAAAGAGGAGACAACTCTGTAGTTGCTACCTCAGTATCAATTAGGAAATCAAGATCAAAAAGATTGCAATTTTTTTATGTTATTCAAATAAATTATGCAAAGTTGCCTAAATGTATTCATCGATATTCATTCATATAGCCTCTTCATTAATCACCTTATTTAGGTAGCAAATGAAAAAAATTATCATAATCAATCTCACATTCTTGTTTTTTGTTTGTTTTTTTATGAAAAGTTGTTACTTAAAATAGAAAAAAAAACACAAAAAAATATATGACAAACCATGCCATAAATGATCCATGATGAAGTTTCAAGATATGATCAATAAGTCTTGCCCTTGTGAATGCAAATACTCTTCAAATTCTGTTGATTTTTTTCCTCTTCAAAAATCTATTAGTATTCTTAAATGGAGTTGTTAAACCCAAGTAGTATTTTCTAATCATTTGTAATTAAAAATCTTAAATAGGATTTTGAATTTTATATATCTGTTTAAGGCTTTCATTATTTCTCTGATATTTATTAATACTAGTATGTTGGCAAAAAAGCTAAACAGTGACCTTTCTTTAACAACGTCATTGTTGGAATTACCGTTTTGGTAAAAGCCGTAATTTTTTGCTTCAAATTGGGAGAAAAAAACAACTTTACCTGTTACAGGTTTAATGGATTTTTAGAATATGTTAATTTGGTAACTGCTGAATATGTATAAAGCTTTAAAATCAAAGGTTAGAATGAATTTTGTACAATGGAAGGGGGGGAGTGTCAAGCAGTGCGGGTTTTGTAGTGTAACCTTGTATTTTTATATCGAATATTTGTACCCTCTGTGTTTTTTGGTCACAGTAGTTTTGTAAGTGTATTATTTTACTATATGGACCTTTGTCAGCCTTTCATACCAGATGTACCAAGTTTTATAGTCTTTGCAATGGGTGAACAAACTTTAGAATGAGATTCCCCGCTCTCTCTTTTTTTGTTTTATTGCAAACTTAGTGTCAGCATGCTATATGTTTTGTTGTGAGTATTCCCCCAATATGCCAAGACGTTTCATATCAAAATATCTGTTGTTCTCATCCGTATGAAACTTAGGCACAAAAAATGTTGAAAAAAAAAATTATGAAAAAAAGGACATAGATGTGCTTTACAGCTTGTGCTAACTCGTCAGGTCACTGAGCGGAAACTGTTGAACATTTTTCTATTTTCCATGCATGAATCATTCCTAGATATTGTTCATCGTATTTTTCTTTATTTCCTTCCCTTCTCAAAGAAAACTCTTTTTTCTCACTTTAGAATCATAATTCATTACCCTTACAAAATCCAAGTTATTGAAAATGAACTAGCATTTCATTCAGCATATTACTTTTTTGTCATCGCTATCATGTTATTACATTATATCAAATATGTTAAAGTTATTTGTTAAGAATGGGTGCTAGCGATCACAGATTAGCACAATTTCCGCCAGTGACTTTGATTGACTTGTTGTTAATATCAGTGTGTTCAGAAGCATTCAATATTTTTCTACAAAGACTGTTGAATTGTTATTTTATTTTCTTTTTTTGGGAGAAACGGTTGTGTTTGACCTATGAATTACCAAGGTGTCTTCCCCCTATGCATTTTATACATAGACAGTGTTTCAAATAATAAGTTTTACTTCTTGTAATTAAACACTTCATTGAAAAGTCTTTTTGCATCATGAACTTCGAAATTTCTTTTCCTACAAATGTTTGTCCGCAACTTACATTTTCTTATTTTTTACAAAAATTTTTTGAAGTGTCATATGTTTTGACTATAAATAGAATGTTGATTCCTTGGATACCAAGCATGTTTTGTAATTACTAGACTGCGATAACTTTTCATAAATTTGTTATTTTTAGTAGCTGACTGTTTTCTATCACTTTGCCTGACTTTTGTTAAATTTTTCTGCTGTTTAACTCTGTTGTTTATTTTGTAGTTTTGGAAATACGTATAGAGGAATACCATTCACATGTTATATGTCTCTGTCCAACTGAAATAAATATAACTCTGTATTTGTCGTAATACGTATGGATTTCAAAGAGGATACATTTTCTTGCAAAATTTTAACCTTTAAACAGTATTTTCTACATTTGCTATCTTTGAAAAAAAGGAATCACATGCATATTCTGCATTAAGCTTTCAGTTTAGCATACTTGCTGATTGGTCTCGGTAACAAAAAATTAAGGGGTTAAATGGGGAGTGGAAATCTCACTTTATGCTTTATTTGACGAATTCATAGTGTTTGATCAAAAATGTGTTATTGAAAATAAAAAATCAGCACATCCAAAGTTCTAAATTTAGAAACACTCAGCTGGATTAGCATGTATTTGGTGAATTATTCCTCGTTTCGATAAATACTTAAAAATATTTTGATGTATCTTACATGTTTGTTGTCTTTCCATAATGTCGTTGATTTTTAGTTTGGAAAACTAAGTCCTGACCAAGAAACTTATACCTGTTGTGTTGATTTAAATGCTCATATAGTGTAATCCGAGATTTATTATTGACAAATATTTGCCTCAAGTCATTTTTTTTGTTGATAATTTATTTGTACTTTGTTAAATCTTCAACTTTCTATTTTCTTTTCCTGTTTGTTTTGGCTTTCACTTGCATTTGTTTTGCCCCCAAAGTTTGTTTTTCTTTCAAAGTAATTCAATTAATTCGGAAAATAATACAAAACTTTCAATAGATGATTTGTGGCAAATAGATGAAAACTTGGAGAAAATATGTAAGAAAATACATTCTTGAAAATTTGTATTTAGTGTGGCATGAGTTTGCAGTTCTTTTCTGTTATTTATGAAGTGCCATTTAGTGACATTGTTATTAGTTTATATATATTCCTCTGTATGGTTTTGTCATTGTATTTGTATTGGCTGAGTTACGTCCCTTTACAGGCTGCCATGATGGTTTCCTGATTGTGTCATCCTTACTATACAATCATTAGATTTTTAATTAAATGTCGAAGTCAGGTTAATGAAGTCAGTAATTTTATTATTATAGTATAGTCTGTGATTAAGTCCATATCTTTGATGAAAGTCATCAATTTTGATGTTCAAAGCATCTAGGTTTCCAAATTTCAAAGTAAACTTGAAAATTTGTTGAGGAAAAATTATGGCGAATCAAGGGGGAAAAATGGCACGGTTGGCACTTGTGTTTGGAAACCTAGATGTTTTCTCTCAATATGTTTGGCATTATTCACAAAAAGTTTTAGACTTTTCTGTATGCGTATCCATTTATGTGTAGATGTTGTCTGCGTCCGTTGGTATATAGCCGAGTGTTTAAATTATAATTACTCAAAGCAATATTGTTTTAGTAACTTGGTTGATATTTTTATTGAGTCCCATAGAGGCCTGCCGGGGTTTACTCACTTTGACCCCCAAAATTGTTGAAATCATGTGGAGGTTCATAAGTTAGTGCTAAAAATAGATACATTACGTGTATCGGAGGTTTTGTCAATCACTTCTGCAGGCTTCGGAGTTTTTCTTCATAAATGCACTGTATTGCACAAACCATATCAGTTGAAACTTTAAAAGTGATTCATTTTGTAACGAAGTTATTGGAGAAGCTTCTCTAAATGGCAGATAGTTGAAAGACTGTTGAATTGAAAGCTTTGGTGCAAAGTTGAAGTTTAAGATATATCCCTTTTTAAGAAAAGTTACAAAAAAAATCATTAATTTGTTAATTGTTAGTATGTTTCAATTTGTCCGAAGGGAGCTGTATCATTTTTTTGTTGTTAGCAAACAGAGCCATTCAATGGAGCTCGTAAAATGTACACCTTTCTGATTATTAGTATTTTTATTTTGAATATGAGAATGACGATAATTCTCTCATTACAAGTCAATTATGCATGCATGTTACCATAGGATCTGCTTTGTACATGTTACCATGGCAATATTTTGCTAATCATTAACAGAGGCCTTGTTGTTTACTATTCCACGGATATTTGAACCTGCCAAAAACCTTTTTTTATTTTCAAATCGTTGTTTGGTACTTTCCGATAACGAAAAGGCGAGTCAGGTAGAAGTTTATACATATATATATATAGCTAGTTGAAATGTTGTGTCGTTTATAAGTTATTTACCATGGAAATTTATTATTATTATTATTAAATGTTGTTTGTTGTTTATTTTTTGCTTTCATTCCAGAGTTCATTAAACGTAAATTCAGTTCAACAAATTGCATTTCAGGGAGATGTGAAATTATTTGATAATTATTATAATTGAATGAGTTGATTTGAAATTAATAGAAATTCGATATGGTCTAAAATTTATATTTGATCAAGTTCATACATGTATTTAATACAGCTACATGATGGAATATATATTTCCTTGGGTGCACTTAGATGGACTGAATTAACCAGCATCTCTAAATGATTCAGACTTGAATGAAATGCAAAATGAAAGCTTTAAAGCATTGATGTAATCATTCGACCACCATCTTCGAAGCTGTTACTTTTCACTCCCACCCATATTACCCAGAGTTCTCTGCTTGAAGCAGGTTTAGTTCAAAGTTGATGCTTAAATTTGTTTTATGTTGCATAATTGTCGAATCAAATTTTGTTGGAAATCTAGTGTATAATACATGATATCAAATTTACATTTTATTGTATATGTGATTTAAGAAAAAAAATGTCAGCATTGCAAATTTGTATACCAAGAATGGTTTTTTTCTCTGATTTGAATGAAAATTGTTCTATATAATATTTGACCCGGT
The DNA here is from genome assembly GCA_028142955.1 of Pinctada fucata. Lineage (NCBI taxonomy): Eukaryota > Metazoa > Mollusca > Bivalvia > Pterioida > Pteriidae > Pinctada > Pinctada fucata. The sequence goes on from AP027111.1 coordinate 31,303,893, forward strand.
TACACATCAGTAGTTCATGTGTGGGTGACATTGGATAAATGGGAAAAATATGTACACAAACTCATCCTTTTTACAATGAAAATCAGGTCAAGTTTAACTGAACAAGTATTTTATGGTGTAAATGAATTTCAAAATTTCCATGTGGGTATGGCAATGAAAAAATAATTTCAAATAGCTGTTACTCGAAAACACCTCTTGTACTATCCCTACTTTTGTATTGAAGCGTGTTAAGTTTGAAAACTACATGCGTACAGTGTTTTCCAGATTTTGTTACTATTACTTAGCATTTAGTGTGGATGTGTGTTTTTGTTGTATTGATTTTGAAAATAAATTTTGTACAAATGTTACCTTTTAATCCAATCAGTCTGCCTTGCTAGATTTCCATATATAGCTTTCTGTTTATTGTAGATTAGAACGTAGATAATGTTGTTATCAGTGGAAGATAAGGACAAATTTGTTATGAACAATTTACGAGAAAATTACCGCATTAACGGAGGGGGGCTTTTCCAAAAAAAGGAAAATTAAATCATAGGGACTTATCAAGTGCATGTAAGGTATGGTCAAGCTGTTGGGTAGAAGTTGAGCGAAAGAGCTTTTCAATTAGACTTTTTGTATAATTTTCCTGCATGTTATAGTTTTAACTTATTTTACTTTATTCAAATATTGAGATATATCTGTTATTATTTATTTTTTGTTGACCGCCCATTAGCATTATATTTACTGTCTCTATTTAGTGCATGCCTGGTATTTATATGAATCAATTATTGGTGCATCAGATGAGAGGAATTGTCATAATTCAAGCAAGGGAGGGGGGGGGGGGGTAGCAAGTATTTTTTCGTGACAAAAAATGAAGTTAAATTCTCCCTTTTAGTCATGAAGTTTACATACTCAGTCATTTGGATTTTCAAACTTCATGAGTTGTTAAGGTTTGCTTTAGAATGAAGGGAATACATTTACCTTAATTTTCATTAGAGTGGGAGGGGGATACTTTGTTACTATTTTGTGTACCATTAAATGAAGACTTTGTGAATCAAGTATTCATCCTTTGTTCAGGGTATTAATCATTCAGTTGTTACTCATAACCAGTCCATACTCTGCTTAGCATAATGTATGAGTGAATTTGCGTGCACATATAAGTTATACAACCATACCTTACATGCACTCCTAAAAATACCTCACAAATTTTGGATTGTAAAATTTCAGTTATGTGCCCACAAAACTGACATATCCAGTCTTAAAAAAAATCCTAGATAGAACGATTAGGACTAGAATTAAATGGGGCAAGGATCATTCAACACAAATATTCATTGGAAATGTTCGACTACTTAATTTGAAATTGCCATTGAAAAATATGACTGGTGATGCAGGTACAATTGTCTACAATCTAACCCATTTTGAGAGAAAGGAATTCTACTTGGAATAAGATTATTTCATTTCTCATCTTCCTACAAATTCTAGTCTAGTGATAGCAGTCGGCCAGTAGAGAAATAACTGCTGTCACAGTAGATTTGTTAATCTCTTCACCAGAAAAAGTAGCACTGCCGTTTAACTTAGCACCATTTTTTCAGAGGGAGGGGGGGGGGGGTTAATTTCCATAAATAAGTTTTGTGGGACTGTCTTAACAATAATGCTTCCTTGAGTATTCAGCATATGGACCATTTCAATTCAACATTCGCTCGTTGACCTTTGAATTACCATTCACACATTCCAGAGCAAAATTTATCTGTAAACATGACTTCGAACAGTGGGAATTAGGCGCAAAATAACATTGTGAAAGATAAAAATTTTCTTGTAATTTTAAGATTTTACTCTGAAATAGAAAGGTAAAAAAAAAAAAAGCAATCCAACTTCATTCTTCAAAATTTCAACTTTCCAAGGATCAATTTCTATAAAATGACATTGGAATCCATGTACAGGTGCTGTGTGTTATTCATGATTGGATGAATTAGAATAGTGAATTTGATTGTTGTTTTGAATGGGTATTCGGTATTTTTGCATTCTAAAAGTGTTCATTTAATACTACCAGTACATGTTGATTCGATCTGAACTGAGGGAGGTTCAAAACCCCCGACAACAACCCGCCTGAAAATGTTTGTCGATACCATAACATAGCACAAGAAAAATTATGCATTGTTATTTTAATATGGGATAGTGTTATTTACAAATTAGCTGTAGTTGAAAACGTCCGCAATGCAATAGAAAATAGCGAGTCCTTGTATCGTACCATAATTATGGGCTCAATTTGATCTCTGTTCTCTTTATGTTTTGTTTATTTCACTGCAACTAATTGGACTTATGCGAGGTTTTTCATGTTAACTTATATCAACTTACTATGGAAATTTTTATCATCATTATTCACACTTTGTTATAGTGTAACTGAACGGTATTCAATAAAGTATTTTGTTTGCTTCAGTACATGTTGTCTTCTTTGAAATCATCGTAAAATTGCCAATGAAATACAACATCTTCCTACAAGAAAAAAACTTGCAATATTCAGTGCATTACTTGCCACCTCATTTCCCTCTGACCTTGAACATAACATTCTTGTTGAAGTGCAAGTACGGTATTCGGCATCCTTTAGCAAAGTTTGAGAGCAACTTTGCGAAAATACAAAGTTTTCCTAAGAAAAAAGCTTGCAATATTCAGTGCATTTCTTGCCACCTCATTTCCCTCTGACCTTGGCCATAACATTCTTGTTGAAGTGCAAATACATGTACTGTATTCGGCATCTTTTAGCAAAGTTTGGGAGCAACTCTGCGAAATCTAACTGTGATGCAATGAATTGTCATTGCCGATGGATAGAGACGTCTATGAAAGATTTCATGTCGAATTCAGCAATAATAGAAGGTAACCACTATGACTTAGTTAGGGTATGGACTTTTAAATTGACCTGTTGTAAAGATACATGTGACAATAATACAGTAATGCATCCTTCATGGAAAAGTATATGTATACCAGTATTTGCAGTGGTCCAAAAAAGAAACTATGTACCTATTCAGTAAATACATACTGTTTTCACAAACACTATTCTACAGACTTTTATAGCATCTGATTATAATCAGTGAGAGCATACAGTGTACTCATCAATCAAGTGTTAGTGCATTTTTCATCCTTGACCAAGGAAAAGGACCTGTTTGACTTACTTCAGAGGAATTCATATTTGAGTGAAGATCTTATCCTAGGATAGGGTAAATTTAAGCCTAGGTTTAAGTATAAATGACTTAAAATGAGCAGTTCTAAGATTGTACACTGTATTATAAAAGACTGGTGGATCAAGAGTATCTTGGCTTAACCTGAGCAAGTGGCTATTAATCTTTAAAGCGTGTTATTTCATCATAATTTGTAATTATTCCTTCAAAACTAGAGCATTTCTGACAAAATGAATATGGATGGTTTTGGACAGATTACAAAGCAAGATGAGGCTCATAGAATCGTGTTCTTCATCTACATCAACAATCTGGTTTAGTCATGAAAGAACTATGGGGTAATATGTTGAAAGTAAATACATGTACGGAACACAATGAAAGGATTTGTACACAGGAATTGTTTTTGACCTTCACCTTGAAATTTGAGCTTGAAAATAAGGCATTGTTGTACTAATACACATATAAGCATATAGATAGAACATGATGAGTGGACCCAACTTCATGTATTGACCTTGACCGTCAACCGTAATTTTGAACAATCACAATAGGAGATAACGTTATAACTTGGTGCGGCGAGCTGACCAGATTGATTTCAAGAACTGACTTTAAACATGATGTTTGACCTTTAACTTAAAAACCTCATTTTGATTAAGACTATATCAAAATTAATTCTACAAGAAGTATCGTAGTAAAACTTGGCATGAAAATAGAACTTGGTAATTGGTTTCAGGAAGAACTTCAGGTATAACCTTGACCTTGAAAATGTAATATTGAGCAAGTCTATCATACAAACACTATACTAAACATCATATCAAATTTTTGCATAGAGGTAGAACAGGCATTGACCTTGAGGTTTGACCTTGACAGCATTAATTATTTTGAAAAATGTTATGAATCGCAAGCGATATAAGTCCCCTTCCGGCATTAATCCATGTCCTTCAACTCTGCCTTGACCTGTACTTACACCAAAAGATGAATCCAACATCAAAATAAGTTCAATATGTGTATTAGGAAAAGGTCTGTAAAACAGGAAACTTTAATGAAATTTTATGAGGCCATACCTTTTGTAAGAACAGATAAATCAAACCCAATTTAAACTTATTCTTTATCATACTATAATGTATCTGTATACCAAAGGCATGACAAGACTGGAGACTGAGAAGTTCATGAAATTTGCTAAGTCCAGGGGCCATAACTCCTGTAGAAATGGGTCAATCAAATTGAAACACGAACTTGATTTGTATCACACTGAGATAAATTCACATACCAAAAATGATTTCAATATCTGCAATACCATGGAAGAAAAGTCCGGAAAACTGAGAATTTCATGAAATTTGCGAAGTCCAAGGGCCATAACTCTTGTGAAAATAGGTCAATTCAAACCAAATTCGAACTTGATCTGTATAACGCCAAGATGTAATCACATATTAAAAAAATATTTAAATATCTACAATAACAGCAGAAAAAAGTCCGGAAAACTGAGAATTTCATGAAATGTGCTAAGTCCAGGGGCCATAACTCTTGTAAAAATAGGTCAATCAGAACCAAACTCAAACTTGAGCTGTATAACACTAAAATGTATTCACAACTAATAATTCATTTCAATATCTGCAATACCTTGAAAGAAAAGTCCGGAAATTTGAGAATTTCACGAAATTTGCAAAGTCCAAGGGCCATAACTCTTGTAAAAATAGGTGAATCGAAAACAAAGCCAAACTTGATCTGTATCACATTGAGATAAACTCACATACCAAAAATGAGTTCAATATATGCAACAACAGCGAAAAAAAGGCTGGAAAACTAAAGTGTGACGGACGGATGGTCGGACAGACAAACCGGGTGGAAACTATAAGTCCCCTCCGGCTAGCCGGTAGGGGACTAATAATACTAAATATAGAAACAAAACTACTGATACAAGTTATACATGTATAACATTAAAATGTGACATGGAAGCAGAACTAAAGGAGTGGATTTGGTTTCAGGGATGAACTTGAGATTTGACCTTGACCTTGATAACATAATTTGAGTGAGACTAAATTGTAAAATATTAGGTGAAGTATTGTATTAAGACTTGGCATGGAGGTAGAACATCATTTCAGGCATTGACCTTGACAATGTAATTCTAAATAAGACTACATGGTACTAACATTATGCATAAATAACACATCCATCGATAAGAAAATACATAATCATATTGCACTCTGATGTTTTCAACTGGCATAGTGTTTCAAAACACTGTTTCAATACTTTGCAATCGAGCCATCCTGCCGTTAGCATTTTTTGTAACGCACATAATTAAACTAATACTATCAGAGTCATCATTCCATTGGTAACTTATGTGATCCTTGAAATTCAAATTCATGAAAAAGATCCAAATATAGACAAATACTTGAGCTGGATCAGAAGAATTATAAAAGCTCAAAGTATACAGCAATATGTCCTTATCTTTTCATGAGGATTATAACACCATATAACAGATCAAGTAAAATGTTCATTTTGTGGTTTTCTTATCAGTTATTGAAATATAAAACACCTAAAACTTATGGAAAATAAGTCAGTGGAATGCAATTGTTTCACAATAACTAAAACATGTACATTTTTTCTTATAAAATGATCTATATCTACATGAATGACTTAACAAATAAACACAGTAATGGACATTATACTTTATTGTTATTAAATGTATTGTTATGCAATCACATTTAGGGATGCTATAGACTACACACGAAAAAAGGTACAACAATAGGAAACTCCTCAAAAGCATAAACATACATGTAATGTATAATATATCTAAAATAATAAATTTTCAAGAAGCTTGTACAAAATTTTACAGAAATTGCACATGAAACTATCAAAAGAACTTCATACTACATGTATAATATTACTACATTTTTGTATATGTATACTTTCTTATTAAAGACCATTGTGATAATTGAGACAAAGAATTTCATTACTTTTTAGTTAAAAAATCTATTACAAAAATGACTATTTATCAGGTCTATTGTAAATTTTCATGAGCTCCACACAGAATTTATGTAGGGGAAATCCCATGACGTTAAAATAGTCCCCTTTGATTCCTTCTATTAGAGTTCCTCCTACAGCCTGGATTCCATAACCACCTGCTTTGTCACTGAAATGATAGAAATACTTCACTAAATAAAATAGAAAATCATTCCAAGGAATGCACGTGTAGCCTGCGAAACATAGCGACACTCAGGAATAACTTTTATAGGGAGTGACATCCAAGTGTGACAGACAGACGGACAGACAGATGGACAATGGACAAAGTGATCCCTCAGTGTCACTATGCTTCCCAGGCGACACAAAAACTAAGTTTGTCATAACACCAAAAATACACATCTAGCATATATAAGTATTAAAATTACCCATACAAAATTTGGCTTGGGGCCATCACTCCTGTATTTCATTTTGAACAGTGCTCCCCTCAACTCTGATGCCAGAGAAAAGAATGTGCTATGTTTAAATTGCCCTGTGGTAAAGGTCTTTTAACAATCAAATGACATCACTGGTGCATGCTTAATCTATTGTTTGTCTCTTGGATGTGAGCCACATATTCAATAATAGGTCTATACAATTACAGCCATAAAACTTACAATGATTCCCCTGTTTCAACATAGGCATCTATTACTTCTTGGGACAGTTTTGACATAAACACCTCAGTTCTAGAATCAAATTCTGTTATGCTGAAGTCATCTATAGACTGGGTACCCTTATAAACTGAAATAAAATCAATTGATACTTTATCACATTCAATCAATTAAAAATCAAAACGAACATGACTATATCTTATTATAAACAAAGTTGAATAGATTTTAATGAAAGAAAAAATGAAAAATATTCAACTGACCAAAAATCAGCAGGTATTTAGGCTTTGTTTAATAGAGGAGATACTTGTCAATAAATAAGGAATTTAAATAATTTTGACTGTTTTTTGCACCCCACTACTTGTGCACTGCCAGAATATTTTAAAGTTGCATTTCATGATTTCTTGCAGCAAATGGAACTGAAAATACCTTTTGACGCCTTTGGTGCAACGAGTATAACACCGGTACAGACAAAATGGCTACCTCCACTGAACCTGTAAAGATATGGGTTATTGTAAATACCTGTATATTTTCTATGAAATATTATGTGAAATAAAATCTTTACCCAATATCTAATTAATGACCTTGATCTATAGCCTTTGATTTCATGAGTTTCTTTCCATATCAAGTATACCAATAGCAATACATGTAGAAGAATATTACAAAGCTCTTATTACTTTATTTTGAGTGCGTACAATGATCTTCAACATTTTTTAATTAAAACTGAACGATGACCTTGACGATTGACCTTGCCTTTAAAGAGAATCCCAGAGAATTCTTAATCTATATTGACACTGAAAATTTCTGAAGCAAATTGTAATTGGTAAATAGTTCATTTTTAGACACATCATACTTAGTGAGCATTTCACGAGCATGTTCTTTATTGGACGGCTTCTCAAACAGCATATCATCCTGTGTTATAACAGTATCAGCTCCTATCACCAAATCTGCTGGATTCTGAAAATTATAAAAGATCACTTTGAATTCTAGATCTACTTAAAGCAAAATGTTGCAAGAGAGAACTTAAAATATCATAGAATTCGATCATCAATAATAATTTTTCGTTTTATTGGCCAGTTAAAATACATCAATAAGTGGCAATTATGAATCTAAATGTAAAATTTGAATCTCTTATCGACACAAAAATTGCTATTCTCACAGATTCTCTGAGAAATTCTAGAGCTGAAATGCCAGCTGACCTATTAGGCTTATTTAGCCAGCATAAGTTACATGTAAACATGTTAATGACGCTTGAATATTGCAACAAATCAAACATAGTAATTATCATGATTAAGTAAATCATGCAGTTATATATGATCTTTTTACTTTTTATGAAAACAATATACATTTACATGTTATATATTTTTTTTTATTTTGTTGCCATAAAACAATGACTAACATCTGAGCCCTGTAACCTTTTAGCCACCTCTAGGGCTTTCCGTTTGGCAGTCTCCCGGGCATAATCTGCAGGGTGTTTAAATGAAGATTTGTCCAAATTTTCTTCAAAGTTGGAGGGTATGACATCAAATTTCAGGCCCTGAAACATCAAAATGAAAATTAATGTGGATAGAATATTGCATATACTACTTTTTAATTATGTCTATTCCTGAGTCATTGAGGTTCCCGCATCCTAAAAGACTATTTCTGGTTAAGAATTTTGCCAACTTTAAGCCAGACTGCATGTGAAGCAAAATCCAGTGTATTAATTGACATTCATACTGTCTATCTGTCTATCAACAATAAGGTTTGTAATATGAAAGAACTATAAGGGGTACCATGATGAAACTTGGTATGGTGATAAGAATAGTGATAGCATCTGAACGCACATGTTGTCTATTACCGGTATCTTAAATTGTCCTTAAAAATGTAATTCAATTTTTTAATTAAGGCCATACCAAATTAATTAAATGTTCTTTGGATTTCCCGCACCATATTTTTCAAAATTCGAAAAATAATATTATAAAAATAAAATGCTCGCCCGCACCCTGAAATTTCTGGCTCATGAATTTTTTAGGGTCGGTTCTGATTTCTGCAAATCTTAAAGCTTCTAGAAATCTCAAATTTTGCAAATTTCGAAGAAATCGATGCTACTTGTATTTGAAAAATTTTGTTGGGAGCAAATTTGTTGTCCAATTTTCATGGCACTGAAAGTCAAGGAGGGGAGAATGTTCAAAAATATTTTCCGTGCTGCTATGTGCCAGGCTTCCTAGTCACCATATTCCTATGGGGATTCCTTTATGAGTACGGAAAACATCATAAATGTATTACTATGGTAAACTTAATCAAAATAAAATTATTTTAATCGCTCGCAACCTTAAAAAATGCAATACTTAAAAGAAAAATAAAATAATTATATTTTCGCCCGCTCGCACCCTTTTTTTCACAAGAAAATCCAAAGAACATTTTATTAATTTGGTATGGCCTAAGTTGTAAGTTAATTAAGCTTTTTTGTATCAAAACTAATAAAAAGATATCAACATTTAAATTTAGTATGGACATAGAAAATGGTGATTGAACCAATTCCATACATTGACCTTGAACTTGAGGTTTAACCTTGACATTGAAGATATCATTTTAAATTTCTCATGTAGCTATAGATTTTATTGTACAATTTATCATACAAAGGAGAACTGCGTTTCATGTCCCTGAACCAAACCAAACCAACTAAAGGCTGAACCATGACAGCCCTATTGATTTGAGGTAGAAACCTTGACCTTGACCTATATAAAGATTTTTAATAAAGGCAATTAACATTATAGAATCTCCTTGCAACTGCATGTTCTATGCTTTAACTTTTAAGCCCAAGGATTTTTAGATAAGTCCAAAGTGAGTCTGTGACATCGACCTTGAAAATCAAAATGTTTCGTCGATCATCTCACAGTAGCTGTACAGGGAACATTTGTGGAAGGTTTGGTGATCCTTCTATGATCATTCTTTCTCACTCACTTACGCGGTAAGACAAAAGAAAAAAAGTAGATATAGCAGTTTGAGATTTCCTTGTCTCACACTCCATGTGACTTCTATTAATTATGACATCATAGAAAGTAACGCCATGCCATCGTTAGATAAAATGTGTGAGGTTTTGGTATTGATTTTTATAGTTTTAAAAATCATTATAGTTATGATAAAATGAGGTGAGTGAGAAAAATAATCAATCACAACATTACGACTGAGACAGGGAATCTCATCCTCATGCAAAAGATTTGCTACATCCACGACTCGGCAAACCTCGTCATGGATTGCAATTCTTTTGCACTCGGATGAGATTCCACTGTCTCAGCCTCAATGTCGTGATAGATTCTATTAGTCTTTCATGATATTCACAAGGATTATAAGTCAACAGTGATCTTGACCTTTGATCCTTTGACCTCGAAAATCAATAGTTATAATTCATGTATCCTCTCCCCATTGGAAACATTCTGTTGGAAGTTTGATTTTTCTACAATGATTTCTTTATCTAGAGTGTGCTGTTCAAAAGGATTTTAAGCCTCAGCTCACAGTGACCTTGACCTTTGACCTTGAAAATCAGGGCACGGCACCTGATAAACAAATTAAGAATTCTAAGTCAAATTCTAAAAATATTTTATACAACAAATCAGTGAAAATTTGAAATATTGAATTTTTCCATTCTATTCTACTCTGAATTTATAAGAAAATTGTTCATAAAATATACGTTACGTCATCATTGCTATTTATAATAATGAGACTAATGTAGATATTGAAATTTAGACTTTTAAAGTCCTTTCTTAGTTAATGGTGCCGGGCCCATTAAGTTTCGTCCTCTCATAACGGGGAACATTTGTGGAAGGTCTGATGTATATGATCATAGTCTTAGTTCTTTGCTGTTCACGAGAATCCAGACACACACACAAACAAACATATGGACGCACTGCAGCCATGCTCTATCCCCTCCATAACAATGTTGTGAGGCAATAAAAAGTATATTTGCCTCTTTCTTTATTTTATAGGCGAACATTGGCGGATTCAGGGGGGTGCAAAGGGGGCATCTGCCCCCCCCCCCCCCCCCCCCACCTCCCGGCACTGACCCAAAATTTTCCGAAAACAGGTATATTTTGGCCCATTTTCAGTAAAAATCGGCAAAATTCGCCCCTTGACCCCCCGGCAAAGGGGGCGCTGGATCCAACACTGGCGAATTTTGGCGAATATTTTCACTCCTGTCCCAATTATCAATATGCGATTGATAATTGACAAGCGAGTAAAAATAAAAATATAGCAAAAATTTCCATGCATAGAGAACTTTGAAAGATATATATACTAAACTTGAATAAAAGATCCATCCTGTAAAATCAATGATTATAAATAGAGAATAAGTGTCTTAATTTGTGTTTTGTTACGGGTATGCAACACACAGCAAGTGCATTTATCGTACATGTAATGCGCGTTTGCGCATTTCATGCGATAAATGCACTTGCTGTGTGTTGCATACCCGTCACAAAACACAAATTATGACATTTATTCTATATATATGCACCACAGTTGTCCGTTTCATTCTTGTTTTCTGAAATTGCGTTTTCCAGGTAAAAAGGTGACATTAACATTCAGGTCACAGCGGGTTCAGTTTGCAGGTTAGAACAGCCGTCGCGGCATGTTTCTTTAGATCTTATGCATTGTTACGTCACGAGTGTTAATACACGAATTGCAGCACGTTCCTTTCAATAGTAACATCTCAGGGAATTACAATGGCTGTGCATATATATACTAGTATAGGCCACCTGTGGTATAGGCTACAGATTATGATGAAAATAGTGTTTAAAAGAATATTACAATTCTGCAAAGAAAGTTGATTGTGATTAAAATTTTTAAAATTACAATGTTTTCTAGTATTTGTTTCCTTCTGGGTGATCCACTGGCAAGAACAAGTCTTTGAGAATTCAGCTGATGTAAAACTGGCTGCAACATCGTTCTCTCCCACGTGTGTTTGTTGACATCCGATTGTGTGTCGAAAACGCTTATCACAAACTGAAAATACAGAGCGTACAAGCGGATTTGAGTAAACGTTTGGAAGACCAAGGATTGTTTTCAACCTTCGTTTCTAAAGAGATTCGAAATTTAACGGTAATTTTGAGAAAAAGACTGCCTTTCGACCACTTTCCCTCATCATCATTGTCAAAGCTTTATGTAAGATAAGATTCAATTGCAGTGCCATTTATTCAAAACAAGATGTGGATCAGATTTCCTCTGACCAGTGACGGTTAATAACTGTTTCAGTGAAAGTTCCCATAAGCTGGTAGCCACTCTATATCTTTTTTATTCTGTGTGACCTTTTATGGCATGAAATATCTTTAAAATATTTCTGTAAAGTTTGAATTTAATAAAACCTAGACTGTACGTAACAATGCTCGAACGTTTTCATTTCATCTTTGTCCGTAACTTGATGAAAGTCAAATGTACACATAACCAGTGCACATGTCAATGATGACTCACCCTTGACGTTTATTCCTGTATGCAAAATAAGTCACATTATATCACATGTCAACGATAGAGGGCGCTAATTGACCTACCTCTAGGCCGTTCCTATTTTACGGCAGAATGGCGAATGCTCGAACGGTTAAAAGAGACTGATACATTGTCGATCATTTTAAATGTTATGCATTTTTTGTAATGGAACTTCTAAATACATACAATTGTTGTTTAAAATATGTTGAAATTATTGAATGAAACTCCACAACATGCCATTAAATAAAAAATTTTAAAAATTGGATGTATAAGGAAAAATTGCATTTCTCGCGGATAGGTAAATTTTAAACTATCCGTGTTTCTCTGTAAGATAATTTGCAAATTTATAATTATCTATATTTATTTAATTTTTCTGACAGATTTGAACAATTTTTTTCCACAAAGATTTATGTCATATCATAGGAATATCTATTATTTATGAAATAAAATTATATGTATGATGGCACAAGAGTCAAAAATGGACCATTCCATTTCTTCAATATCTTCTTCTTCCTATACTGTGCAGGGCTCATGGAGCATTTTCGCACAATGAAGCCATAAGGGGTCAATATTGAGGAGTTTGTGAAAATTAAATGCGATTTTGAAAAATTGGAATATTTTCTCCATACATATCTGTAAAAATGAGTTTTAGAATGTTTCCTTCATTAAATATCGGTACCTGTTACAAGGGTCATCCGGATTTTAAAAAAAATATGTTGACCTAATTTTCGTCTGTAGTCTATATTTTGTAAACCGGAAGTAAGGCACCTTAACACTCAGGTTTCACCAGACTCGGTACTAGACATATGTGAAAAAATATACTGGAAATCACATGCTTTATACTTTATAATTATCTTTAATTAAAAAAGCGTTCGAGCATTCGCCCGTTCGAGCATTGGTACGCATAGTCTAGGTGACGCAACCAAACTTGCACAAGTGATTCATTTTGGGATGCTGAGATGGAACCATGCATGCACCGGGTGCAGCACCTGACCTACTTTTCCACTTGAGTAATCTGCTTTTAAAAACCAATATTGAGCAATTTATAAGTGTTACATTTACCAAACTTGCATATTGGATGTATCTTTGATCAAACTTTCATAAAATGACCTTGCATGACCTACTGTGACTTTCATTGCTTGATTGATTTTGCCTTTAAAAGCCAATAGTGAGCAAAGTATAAGTGCTACATGTTCGAAACATGCATATTGGATGTTCCTTAGATCAAACATTCATAAAATGACCTTTTTGACCTATTTTTACCACTTTTAAAAGCCAATAATGGCAATATTGAGCAAAGTATAAGTGCTACATGTACCAAACTTGCATATTGGGTGTATCTTTGATCAATCTTTCATAAAATGACCTTGGCCTACTTTTTGTGTCGCCTGCAAAGCATATCGACACTTAAGGATCACTTTGTCTGTCTGTCCATTTGTCCATCTGTCTGTCATACTTGCATGTCTGTCACACCATATATAAAAGTGATTCCTAAGTGTTGCTATGTTTCGCAGGCGACACATGCAAACTTACAATTGGATGTATCTTAGCTCAAACTTTCATAAAATGATATTAACCGACTTTTTCTTCTCAAGTGATTTTGCTTTTAAAAGCGAATAAACTTTGAAAATGCTGAAATAAAATGTTGCTGCCATGATAACATGCTGTCACAAGTTGAGTTTTGTAATCTGTGATAACCTATGTTTTCTTGTGTCCTTATTACTTTCAGGTTTCTGAAAATCATATGTGCCAGCAACAGGCTGTTATTACGACCTTCTGAAGGCAAAATCTCCATCTACTATTCATAAGAGACATAAATCTTTTATTTTCACCATCTACTATATTCCCCCTCCTTCATCAAAAGTTAATGAGTACTCTGAATATTTTTACATTTTAGGGCTAACAGTGAATTGCAGACATGATAAGAGTTTAGCAAAAGGAAGATGAGGCTTGCAGACAGGGTTGTGAGGACCCTGATCCCCAACCAGATGTTTGTTAAAGGATGGGGAAAACCAGAGGTATTAATGAGGTAAAATTCTCAATCATTACAATGTCTACAGTACAGTTCAGACTTATGGATAAACTCCACAAAAAGTAGTGGAAAATCCACATGAAATCACAGTTGGAATCAAAGGAGTAATACATGTATTAATTGATTTCCTGCAAAGGTAAAGCATTAGTGTTTTATGATCTTGGCTAATTATGCATGGAAAATGGAATCATTCCACACGACCTAAACTGTACAGATTATACATATAGTGATATACATGTATCATCAGACAATGAGCACCAAACAAAATAAAAACAATAACAGTAAAGCCATAGCCTTCATTGACATGCAAAGCCTAAAATAGCTCTAGAATACAGTGAATATGTTCAAATTTATTTTAGCTCTGCTTCATATTTATTGTAAGCAGAGGACTTTTTATGCCTCTCTATTGAAGATAAAAGGATATATCATTTTGTCCAGTCTGTTTGTTTTTTCTTTCCAATCTTTAATCTTTCGAATAATGTTGATAAAATGTTTGATATTTTCACATGTAAATACCATGTGACATAATCTTTCGATTGATACCAAGGTTTGACCTTGTGACCTTTACCTTGCTTGGAGTTTGACTTATAAAAGATACCATAGCTGCCAATAGACCATTTTCCGAACTTGATTAAAAACTCGAAATGTCCGAGTCAACATCTTTTGTCGTTGTTTTTCATTTTGACGTCACTGTTAAAAGACGAAATTCTGTTCTGACGTAACAGTGAAAAAATGTGCGAAAGTTGCCTGCCTCGGACATTTTTTGTGATTTTGTCAGCCATTATGGATTTTGGCAAGTGGTCTATTGGGGTATAGTACTTCACAAACACATCTTGTTCATTTTATTCATGTAAATATTTAGGTATAATTTATATATTTTTTAATAGAATAATAGAGGGCAGAAAGCATCAGTTGTCAAATAGAGAAACAGCAGCAGCTCTAGTTCCTAGTGATTACCCTGTGTTCATTGAAAAGGTATGTTTTGCTTCAATTTTTAGCTCGCCGGGACGAAAAAGTCCAGAGAGCTAATGCCATACCCTCGGCGGCGGCGTTGTCGTCGTCCGTAGACAAAACTTTAACCTGGGCTATATCTCTTGAACTATAAGGGGTAGGGCCTTGATATTTCACATGTAGATACCTTGTGACAAGACCTTTCATTTGAGACCATGACCTTTGACCTAGTGACCTTGACCTTGGACTTTGACCTACTTTTCAAAAACTTTAACCTGGTTTCTGACAAAAACCTGTATAGGCAAGCTAGGTAATCTTTGATTACCCTATGTTTATTGTTTTCTCATGAGTTTATTCAGTGCCTTATTGTAAATTATGGTAAGGTCCTAGGAAGGAAAATATTTATTTTACGTCCTTAGGAGGGATCCATTTCTGAAAATTACTGTGAAAGAAATAAGCACAAATATAAGTGTACCAACCAATTGAGCTAAGCCAAACAATATAATTTTAAGATAGTCAATATTAAATTGTTCTTTTAACTTAATTTATCTTAGGAGACTAGAGAAGCTGACAGAGTGGTGCTGGACGGCCATTTTAAATCTCCGTATGCTGAAGTTTTTCCTGGATTACTGCCTAAAGTTTCAGAGACTGCCAGGTAAAATATGACTGCTTGGTAAAATATGAATGCTAGGTAAAATATGATTGTTAGGTCAAATACGACTGCTTGTTAGGTCAAATATGACTGCTAGATAAAATATGACTGCTAAGTAAAATATGAATATGACTTCTAGGTAAAATATGACTGCTAGGTAAAATATTACTGCTAGGTAAAATATGACTGCTAGGTAAAATATTACTGCCAGGTAAAATATTACTGCTAGGTAGAATATGACTGCGATGTAAAATTTAACTACCAGGTAAAATATGACTGCCAAGTAAAATATGACCGCTAGGTAGAATATGACTGCAAGGTAAAATATAACTACCAGGTAAAATATGACTGCTAGGTAAAATATTAGTGCTAGGTAGAATATGACTGCAAAGTAAAATATAACTACCAGGTAGAATATGACTGCTAAGTAAAATATGACTGCTAGTAAAATGTGACTGCTAGGTAAAATATAAGTCTTCTTGAGTGAATGTTTAAATCACAAAATCCCAAATGTACCAGTAATCTTATTAGATTTATCAATTACAAAGTTTTGCTTTTTGTCTGCTAGTAAGAGAAGCCAGCAAATTTCTCTTCAACATATTTTGATATTTTTTTGTAATCCGTTTTGAAATTAAACATTGTACACACATACATGTACATGTGTATATGTACTTGTAGCTTTAGAGTTATACTGCCAAAGAAATGGAGAGAGGACCATCCCATGTGTCTATGTCTGGGAGCAACTGGTGACCATGTAAGTACACATGCACTGGTATCTTCCATTATATGAATACTTTCTTAAAGGCAAGATAACTTTGATCTCATTTCCTTAGGGAGTCAAGCCACATTTCCTCTCATTCAGAATAAGCTATATTACTGGCAGTCAAAGAGAAAAAAAATATCATACAAGTACATGTAACTTTTAAAGTCAACAATACATTTTTTCCAATTTTTAGTAAAAATAAATATCAGAATGCTAGAAGTTTTTGCATGTTGTCATTTTCAACTTTGAAAATGATCTCATTTAACAATGATCTTTTTGTAAAGTTCATGTTACAATAGTGATGATCTTGTTTATATTTCAGGGATATTTTTTACGGAGTACTTACTTATCCCAGCCACTTCTCAAAGAGGGAATAGGAACAATACTCCTGGAAAATCCATTCTGTATCCTTAAGTTGTATTTAATCTTTCTACCAGAGTGGGAACACCGGTAGAAATTACAATTACGCTGATTTCATGACCTTATCTATTTATTCTAACATTATGTGATAACGATTTTGAAAATTCCTTCTTCTTTATATTCCAGAGTATTTGCCCTGTAATCAGAGATTTAGGAGCATATGCATGTACAATACTTTTTGGCATGTTTGCTTGTGAAACTAACTACATGTACTATCAATTTTACAAAATTGTAAAGGAACTTACCTGAGTCCATAATTTGCTGGAAGAAGTTAACCAATTATTGTTTTTCAAACTTCATTTATTTTGACAGGAAGTTAAATGGCATTTTTTGGAAGAACTTAATATAAGAATGCTTTGAATGCTAGCAGACGGTAAGAATATATGATAGAAGTTTTCCTATTTTTTATTTCCTTTATTCCTTAACTGAAAAATTCAGATGGAACAAGAAAACCCAAAGATCAGTTGTAAGTACATGTACATGTTTATTTTATGTTCATTTCAGTTTTATTTAGCTGATTTTCCAGTAGATTCATTGGGCAGACAGACACCAGACATCACAAAATTTGGCGATATTTTCATTGTGACGTCACAATAGAAAACATGACAACACATAAAGTCAGTGTGATCAAATATGACGTCACAATTAAAAAAAAACTTTGCCAAATGATGTGATGTCTGGTGTCTGTGCATATAAAATCAAGGTATAAAACGGTCATAAATATTTTCTGGAAAATGGACTACTGCAACAAAAGGAGGACATATAAGTATTACTTTAGCTTGCTTCCGTTCAATGTACAATGTATGGATATAACAAATGTGATATACACTGCCATCCATAAATTAGTATACACTATATCTACTCATGCTGCTGTTATAAAATGAACAGTTTCAAATCCATTGCTGTATAATTCAAATAATGAACCTTGTATAAATCATTTGTAACAAACTTGACCAAAATATTTGAAGTTTTTGAATTTTTATTCTTTTTTATATATAAAAATGACAATTTTTGGAAAAAAATTGTGCAGATGAAAAAAGTTTCTTTTTACATTTTCCTTATCACAATTCATAATTTTGAATTATGTGAAGCCATTTATTATGATTCTCTCAAGTTCAGGGTTAAAAAATTAGGATAAACTTATAAAGAATTTAGAATGATTTCCTTGTTTGTATAGCTATTTATGGATGGCAGTGTACATCATGCATCTTTCAAACTTGCAGAGATTATTAAGCATGACGACTCAACACCAAATGTAGGCCAAGGTTATGTATTTAGGGTAAAGATCATTCTTTTTGGCCGAAGCATTTAGAAATTCATTTAAAATCTATTTTTCAATAAAAATAATTTGATACTGGTAAACTACAAGAATTCAGTGAAATTTCTTTTCTTATTCATGTTATGTGTTTTTTAAAAGTTCTTTTGTTACAGTTGTAGAGATTGTGTGTATAAAGGGATTGTAAGGGGAAGTGGAGTTAAATGCATTTCACTCTCATAAATGCATGTAGCTACAGATTAATCATGTTAATTGATATGTATCATACACATTTTGAACTTAACAGAAATGGCTGAGCCTGATGAGACTAAACATCAAATGTAGGTCAAGGTCTTTTCAAGGTCATTGTCATGTATTATTGATAATGAAGCATTTTTACTGCATGGCTACATAACTTACTTTATATGTATTTCACATCTATTCAAAATTACAGGGATAGGCAGACATGATAAGATTCAACATCCAATGTAGCTCAAGGTTGAGGTCAAGGCCACTTTCAATGTCATGGACAAGTATTCAAGTATATAGAGTCAAACATGTGACAGACAACCTGTTCTTGACTTGAAATTTACTGTTTTCTATATGCATTCTTTAAAATCTTGAATATGGCATGCACTTTCATTAGTGTTGTGCCGATTATCTCCGACGTCGGTGACATCAATGCCAGACCCTTTCGATTACGATCATCGATTATGATTTTGAAAATTGATTATAATATTGAAATTTAAAACATTATAAGAATGAAATACATGTATTTGCAACATTAAACCATATTTTTGCTAGAGAAACAGTTCAAACGTCGTACTAATAATTTAAGTCAACTAGATATATCTTTGACTTTGGTCAGTATGCATACTTATGAAACATTTTGCCGAGTTTACATAAAATTTGCTGTCATCAAAAAGTAAGTTAAGGACATATCATGAAATATTTTGCAGTTTATTATAAGAATCGATAATCAATTTAAAGGCTTATCCGATTAATCGATTTTGAATATTCCATCTGATACCCAACACTAATTTTCATGTATGTGTACTATGTAGGTTTACATGTACTTATTACATTTCTTTCAGTCGTTCTAGTCTGATGTATGTTAGTGACCTTTTTGTACTTGGAGGAGCCCTTATGTTGGAGTCCAGTGCCCTGTTACATTGGTGTGAGAGAGAGGGGTATGGGCCCCTATGTATACAGGGCACATCTATGGGTGGATATGTAAGTACAGTGTACATTGTATTTTAATGGAAAAACATTAGAAGAAGGGTCTACATGTATATATATTTTGTTTGAGTGTGCAAGACTTTGATGAATATATTGAGGTCTATTTATTGGTACTCTTCCAATGTAATTGACGTATAAATGTATGAATTTTATAAAACTAAAATAAATGATAACTTTAGGAAAGAAAATACATGTACCTTTATATATTTTTGGAAAATTTAAAAATCAATTTAAATTTCATACTAATATTACCCCTCTATGTCATTTACTTTCATCTTTGTCATAATGACTTTTGCATAGTATATTCATGAACTTTTGAATGTGCCCATTGGAAAAGGGTCCTTTTGGCTTCTTTTTTGTACTCACTTTTTAGCTCACCTGAGCGAAGCTCAAGTGAGCTATTGTCATAGCGCGCCGTCTGTAGTCGTCCGGCCAGTGATTGGGATAAGCAATCAGGTGAATGTGACAATGGCCTGGAACATCAATGTGCCATTTGCAAAACCAATGTGCCACTGATGAAAATGAATGTGCCATGATCAATTTGAAGAAAACAACCAAACAAACCAGAAAATATAAATATCTGCATTAGTTTTTATGGGTAAAGCATTAACAATGTTGGTCGCCGACATTGAAGTACATTCTGCACTTAACATAACTGTAAAAAGTTTTGAAATATAGGTTGTGACCATTGGAAACCATTGTGTTTAGAAAAAATGCCACTTTTTAGTTTCAAGTTAAATTCTTCAGGTTCTAGTCAATATGGTCAAGGAATAATTTAAAAATGAGACTTTCATCCAGCGGTCATTTTTAACTGAGTCGAAGCATAGTACACCAAGTGACTCGACTTGCTTGAATTATACATGATGGTACAATATAAATAATTATTCCGATTAAAAATATTGTATTATGTCTTAGATGCAAAATTTATGCTATGTTGTCTGGTGTATCAATTGATACAAAGAGTAAACGAAATGAACAAATGAAGATTAAATTGACGAAAGTCGGAAGTGAATATGGTGAAGTTATCACTACGTTGATTAAAAGAATGGAAGATTTCCACAACTTGTTTAAGAACTGAATGCGCCACATTGGCGCACTCAGTGAAATTTAAATGTGCCATTTTAATATTGAATGTGACTATGGCGCAGGGCGCATGCTTATCCTAATCACTGTCTGGCATAAACTTTTAACATTTTTGACATCTCCTCTTCAACCGCTGCATGGAATTTCACCAAACCTTACAGGAAGCAAGTACTCAAGGTCCTCTACAAAGTTTGTGTTTTTCATGCCGAATGGTCAACAAATATGGCCACCGAGGGCTCTGTTTGGCTGATACATTTTCAACATCTCCTCTGCAACCGCTGCACAGAATTTCATGAAATTTTACAGGAAGGAAGTACTCAAGGTCCTCTACCAAGTTTGTGTTTTTCGTGCCGATCGTTCAACAAATATGGCCGCCAAGGGCTCTGATTGGCTGACACATTTTTGACATCTCCTCTGCAACTGCTGCACAGAATTTCACGAAACTTTACAGGAAGGAAGTACTAAAGGTCTTCTACCAAGTTTGTGTTTTTCGCGCTGATCGGTCAACAAATATGGCTGCCGAGGACTCTGATTGGCTGACACATTTTCGACATCTCCTCTGCAACCACCGCACAGAATTTCATGAAACTTTACAGGAAGGAAGTATTCAAGGTCCTCCAACATGTTTGTGTTTTTCGTGCCGATCGGTCAACAAATATGGCTGCCGAGGGCTCTGATTGGCTAACGCATTTTCAACATCTTCTCTGCAAAAAAAAACACTGCACAGAATTTCATGAAACTTTACTGGAAGAAAGTACTCAAGGTCCTCTACCAAGATTGTGTATTTTGTGCTGATCGTTCAACAAATATGGCCGCCGAGGACTCTGATTGGCTGACACATTTTTGAAATCTCCTCTGCAACCATTGCACAGAATTTCACGAAACCTTGCAGCAAGCAAGTACTCAAGGTCCTCTGCCAAGTTTGTGTTTTTCTTGTCGATAGGTCAACAAATATGGCTGTCATGGGCTTTGATCTGTAGAAGTATTTTTGTGACTTTTAACCCTTGGTCTGCAACTCAGGTGAGCGATTGGCCCCCTTGGGCCTCTTGTTATTGTTATAATTTTGCATTCCTTGTACCTTGCTAATTTGAAAATGCTATAAATTCATTGCACAATATGTGATAAAATTTCCCAGTGTCATCTGACCATGTCATCATACTTACATTCATTCTGCACACAAACAGCCTTTTCTGATTCTATTTGGAACTCCATCTGGAATTTACTATTCAGAGTCTATGTTGGTTGTGTTTTTGTGTGCGAGATGACTTACATGCCCGGCAGAAATTTCTGATGTCATTTCTGCATAAATGACAACAAAGTCATGAAACCTTTTGTCATAGGTGCATTTATATTCATATACCTTTCCAACCTTTTAAGACATTCTGTTAATGGAAATAAAAGTAGCTTTGCTTTTTCATCACCAGATGGCGTCATTGTCAGCGGCTATATGGCCTAAACCTATTGGACTCGTGCCATGTTTGTCTTGGAGCACAGCTTCTAATGTTTACACTAAGGTAGGTATCAATAGTTGGAAAGTTATGTAAGTTGAAATTTTGAACTTGCACATATTCATTAATTTAGGATTGAAGTTATAAACAGAGACTCCAATCCAGTACAAGTAGAAAATGGCTATAACAACATCGCAAAAATTGCCACCATAGTCTAGTTGCCAAATGGCTATTTTGGGGGGAACCCAAAAAAATGTTACGCACAAAATGTTTTTGCATGAAAGTGATGTTAATACCCTCTTCTTTGATAATCCGGCTGATGCCACTCTGGCATCCTTGGGCATTTCGAAATTTTGGGGTAAAATGGAATTTTTCGAAGAAAAACCGTTGAAAATAGGAAAAATTCAATTACTTTTTCCATGCTGCAGCTAGATCAACAAGACTGGTACCAAAAGAACGACAATTTAATTGTCTTTAAGTTTCAACCTCAATTTACCAAATTACTTGTCAATAAAATGAGGAAAACTATAGATTTTCGATGAAAATCGTTGAAAATTGGGAAAATACAGTATGTTTTTTTTTATTCAGTAGCTAAATAAACAATTTTGGTACCAAACGTATAATAAATGTATTGCCTTTCATTTTAAATGATACAGAAGTCAGATTCGCAATTTGCAATTTTTGGGAAAAAACTTATTTTTCAAAGAAAACCGTTGAAAATTGGAAAAACTCAATTACTTTGTCCATGTTGTACCCAGAACAACAAATTTGGTATCAAAAGAACAGCAATGCCATTGCCTTTAAGTCTCAAGCTCAGTTTATCAATTGACTCGTCCGTAAAATGGGGAAAACTATGGTTTTTCGATGAAAAACCATTGAAAATTGGGAAACTGTCATATCTTTTTTCATACTGTAGGTCAAATAACAATTTTGGTACCAAACGCACAATAAATTTATTGCCTTTCATTTTAAAAAGCAGATTAGCACTTTGCAAGTACGAAAATGGGGAAAAGAATGAATTTTGAATGAAAAATCGCCGAAAATTGGGATATTGCAATCCTTTTTTCATGCTGTAGTTAGAACAACAGCAAGAAAATGATATCATTGATTTAAATTCAGAATTCCACTCAAGCAAATGGAATCTTCTTGCATTGTTTTGTTTTGTTTATTTTGTTTTTGTTTTGGGGGGTTTTTTTTGCCACACCCTATGTATTCTCTGTGTTTTTACTTGAGATGTGTTGATATTGGTGCTGCAAGCCAGTTTTGTTGGAGATCACCTCCTTTTTTATTGCCTTCTTGGTTCATCAACATACAATTGCAATACTTGTGTGCAACAACTTCTAACAACAAAGAACCATTTTTACATGGTTGATCAAAATGCCTCCTTTGCATCGTACTCTGACAATTCTCTACTCTAAAACATTTACAAAATTAAAGAAATTTGAGCACAGAATTTGTCACATCTGTTTGTTACACAACTCAGATTTCGTGTGCGACTGCAACAAATCAACAGGATAACAGATAGAGGTACAGACACGATTGGCAAAATATTATAACAATAGGTCTCAACATTTTTTAAATATTTAATTCTTTCAGTAGACCCATGTTTGATTGAACTGCATCTTAAGAATGTTTCCTTATGCATGGCTAAAAGTATCTCGTTTTTCTTGACATTTAATCTAAATTCTTCAATTAACTGTTGGTGGTAAAGGTCATCCAAGAGTTTTGAAAACTTATAGCTCATTTCATTCAATCGTACACTGGACCTGACATCAGATATACAGTCTAGATTCTCTAAACCATAGTAATTCTTTATGGATATCATGCCCTCAGTCACAATCTTTTCAATATCTGAATTAACTTCTCTGAAATTTCACACGGAACACAACTTCAAAAGCTTCCCACAGAACAACCTTTGTCTCTCCAACACCATTATATGTTGATGATATCCATCTTCATGATCTGGTCTTCAGAATGATGTGTAGAATGCGAGTTCTTAATCAATTGGTCAGGATTGCTTTCTCGATCAACTGATTGCAAGTACATGTAATATCAATCAGTTGCACTTCTTTTCCTGAGATGTAGCTTTCCTGACTGAATCTTTTATTTGGTTAGTAGGGTGTCAATTGAATATCATTTAAATTTGCTCTCTGCAAAGTGATAGCAATTTTAAGTTCAGAAAATATTGCTAGGGGCGCTGCTGGAGAGGATTTTGGCTGTGCCATGAAGTCACTTTAATTGAAATGACAAATATGGATAATGGCCATATCCCTGTATACAGCACAAAATCGATAATTCAGTAAATCATAAATCGAAGGCATACAAAATCAGGATAAAACAAGAACCAAAGCAAACAAAGAAAAACCTCAACCATACGAAAAGAAGCAAACTCCCGATATTGGAGGGAGAACAGGTGTCAATGAAGAGTAAGCATCTTATGCTTGCATGCAACACCTGCCGCTTAAATTCGGTAGAACTAGCTGTCACATCCGGTTAATTCCATTTCGGAGGTTACTATCTTGGTTGGATGGTTCAAATGGTCTATGACAGAATATCATCTACCATTCTGGAGAGTGGAACATCAGAGTTCACTGATGAGGATTTTTCTATCCGAAACACGTGTCTGGTGCATCAAAATTGGTTTAAAACTTTCTTCAAGAAGGTAAATAGTTGGAACACTTATTATTGAACATTTGAAGTGTTTAATTGTTGTTTTTTTTAGAAATATACGGCCAGAAACAAACAAGGTATAAATTCTGCCATTTAATGGTCAGTTGATACACCAGAGTCCTTCATACATCAATCGATCATCAGCTCCTAAGCATTCTTGTCGAATGATTAACCTGGAGCTTATTTTAAGAAAACTGAAGTCATCTTTTCAACATTGACGTAGGGACTATAGAACAATGTCACAACTAAGCAGGTCTTGAAGATCCACCTCATTAATTGAAACAAACTAATCAACCCTGGCAGAAATCTTTTATGTTAAACGTCTTCAAATTCATTATCATCATTTAAAATCAGATTAATTAACAGCGTGGACCAGACATGCACGTTTCTGGTATTTAACACTCGTCAGTGATGCTCAATCCAAACAATGAAATATGACCAAAATGTCTGATAAGTATGTCCAAAATATACCGAAAGACGTAGCATGATGACTGGGATATGATGCTACAGGACTCAGGTTTCAGAAATTTGTAACAATTTTGTAAACAGATATTTTCGAATGCGTTTGAAGAAAAGACCAACCGAAATTGATCGAACTTGGCTATATGTGCCCTCGGGGATTCCTGGTCCACTAGCAGTGACACTCACCAAGTGGTACAAATGTTAAACGTCTTCAAATTCATCAGCATCATTCAAAAGCAGATTAATTAAAAGCGTAGACCAGACATACATGTTATGTATCATAGACAGTATCCGCTTCTTTTTGAACATGTCTCTTATTTCATCCACGTCTTTCAAAAGCTTGCTACAAGACTCCATGTACCAGTAAAATGTTTTAAAAATGTTGACTTGAATACACATATCTTTGTTCCAGCTTTTCTGTAAACGTGTTGCATTTTTCAAAGTCCTAACTTTTTATGGAAAAAAAACCCTTCAAAATCAAAATTTTCTCCCTTATTGGTCTTCTCCCACTTTATTTATGAACAAGCTGCTTAATAGGAATTCAGAACAATAAAAATATGTTCTTTTGGTACCATAATTGCTGTACCTCATACTAAATACAGTTTGAAAAAATTCATTGCATTTTGCAAATTTTCATCGTTTTTCATCCATGAGTAGTTGTTTTTTACAATTTTTCGTACCAGCAAATTGCAATCTGACTTCTGTATTATTTAAAATGAAAGGCAATAAATTTATTATGCATTTGTTACCAAAATTGTTTAATTATCTACGGAATAAAAAAAGATATTGTATTTTCCCAATTTTCAACGATTTTTCATCGAAAATCCATAGTTTTCCCCATTTTATTGACAAGTAAATTTGTAAATTGAGTTATATACTTAAAGGCAATTAAATTGTCGTTCATTTGGTACCAATTTTGTTGATCTAGCTGAAGCATGGAAAAAGTAATGGAATTTTTCCTATTTTCAACGGTTTTTCTTCGAAAAATTCCATTTTACCCCAAAATTTCGAAATGCCCAAGGATGCCAGAGTGGCATCAGCCGGATTATCAAAGTAGAGGGTATTGACAACACTTTCATGCAAAAACATTTTGTGCGTAACAAATTTTTGGGTTTCATGGATGGCACCTAGACTACCAGTTCATTTAATGAAGGCAACCCATTATAACCTGTTTGTATATCATAAGATGAACTTTCTGTATGTGCATGTATCTTTATCATGTTTATAGATAAAGGTTTAGTCAAATATGTAATCAAATTTGAAAATTCTTTCACTAATGTCACAGGTCAGTTGACTGGTTGACCAAATGATGAAAAATTTATTTGCATGAAGAAAATTTACAGTGTTCATATAAATAGATTGTTTCACATTATCACTGTGTTTTTCAGGGCATTTTGGCAAAGAAGGTGAAATGGAAAGTTCTGAAAGCTCAGTATTACGAGGATAGAGTATATGCTGAAAAAGTGAAACCGGCTTTTGAATCTGGTGAGAGGCACTATGTACCAGAAAATATGGACTCTAGTGACCAAGATGAACTAACAAACGGTAAACACAGGGAAGACAATTTACAATTTCTGTCTCCAGAGAAAACACCATTAGTGCCAAATTACTCAGATCCTGCTATCGTAGAAGATAATGAAAAAGTTAGAGGAACAGTTAGTACGACCAACGCTTCCTTAGCAGATCGGGCCCTGCGGACATTCTCAACTCCGTTGGGTCTTACATCCGTAGTAAAACAATACAGAAGAGTGGACGATTTTAAATCTAAGTCATTTAGTAAAAGCCCTAGTGATGTGACTATAGAGGCTAAGGAATTGGCAGCTAAACCAAGTTTTTTCCCGCTTGGATCGGCCATTTTAAATCAGTTTCGACAAATTGAAGATGTCAAAGCCAAGTCTTTCAGTAGGAAAGATAGTGTTGTGTCAACAAGCTCAGTAGAAGTAGAAAAATTGAAGAAATTTCAGCAGCAGTCGTTAGATTGTGAAGTGATGGATTTCATGCGTCGTGCCATGGATGACATGACACATTTAGCTAACTATTCACCACCGGTTGATCCGAGCCTTATTTTCGGTGAGTATGGTATCACTTTGAAACTGGAGAAATATGATTAAGCTTAATTTTTATCTTTAAGAGCTTGAATGAAATTGAAACCATTCAAGAAATGTCACTTTGTCATAAGTTGTGGTGAAAGTTATATGGGTGCAGGTGCAAGCAATCAAGTTATTCAGATAATCCTTTGTTTTGACTTGGCGTTTTCAATGCTAATTTATCATTACATAGCCAACGTTTAAAATTGAGTAAAATGTTGACAAATGCAGATCCCAACAACCATTGATTTGTACATTTAGCCTTTGCATCACAAATACATGGAATTTTTTACTTTCTCCAGGCATCGTTGCTTCCGAAGATGATTATGTGCCAAGAATGGGAGTTATGCCCCTTGAATACCTCTGGCCAGATAGTACAATAACGTACCTCCCTGGAGGACACCTGTGGTCCATCATTACTACTCAACAACCATTCAGGTACTCATTAGTTAATACTCTTTTTTCCTCTATCAGATTTTCACCTATTACTGTCAAAAGACAGTAAGTATGAAAGGCGTAGTTGGTGAATTTCTTCACACTCATATTCATAATGTATTGCTTATATCCTTATAATGTATTTTAAATTCTAAGTACATTTGATAAAGCTGTGGATTTGTTGAAATAAACAAAAGAAATACATGTGCATCATTAAATGTATGTAAGAGTTCTAAGAAATACCAGTTATGACAACCTGTTGATCAAAATACCTGTATAAAGATTTATAATGTTGATTTTGATTTCAGGGATGCTATAGTGGAGTCTATAGACAGAAACAGGAAGAAATACTACAATAACAAATGATCTGAAGACATGAAATATAAGATTCATATCTTAAACTGGACATACAGTACATACATGTTTACATGTATACATGATTGATAAGGTTTATTTGTGTTCAGTTTGACTTGTTAGCTCGCTGCCATGTTATACTATGGGTATTATAAGAGAGTTTGCCATGTCCATCATTACATCACTCATGTAGATTCCATAATTTATAAGTCAATCTATTCAAACAAAATTTGGTTATATGGTATTGTGAATAGTTTTGTATCCGTGGGCTCAAATTTATGTGATACTTTTAAACATTGATTTTGTGCATCTACATGTATCTACAGACATCTATGTCTTTGCAAATACAGATACATGTACATGTAGATTATAACGATGCCTTACAGACAAGGTTATTTAATCAGCTACCATACTAGAATGAAAATCAAGTGACAAAAAATGTCGAGGAAGATGCAGGGGTCTAGAATTCCCATTTCCTGTTGCCTGGGGCAAGTGAAAAGCTAGGTCGGGAAAGTGCAAAGCAGGTGTTCACTTACCTGTGGGCAAGTAGACTTATTGAACATTTTTTTCTGCTTCATTTAGATTTCTTTCTTATCTTCTGATTTTAAAACAGGGTTTTAATTTATTTTGAGGAATCAAGCACTCAATTTGCTTCATGTATATAAGCCTCATTTCAACATGGCCTTTAAAATGCCGTTACGTGCAGTATAAAACCTATGCTTTCTATACATACTACTTTTTTATAAAAACACTAGAAACTAATATTAGAAACTATTTTTAATGGGCAAGTGATTTTTTGGGTCATGCTAATAAATTCTATGTTGAGAGATGCCCGTGGCAAGTAGATTAAAAAAAATCTAGACACCTGAGATGAAAGGAGAGGGGTTACAGCAAATGATTGATCTTTAGAAATGAACCATTAGTAAAAGTTAATAACTTTATAGATTTCCATGAAATCTGCCTTTATCATATGTTTCCTGTGAAATGACTCTCCAATACCAACTCCTTCTCCCTTCTTTATATGTTTTACAAACATAATCTAGTCTATGTTAGTGTTCACTATCAAGCATTACAGTTTTCTATGAAGTCGGTACAATCATCTCAGGTTATAAATGATGTATATGATTTAATTCATTTTACATTAAACTTTCAATGTGACAGCATTAGACTAGAGGAGGTGATGCTGGAGAATGGACAAGAGTTGACATTCTCAGCTGAACAACTAAATCAGAGAGATATAATGTATACTTATGACAAAAGTGGAGAGCGAGAAATTTCTGTATTTAATGCATTCTCTAGTATTTTCATCCTTACACTGTATGTACATGTATATAAAGGTAATTATGGAAGGTATCGGCATACAGATTGAGGATTGGGATACATGTACTACATTCTTAATCCAACATCTATGGTTGTTTTCTTTGAAGTTGTAAATTTTTCATTATATCAATTTTTTCATTTAAAATTTTTGCTCAATCTTTAGCACTCTTCCAATTGATTTATTCTGCCGCTTTATGGGTATGTCCTTACATTATGGTAACCATGATTGCCTTTCTCCTTTTGTGTCTCCTATATGTATTAAACTTGGTTGAAATGTCAAATAAATTATCTAGTCTTAAGTCATTGCTCTAAATCCTTAATCTCTTGTTAAAATTCCAATGCCATTATTCTGAAATCAGAAATTTGATTTCAAGACACTAGCAGATTTGATACTTATAACCACAATAGATGGCTGTAAACAATCTATTTTCACCCATACATATATGTACATAATGTAGCTTTTAAATGGAATTTCAAAGAATGAAATATGTACATGTATGAACACTTATTAAAATTCAGCAGCCGTTTTCACAAAAATATGTACGATAAATTTGAGAATTTGTTGTAACTTTCAAGTATATATATTTATTTTGGATATTTCAGTAGTTAGAGAAAGAAAATCAAAACTGTTTGAATATTGTGATTTATTTGACTGAGATATGATGAATTGAAAGTTACAACAAATCCTCAAGTTTATTGTTAGTATTTTTGTGAAAATGGCTGCTGCTCTTTATTCTGTAAACCAGCATGTATGAATTTTTTGACTAACACAACAGGATGCTGTGAATTTAACATATAGTAAAGAAGAAAGATAATTTTATACATTTGTTTTCTCAGGTGAGCAATCAAGACTTAATTGGGCCTCTTGTTCATTGAGCATTGTTTATGAACTCTTAATTCTTTGTTCATGTATCTTTTTCATTATTGAGTATCCTCATAATTTGGTTATGAATTTACTTCAAAAGAAGAAACTAGCCGATTTATTTATTATAAAAAATACTGACTGAAGTCAGCATTCATGTACGTGAACATTTATCTGTGATAAAATATTTTCTGAATTGTGGAGATATTTTAAAATAAAATAAATGATAAAATCAATATTTTTGTTTTGTTTTGTCCTTTAATGAGTATACATGGTGTATGAGGGGGTTGTAAACAGAATGTGAACTTAACGTTCCTCATGGAATGGGAGATCACCACTTATGTAGGTCATACACAATGTTAATGTTGGCATCCTGTTTGTATTCCCCAGAAATCGGACATTAGGGGCACATAATTTTGTAACTGTTTGATATTTTTTTCATTAGTCAGTGATGTGGCTTTCTTATTTTAAGTGTTTATCTTATAACATGACTTTTTAGCTCGCCGGGACGAAAAAGTCCGGAGAGCTAATGCCATACCCCCGGCGTCTTTGTCGTCATCTGTAGACAAAACTTTAACCTGGGCTATATCTCGAACTATAAGGGGTAGCGCTTTGATATTTCACATGTAGATACCTTGTGACGAGACCTTTCATTTGAGACCATGACCTTTGACCTAGTGACCTTGACCTTGGACTTTGACCTACTTTTCAAAAACTTTATCCTGGTTTCTGACAAAAACCTGTATAGGCAAGCTATGTAATCTTTGATTACCCTATGTTTATTGTTACTTGAACCAAAGTTTTGACCATGTGATCTGACCTACTTTTCTGATGACCTACTTTTCTGATCAACCTCAGAGGCATCACCGTTTCACATAAACATCTTTTAGAGAATTTAGTTCTCTCACCTGACCTTAAGATCCATTAGGGATCTTCAAAAGTGTTTTTGAACTTGAAGTTCCAAGGTCCTACATCACATGCCCTCATGGACAGAACGATTTTGTCGTACCATAATAGATGTAGACTTGAAAAAGTAAATGGTTTGGTTATCTCAGCTACTAGGGTATTGTCTGTATTACTCATAAGGAAGCAAATGTACAACACTTATATGTATGTAATGTTGATAATATGTATGGAAATTTTAATCATCGTTCAGCCCATGTATTCCTTTATCTTGTTTGCTAAAACACAGACCAAGCCAACAACACTCTGATCTTTATACTTGCCACAAAAAGAGGAAAAATCCTATCAGATTTCAAGGTCACTAGTCAAGTTTATAGCCAATGATACATGATAAAAACTTGCTTGGTAACCTTGTCAAAAATCAGCATAACAAGAGAAAGAACCTATTGATGATCACGGATAAGGTCACAGCTCTAAGAGTCTCTTTGATTGGCATTTTTTTGCCATATTTGGTACTTTTGTTACTGAGTTTCTGTTTTAAGGCCTCATTTACTCATTGGTAGGATATCAACTCAGTGACTGCCACACCCAATAAATTGGCTGTACTTGAAAAACAATGCATAACATGTAAAAGTCCATTCTAATTAAAACCTTGTCTTCTCTAAAGCATTACACAATGAAACGTATAACCATTTCAATATATAAAAGCAAGGATAGCATGGCAACTGCATATCTTCTATGATGTTCACAAGCTGAAGTCCAAAATGTTGACAATTGACCCTTGACCTTGAAAGTCCTCTTTCTATGGGGAACATTTGTTAAATACTTGATGATTCTATAATAATTTTTTGTCTTCTTTGCTGTTCACAAGAATCTGGACACGCATGTACAAACACATAAATGCTATGCTAGATCCAATTTTTTAAATTAGAATTGTAAAAGTCTTCCCGCAGGTGCAGAGTCCAACATTTTGGGATCAAGATTTTATTTCATGTTCAGACCTTCCTGAGTTTCTCTTGATTTCTGATTTGGTGTTGTGTAAAAGATATTTTGCTTTCCTTGAAATTTAATTGTACAACAGCTGACTCTTAAGACAGCCAACCAAACAGGCTTAAAATAAACTGCCCACATGTTATACACATCAAAGCAAGGATTCATTTTAAGTAGTAAATCTTTTAATGCATAACATGTATAAATATAAAAAATCTAAATAGATATGTGATTAAAATGCCTTTATAAAATCAATTAATTTTATCCAGATTATGAATATAAATACATGTAGATAAATGTATTTGAAGTAAAGATTTATAAATATACTGCATATATTTCAGATTTGCAAGTGAATTGTTGTCAACAATTTTTATAGCACCAGTATTGCATACACATACATGTATATACCATTAATTCATATTGATAAATATATTGCCCTTAGAAATTCGGAATGTTACTAAAGGTACGTAAAACATAAAATGTAAGAATGCATGTACAGGTGCATAAATAAAATGACACAGAAAATAAAGTGTAAATGATACATGTATATGAGAATCACAGAATTGTAAATTAATCAGAAACATTGGTCATGGTTGAATGAGATCATGTGAATTAGTGAAACATTGTTGCCCATATTCATAAACATAATCACAAAAATATCAAATGAATTACTAGTAGTCTTTCTTACAAACTATAACAGAAATACTGCTGAAGTTGGAATTTTGACAGTCGTACAGTATGTAAACAAATGACATGTAAATTAGAAATCCCATTCTTTGTGAAAAAGTTTTTTTTTTTTACATGAGAACTACACAATATTTTGTAAAGAACAGTAAATCCACATACTTTACTAAAGACCCGTTATTCTTACCAAAGTTAAAGGTCAAGATGCCAACAGACATGTATGCTCCTATAAAAGTAACTGACCTTGCCCATTCTTAAATTTGATCAACAGTAGATAAAAGGTTGTTCTCTAAATTGCAAGTTAAAGAATATATATCATAAAAAAGTTTATCATAAGAAGTGTAATATAAAATGTTAAAGTAGTGCAACCCCTCAACTAAAATTAATTTCATGAAAATGGAAAAAAAAATAGCCCACAAAGGTGTATAAGTTCTTATAAGTACATGTATTTTTGTTGAGAAGTGGGACCCTTCTTAATTTCCTCAATCTGAAAAGAAATTTCACCCTTTTTCTGTTATTTTTCAAAAATTAACATTTCAAGACATTTTGAAAATCATAGCTGTTAAAAAGAAATATTCATTACATATCCCAAAGCACCATACGTTTGACTTCTTACAATATTACAACTGAAATCTGAACAATCTAAGAAATAGAGAGATACGTCAGACAACTGCACCTACTTCTTTGTTAGACAGCTAACAATACATAATTTTCAGTAACTAAAATATTTCATCCAACACTCAGTAGTAATGGAGGTCACTTCATTGTAATAATTCTCTCTATCCAGTTTAACACTGCTGATGTTTTTGTGAATCTATTGGCCAGATTTGATTGTGATCCGCACACATTACTCCCACTACTCATCACTCCTGCTAAAGTCCAGCGCTTCCTACTGGACAAACACATCAATGGGCCACCACTGTCACCCTGAAATTATTTTTTAATGCAATTACTTTTTGTCAATTTTAACATCAGGCACTCTCACCATTAACACTTTCTATGTGAAAAGTGGTTCACCTTTGGTACGGTATATTGACGTTAAAAAGTTTTTTTTAATACAAGTATGAATCTCTCACTGGAATTTTGCTTTGATAGATTTGTTAGAAGTTTTCCAAATTTGTTCATACATTTTTAAATACTTCATATTCAATTCCTGAGTGACAAACGAGCTTCATAAAAATACATGTATAATGTACCTTCCTGCTTCAGAGCAAGAACTTTAAATTCTTGGTTGTTTTTCATAATAAAAACCTGTATTAATTTCTTTTCACACCTGACATCCCGATAGAATACCAGAAGAATAACCTGCACACAAAGTGAATGTTGTGTTTACTTCTGTTTCCATGGCAACTGTATTTGTTTTGCAGTCATTAGGGTTCCAAATTTTCAGCTTTGCTTCCCGAAGAAACTGAGGTGTAGTAGCTGTAAGAGTTTAAGAAGTACATGTATCAATCTGAATGAAATTCAGCTATCTTTATTTTGTAAACTGTATAGAGATCTAACAACCACCAACTGGAGGTCGTTTTTTCTATAAACTGTCTGTCTCATTTGCATAAATACTTAAAAATAACAACCAATTGTAATATTTGTATCTTTGGTTAGCCAACATGGTCATAAAAAAAAAATCAATAATCACTTAGGGTCTTTCTGGTGTTCATTTAAGTATTTTTATCGAAATGTTTATATACATGTACATTTTGTATTTTGATATTACCCTCCTCTCCTTATTTTGAGAAATGAAAGAAAACTGCACACAACACACGTTATCTTCATAGGTGTTACAGGGACAGATCAAATTTTCATTTGGAATGCTTGTGGCTTATTATTACCAGGGAAGTATTTGCCCGTTTAGACAGCTGCAATTTGATTGGTCAAATATTTATATATCTGACAAGCCCTCCAATCGGTGCTTGTTAGATCTCTATGTAGTTTATGAAATAAGGAGAGCTGGATTTTAAATAGATTGAAGAAGTATTAACTTGTGTCAAAATTTAATAGAATTTCAAATGGAGACTTGTTAATGATATGTTTATAATTTGTAGATCAGCCGGAATGATAGAAGGGAATATCTTATTTACTATGAGCAACATTTCATTTTATCGTAATTTATCATAAAAAGAATAGATTATAGTGTTTGTTAAGTACTCCAAAAGACATTCTTACTGACAGAAATTTTAAACAAGAAATTTCCATAGTAACAACCAACATCCAGGTTTTCCATGCCTTCATTTAAATAAATGTTTATTTTTCTACAAATTTTCATGAAGAAATAATTTCTTGAGAAAAAAACCTGTATTTTGAATCTATTTTTACTTTGGTCAGATTTTTACACTTAAGGTATTATAGTCATACTATAAATTTTAATATGGTAATTCACTCATCTTGGACACAAAATAATTAAATAAGAGGAAAATAATATACATTTACCTTGATTGTAACCTAAGTAGCCCCATCCTGCAAGAAAACAAGTATCAGCCTCTGAAAATATTTCATTCACTGATGGTAAGCATATGGGCGAGATGTAAGCTGTAAATTTGACTGGTCTCTCTAGACGAACGAGGGCGATATCCCAATAAATTGGTCCTAGCCCTGTCCAAGTCAGACCTGGGTAATGGTAGATCAAGTCTGAACTAAGCTTGACACTGTGATTATGAACAGATCTGGAGCGCTCTACAGAGCCTAATGTGACTTCAATGAAATTTGGTGTGTTAGTGTAGTTGTATGCTCCAGGTCTGAAATTAGAAATGACTATACAATGTCAAGAAAATGAAAATAAAGTTTTGGAATTTGAATTCATTATTCATTATTTGTTTCATCCACAAAAATTATGCAAGATCAAATTTCTACTACACAATATATGCGTATGATTATGTAAATACCATTAAAATACATGTACATGCAATAATATGATTTTCATAATATAAGTGTTTAGGGATTTTTTAAAGAATAAAATTATGTGCTGAATAAATTTTCAAATGTTCATAAGGGAAAAAAATCATACATGTATATCACAAAAATACATTAAAATTGACCAAAAATAAAACTCAATACACCAGACTTATCATATTACATTGAAAATTATAGTTGACAACATACAAAGCTACACAGTGTCCTGCAGTAAGAACCCATCTACTGTTAATCAATGCTCCACCACAGATGGGCCGACCCAGGTAGGAAAGGGATACAACCCACGGCCACCTTCCTGGTAGTACGAGGTCACCACCAGCTATATATAGTGCTAGGACGTCGGTCATCTGTATGCCACATTCTGTAGTGAAATTCAAAATTATGTTTTTGTTGAAAAGCATTCTGTAGGGAAATTCAAAATTACGTCTTTGTTGAACAGAGTGGATTTTCATTTATGAAACTGTCGGAAAATAGTACCGATTTCAAAAAAACAAAGTTACAAAAGTGACATACATGTACCCACTGACACAGGAAATAACTTGATAACTAAACGATCCAACTGTTACTACCTCATTCAATCCAAACCTTATTAATTTATCTTGTTACTGATGGAAGTGAAATGAAGTGTATATTCCCTAGATATCTTATTCAATGGGTATACATGTAAAATATTAGATTTACCTTTAGCCTTGCAGGAAAGCAGCACTGTTTTGTTTGTTGTACACACATCTCTTAAAGAATGATGAAAAGGTAGAAAGTCTATCAATCAAAAGGTAAATTCAAATATTTGTGTGAAATTGCTATACATGTACATAAGTTTTCATTTCAATAACAAAATTCATAATTCAATGACAAAAATCATAATTCAAAATCTAACCTTGAATTTCATTTTTCCTAAATGATCAAATTCTAACCTTATAATGAATTGTGAAGTCATAGATAAATTTTCCTGAGGATCAGATTCCTTTACGACTAAGTAACTTCCTTCATTGCCTTCTGTTTCAACAAACATTGTTTTTGATGCATTACTGAAATGTTGAAAGCATCTGTTATAAACAAGATATATCTATGATATACTTATCTCCAGGTGGCAACGAATTCTAAAAATATACCAGTGTAAAAGTCAACGACAGTTCCTTGATATCTATTTTACTTCAGATAATAATGTAGCCTTCAATTAAAGCTTTCAAAAAAGTGTGGATTCTACTAGAACAATACCTGTAAACTTTTTTTCCGACAAAAGAGGGTTAATAAAACAATATCTGATAAAGGAATACTAGTAAATACAGTTTTTGC
Source organism: Pinctada fucata (assembly GCA_028142955.1). Taxonomy (NCBI): domain Eukaryota; kingdom Metazoa; phylum Mollusca; class Bivalvia; order Pterioida; family Pteriidae; genus Pinctada; species Pinctada fucata. Next base: position 31,340,914 of record AP027111.1, read on the forward strand.
TACATGACTTTTAAATCAAGTGACATTCTTTGGTTTTATAAAAGTATGCACTGTAATTTGTTCTTTCCATGATAAATAAAACATAGGTAATCACAGATTACGAAGCACACCTTGTGGCAGCAATATTCAATTTAAACATATTTTTTAAAGTACATGTAAATCGGCTTTTAAAGGCAAAATCATTCAAGTGGAAAATGTAGGTCAAGGTCATTTTATGAAAGTTTGATCAACAATGCACCCAATATGCAAGTTTGGTACATGTAGCACTGATTTGGAAAAAATAATCTTGAATTTTGAATCTTGAAGCTATACTTTGCTCATTATTGGCTTTTAAAAGCAAAATTACTAAAGTGGAAAAAGTAGGTCAGATGCTTCATCCGATGCATGGGTCCATCTCAGCATCCCAAGATGAATCACTTGTGCAAGTTTGGTTACTGTAGCATCAGTACTTTGCCAAATACTGAGCTACCAAAAACTTCTTAACTGGACAAGAACATGCCGGGGTATAGCATAAGCTCACTCAACTTCGTCGAGGTGAGCTAATTAGGGCAACCAGTTTTTGTAATTTGCATTTAAAATTTGACCCAAACTCTCTAAAATAGCAGTCATACTTTTCATTCTGCTGATTGAGGGTTAGCTCACAATGATCATAGAGCACGTATTTGTAACAATTTTTTTTCCTTTTATTGGTAAATTTTTAAATAGGCTTTTCTCCTCGACTCGAAATACAGATTGAGTTCCCCTGCCAGTGGGCACAGCACCCTACCCAAAAATGATTTGCAGGTGCTCTAAAAATGGTTCCAAATAAATAAATAAACACAAACAAAGGACAAAGGACAAAAGACAGCTTTCTTTATCCTTTAGATTTTAATTTCGTTTTCAAGTGATTACCATACCTATGTCCAAGCCCTCTACATATGATGTCACTCCATTCAGTTGTCCAGTTACTACTACATACAGAGTAGTTTTGTCCTTTCAGAAAAATCTGGAGTTTTTGACCATCTGTGCCATTGATGCTGAGAAGATGGACTGAAAATCACAAAGTCATACATGCACATTTGGTATATGATACTTCCTTTGCAATGATAAAGTGTGGTGTGTACATTGAATGCTCTATTTTTCCTTTTTTATTTCATTTTGTATTTATTCATCTATTTATCTATTTATTTAATTTTTTTTAAATAGTGAACATGGTTGTTTTTACCCCTTTCGTGCTTTAAATTTATTTTTTTTATATATATATAATAATTTATCTATTTATTCATACATTTATTCATTCATTTATTTTTTGTTTATTTTCATTTTTTTTTGAGAAAAAAAGTGTGAAAATTTACCACAATAATCCTCATCTACATTGAATTCTCTTTTTTCCTTTTTTTTTTATCTTTTTTATTTATCAATTTTTTTTTTTTTATATATATATATTTATTGATTTCTATTTATCTATATATTCATACATTTATTTATTCATACATGTATATTTGTTTACTTATCTAATTTTCTTTTTAAAAAATGTGTGTGGAAAATTACCACAATACTCCTCATCCGTCCCATCAGGACATTGCCCCTCCCCATCACAGACATGGGTGTGGTTTATACAACTGTAGTCAGTGCATGTGTACTGGTCAACACTGCAATTAGCTTATAAAAGGGAGAATCAATAATGAGAAATTATTATCAAGTGCTCAGTAACATTAATATTAAATCAAAATAGCAAATGAAAACAGTTTGTAAACTGGAACCAAATACAAATCATTATAACTTGCGGACAAAGAAGGATAACTCTTTAACAAATTATTCCACTACATCTTTCCTTTAAATCATCAGCATATTCTTTTTACTTGCATTAAAAACTTCACAAAAATTCATGCTTAATAAGGACTTAGGTTAAGAAACAAAGAAATTCTACAGAGAAATTTAGCCTACCACAGTTAGTTTCATCACTGATACAGTCTGTGTAACCATCACACACCCATTCCTGTCTGATACATGTAATGTCTGTACATTGATGCTCATATACTGGGTTACAACCTGTACAAATAAATGGAAAGATTGTCATGAAGAAGGAATGTCTTCATTACAACTGGCAATGTTTTTACACTTCAGTTTATTTTGATTTTTTTTTTATTTTTTTTTTGACTGTGAGAATTTCCTTCACTTGCATATCCAAAATATCTCTTTCTCTCTCTTCACAGAATTTATCGTAAAATAACTGAAACTTAACATATTTCTTTCCTTTGATATAGTATCCATACTTCAATTAACTTCAAAGCTGGTTCCACTCAAACTTGGCAAAGTCCAGTCTTTCCCCAACTTTCAGCTCACATAGGTCATTCGGACCTACATGTATGTATTAAAGAAACACATAGGTATGAAACAGAAACTGTCTGTCCGAAAAAAAACTGCAAAAAATCAGCTCTAAGAATAGCCCCTTGTACATTCTTCAGTTTAGCCAACATCTACAATACATAGCAGCCCTGGTCCGAACAACCTCTGACTACTTGTCAATCACGCTTTAAAACGAAGAAATTAAAATTACAATCTTGACATGTTAAAATTCTCACCAGGGAACGAAAATATTATAAAAAATTGCACCGGAACATTTGATTACATAACAAATAGACTCGCCAGAAGGCATCGGTCATTCGGACCGACTATCGAGAGGAAAGCACTGGTCCGAACGTAATTTTGCCTGTCAGGACGGGCGGACCGATGTTATTGGGAAAGACTGAAAGTAATTTTTTTTAGCACATTTTGTACTACTTTTATACAGTAGATATTTAATGTACATGTGTATAATCGTTTGACTTACTACAATTTGTCTCATCACTGTTGTCATAACAATTATCCACGCCGTCACACCATTGGTTGTTACTGATCTGTATACCATTATCACATTTCCTCTGGTTTATCTTAGGAGCTGTCAATTGCAAAGAAACAAGGATCAAAGTACACACATTTTGTGTAGATTCCATATGATGGCCATGAGGGTTAATTTTTAAAAGATAGGCAAATAAGGTTTAACTTAAAGGATTTATTTAACAAAATGTGTTATGAGAGAATTCAATACTGGGCAAAGCAGTCCCTAACCTAAATTTGGCAAAAATAAGACTGGGTGAATTCATAGCTGTATACATTATAATGGATCAAGGATCAAAAAGCATCTCTTGCATAAAAATGCATACACCACTATACCAGCCCTTTTGCCTTTACGTTATACCTACCACAATTTATTTCATCACTGAGGTCATCACAGTCCACTTGACCATTACACTGGACAATGAAACTCCATAAACACAGGCCATTTGTACACTGAAATCCCAAACAGTCTGAAAAAGATAAACATGTATCACCATTCATGTTTATACATTTTATTTACATTTACTATAAAAATGTTGCACTTGTAGAAAAGAATGGATCACCAATCAAATCCTTAGCAGTAACCTTTGGCTATTGTACAAAGGAAATGAATTTCCAATCCCCCCTCTAAAATACATCAATTTATTCATTTATAAATCAATTAATAAACTTCATTGAATTTGTAAACCAAGACAGTTGTTCAGATTTCAAATTGGTGGATTACATTTTCTTAAATCTTCAGTATTAGGCCTTTGAATGACCATTATAACTAAATTTTAACATAGAAAACAAATAGAATTCTTCATCTTATCTTCATACATCAAATATCAGATGAATTAGATATAATCAATACATCTTCACTATAGCATGTCTATTGTATTGCTTTTCTGACTTCAATGTTCTCTAAATTTTATCTTGAAAAGGGATTCTCAAATATGATGATGATGTTGTATGGGGAATATTTGATGCATGCCTCTTTTATCAACCAAAATCCTACATGTACATATAGTAATGACTGCCTTTTTACAAATTATTTCACAAAGGATAAGATCAATAGAATAGACCACAAAAGGAAGGAAAGAAGAAGAATTTAAGACATACCCGGACAGTTATATTCATCAGATTTGTCTTGACAATGTGTATATCTGTCACATCTAGACGTCTGCGGAACGCACTGGCCACTGTCACAACGGAATTCATCACTGCTACAAGCTGTAAATGCAAAAACAAATTATCTATAGAATGACATTCAATATATTCACAATAAATTCAATGCTCAAAAAATATAAATACTCCATATTATTAGTATATTTTTATACTGAAATAAGTTACTAATTCTGATAAATCATTTGTTATCTATTTTCTATAGACTTAAAATTAATTCTTGATAGGGTTTTTCAATAATACTTTTAATTTGACCCTAGTATGTGGTGTAAACATTAGGACCAAAAGGTATTCTTATCCAATAGAAATTTCACAACTATTGCATCATTTCCCGGAATTCCACCCTGGTTGCCATGAATTTGATAACATCACATCAGATTCTATCACCATATAATCTGTACATGTACATACAAAACTCCAAATTACCTGGTAAGGAGATGGGTGGAGGTAGTGTGGGGGTAGTTGTTTTAACTTCAGACGAGTATAATACTTCTGTCGAACTGGATACAGACAAACTTATTGCTATATCAGAGTGAGGAGCCATTCTTGAGGAAGTTACAGATGTAGGTTGAGAAGTTCCGTAACTGTTGATTCTGTAACTCTCATTCATAGATTTACTTGCTGTTACTGAATGCAAAGGAAAATCGTTTGACGTTGCTGATGGGGTTATACTTAAAACAGTAAAAGAACTAGAAGCATTTGGTAAGCTGCTCTCAGAAAGTATCCATGATGGAGTTTCAATATGCACAAAAGATGAGCTACTAATTAGCAAATGGAAAGAGCCGCTTATGGAAGAAGATAAATGCGCATATTTATTTTCTGTTATATTTGGCATTATGGAAGACAACACTCCCAGTTTAGATGTGGACACCAAATTAGTTTGCATTTCCACGCCTTTGGAATATGATATTCCAGTAGAGTATCCATTTGATGCTGTTTGTTGAGTTACTATGTTGACACTGCTGGAAGTCCAAGTTGATAAAGTAGGTGAAATAGTAACGTTTTCTCTGGAGGTGTCATTTTGTCTGTCTGTTTGGGGTGCATACCATATCCTCTTCTTCCCTTTAATACAAAAGATGAAATTACAAAGAAATCTGATCATAAAAATGTAGACTTTGATCAAGGTCTTTCAAGGAATGTATGACTTAACCAAGGCTTGTCAAGTTTCATAAATGTAACAGCACTGAGCTTCTGTAATAATATTAATGCAAGTTTTATGGACCATTTCACATTATCTGCGGTACTGAAGTTGAAGCTCAGTTCCGGTGGACAAACAACAGATTGCGCATGCACCAGTGACGTCATTTGATTATTTTAAGACGTTTTGTACGGGATCATGTTTCATTTGTTCCAAGAAAAGCTTCTTGTAACAATCAAATGACGTCACTGGTACATGCACAATCTATTGTTTGTCCCCCCGGAACTGTGCTTCAAATTCAGTACCGCAGATAATGTGAAAGTGTCTATACTTTGAGAGGAAAGTGTGTACTTTAATACCTGGTTATAGGTTCACAATTATTGGATGGAAGCCCTATTGCCCATTTTTATACCTAGTTACAAACTCATAACCATTGGATGGAAGCACTGTGGTAATAGTTATGCACAGGATGTGTTTGAGGACATTGATGCCTTCAAAAAGCATTATAATGAAAGTATTATTGGCAAAGGAAGAATTTGTGAGTCAAAATACAAAACTGAAAAGTCTTGTTACGACAAACACACTTTATTTACAGCATCAATTGCAAAATATTCACTCTAATAATGCATAGACCGTATAAATAGAGTAACATGAACAATTTGAATTTAAACCAATTTTTGCCTAAAGATTTGACCTTACCTGATGTACAGTTTCTTAGAGAGGAACTATTATATATAGTACCAATAGCAAATACAGACCGACAGACATGTGCAAAGCAGTATGCTAAAGGGAAAGAAAGGTTGAAATAAAAATAAAAAATCTCACCATTCACGCTCAGTACAACGGCAACCACAACAGCAATTAAGACTGCAGCACAGAAAAAACAAATAGCTGTAGCTACCAGAAGTCTGCGTTGAGCCAACTTTTGTTTCTGATGGATAGCATCTTCATCTATAGCAAGGTGGTTCATGTCAAGGCCATTCTAATTTCACAAAGTTATTGCAATGTTCAGATGACTCTTTTGAGTATTTCAGACCCTGAGTGACCTAAATGATGGAAAAAATGAAACTGAGTGAATTATATAGTTGATTAAAAATAGCAATCCGAGGAATGCTTGTGTCGCCTGCAAAGCGGCTAAGTTATTGTTCAAGAAGTGGATCAAATGTGTAGGTCAAGGTCACTAGGTCAAAGTTATTGATATAGGTAGTGATGTGACGTCAGTCGCCGACTTTCGATAGTCGATCGCTGAAACCCCTTCGATTTTTTATTATCGATAGTAAAATGGTACATTGATTGACGCTTAAACTAGAAAAGGAAGAAGAAGGAGAGAAATGGCTCAGATCGAATTAGTTACGTTAAAAACACCCACAAAAATGCCGACTTCTATCATATAAATGTCATTGTTCATGTAATTCATTGTGTTGGTTTGCCAGAATCTTTTGAATTTTCTCTAAATCAGTCTTATTTGTTCGAGTAGCCATATGATAGGTTTGTTTGATAGTTGTTTTGAACATTTCGATTATTTATAAATAGTTAGTCTCCAATAATGCCCGATAATCGATAGTAAAATTTTCCCAATTGCTCATTACTACTAGTAGGAAAGTCTTGTCAAAGGAAATTCACATGTGAAATGTTAGACATATTACTTACCGGTACCAATTAAAAGATTTGGTCAATATGAAATTTTCAGAAAAGAAGGTCAATCATCTAAGTCAAGGTAAAAAAAAAACTGGTAACAATAGAAAGGTCTCATCATAAGAAATACACATGTGAAATATCAAAGCCCTATCACTTGCCAATCAAAAATTATAGCCAATCTTTTTTTCTTTTTTTTTTTTGAAAAGTAGGCAAATATCTAGGTCAAGGTCACTAGGTAAAAATATTATGATACATGTATGTTTCAAAAGGTCTTCTCACAAGGAATACATGTGAAATATCAAAGCCCTATCACTTACCAATCAAAAGATATTGCCAATCTTAATTTTTTTTAAAAGTAGGTCAAGGTCACTATAGGTAATAAAGCCTACGCTCCGCAGCAAGATACGCCCGTTGGGATTTTTTTCACAACACCAAAATATCTAAGTCCCATAACTCCATAAGGACAAATTGGATGAACCTGAAAATCGAAAGGCGGCTTCCTCTTCAAAGTCTGATCACAATGTACAAATATCATGAAAATCTGTTGATGCATATTCAAGTTATTGCGTACCATGCACCTATATTTTGCCCTAAGCTTAACATGTATGTGCATATAACCCCCCCCCCCCCCCCCATTACACGACATAATTTCTGGATAATGTGACAAAAAATTTAAGAATCCGTTATATTTGTGAAAGAACATCCTTTCTACTTGAAGTATACAAAATTTCAAGATATTTTGACCAGATTTGTTTTTTAAAGAATTTTTAACTATTTTAGTATATTTTTACATTGTATCTAAAATATCTAAGTCCCATAACTCTGTAACGACATATCCGATGGACCTGAAAATCAAAAGGCGGCTTCTTCTTCAAAGTATGATCACAATGTAGAAATATCATGAAAATCCGTTGACGCATATTCAAGTTATTGCATTCCATGTGCCTATATTTTGCCCTTAGCTTAACATGTTTGTGCATATAACACCCCCCCCCCCTCCCATTACAAATATCTCTGTTATGCGACCAAAAAATTAAAAACCCGTCACATATGTCAAAGAACATCCTTCCTACTAGAAGTATACAAAATTTCAAAACATTTCGACCAGGAATCATTTTTAAATAATTTTCAACTATTATAGTATATTTTCCCTGTATTTTAAAATATCTAAGCCCCATAACTCTGTAACGACAAATCGGATGAACCTGAAAATGAAAAGGCGGCTTCCTCTCCACAGTCCAATCATAATGTATGAATTTCGTGAAAATCCGTTGACGCATAATCAAGTTATTGCGTTCCATAGACGGACGGCCAGACGGACGGACTTCGCCATACCATAATACGACCGTCAAATGACGGGCGTATAAAAAACTATGGCATATAATTATGTAGAAAGGTCTTGTCCAAAGGAAATTAGGAATTTGCATGTGAAATATCAAAGCCCTAGTACTTACCGATCAAAAGACGGATGGACGGACAACAGACAAAGTGATCCCTATGTGTCGCTATGCTTTGCAGGTGACACAAAAAGGAGTTGATACATGGTTATCCTGGTTATTTAATCAGACTTGTAAGAAGACAACATTACTCACCATGAAAGCTTTCGAACACATATTCCTGGAATCCAAAGAAAAACTTAACCTACTTGCATCGATTTAATCTTAACAGCATAAAGAGGGTTCTCACAGTTACATGGTGATGGGGATGTACTATTGGCTTTATACAATGTGCATTATAAGTAAATGATAATGAAAAATTTTGTCTCTTTTTGTTACATTGTGCTTGATTAGCTAAAAAATACTGTAACATTGTGTATTGTTGAATGGAAGACGTTTCGTCAAGCTACTGTATCGCGATATGAGTACAAATGATATATCGTTACACCACTAAAGGGCCCGTAACTCTTAAGGGGGGGGGGGGGGTACCACTTTATGTATCAGGATTCCTAATTTCAATGGAAACTGATGAGCTCCTTTAATTTTTGTATAACTGCGAGGTTGCGGTTAGACAAAAGTTAAAAATGTAATTATCGCTGTGCGATATAAGTCCCCTACCGGCGGCATAAATTCATGTCCTGCATCTCTGTTCATCAGTTCATTATCTGCAACAACAGCCAAGATTAAAAGTCTGGGAAACTGAATTAATGAAATTTGCCAAGTCCAAGGGCCACAACTCTTGTGAAAATTAGTCAATCTAAATTAAACTAGAACTTGATCTGCATCACACTATAATGTATTCACATACAAAAAATCACTTCATTAACTGCAATAACAGGCACGAAAAAGTCCGGAAAACTAAAAAATTCATGAAATTTGCTAAGTCCAAGGGCCATAACTCTTGTAAAAAAAGGTCAATGGAAACTAAACTCAAACTTGGTCTGTATCACACTGAGATGTATTCATATACCAAAAATCAGTGCATCATTTGCAATAGAACTGAAGAAAAGTCCGGAAAACTAAAAATTTCATAAAATTTGCCAAGTCCAAGGGCCATAACTCTTGTAAAAATAGGTCAATCTAAAGCAAACTCGAACTTGATCTGTATCACATTGAGATATATCCACATACCAAAAATGAGTTCAATATTGCAACAACAGCGAAAAAAAGTCCGGAAAACTGAAATTTTCATAAAATTTGCCAAGTCCAAGGGCCATAACTCTTGTAGAAATAGGTCAATCTAAAGTAAACTCAAACTTGATCTGTATCACAATGATATATATCCACATACCAAAAATGAGTTCAATGTATGCAACGATAGCGGAAAAAAGTCCGGAAAACTGAAAATGGGACAGATGGACGGACAGACGGACAGACAGACCGAGAGGAAACTAAGAGTCCCCTTCGGCGATGCCGGTAGGGGACTAAAAATAAAGCCTACGCTCACGCAGCAAGATACGCCCGTTGGGATTTTTTTCACAACACCAAAATATATAAGTCCCATAACTCCATAAGGACAAAACGGATGAACCTGAAAATTGAAAGGCAGCTTCCTCTTCAAAGTCTGATCACAATGTACAAATATCATGAAAATCTGTTGATGCATATTCAAGTTATTGCGTTCCATGCACCTATATTTTGCCCTTAGCTTAACATGTACATGTGCATATAAACCCCCCCCCCCCCCCATTACACATAATTTCCGGATAATGTGACAAAGAATTTAAGAACCCTTTATATATGTGAAAGAACATCCTTTCTACTTGAAGTATACAAAATTTCAAGATATTTTGACCAGAAATAGATTTTTAAAGAATTTTTAACTATTTTAGTATATTTTTACATTGTATCTAAAATATCTAAGTCCCATAACTCCGTAACGACAAATCTGATGAACCTGAAAATCGAAAGGCGGCTTCTTCTTCAAAGTCTGTTCACAATGTAGAAGTACCATGTAAATCCGTTGACACATATTCAAGTTATTGCGTTCCATGCGCCTATATTTTGCCCTTAGCCTAACATGTATGTGCATATACCCCCCCCCCCCTCCCTCCCATTACAAATATCTCTGTTATGTGACCAAAAAATCAAAAACCCATTACATATGTCAAAGAGAATCCTTTCTACCTTAAGTATACAAAATTTCAAAACCATTCGATCAGAAATAGATTTTGAAATAATTTTTGACTATTTTAGTATATTTTCACTGTATTTTAAAATATCTAAGCCCCATAACTCTGTAACGACAAATAGAATGAACCTGAAAATCGAGAGGCGGCTTCCTCTCCACAGTCCAATCATAATGTATGAATATCATGAAAATCTGTTGACGCATATTCAAGTTATTGCGTTCCATGCGCCTATATTTTGCCCTTAGCTTGTCATGTATGTGCATATAACCCACCCATCCCCCCCTTCCCATTACACACAATATCTCGCTTATGTGACAAAAAAATTAAAAACCCGTTACATATGTCAAAGAACATCCTTCCTACTAGAAGTATACAAAATTTCAAAACATTTCGACCAGTAATCGATTTTTAAATAATTTTCAACTATTATAGTATATTTTCCCTGAATTTTAAAAATCTAAGTCCCATAACTCTGTAACGACAAATCGGATGAACCTGAAAATCGAAAGGCGGCTTCCTCTCCACAGTCCAATTATAATGTATGAATTTCGTGAAAATCCGTTGACGCATATTCAAGTTATTGCGTTCAATAGGCGGACAGACAGACGGACGGACTTCACCATACCATAATACGACCAGTCAAATGACGGGCGTATAAAAAGGAGCTCCTCAGGCCTCAGTTTCCACTGAAATTACAGGATTCCATAAATTGGTGCCGCAATAACCCATTGAATACCTTAAATATAAACAGCTAGCAGAGGAAAAATACACAGTGTGACCACAACCCCACTAAAAAGTGCCAAAAAACCTTATCAAGACCGAATTTCCTCTGATCCAAAAATTAACCATTATTTTGTCTATGTAAGCTAGCATTCTTGTTACTATGAAGATATATAGCATTGATTGGAAAATAAAGCATATTCATAGAAGTGTTTCCCCAAATTTACCTAGTAAATTTGAATCGTAGAATCTTAGAAGAGTTATCGTTCCTTTTTCTCCAAAGTTCAATTTGTACAAAAGCATTTCGCATTTACCAACTTCGTGGAGGAGCTGGGAGCAGGATGTCGAAGAGGAAGTTAGTGGAAGTTGATATGAGGAAGTGGAAGAAGAGGAGGAGTAAAATTACGTGGATGAAGTGGGAGTGGTCCAGGAGAAGGAAGTGGAAAGACGTTGATGACTCAGAGGAGGAGGAAAAGAGTTGAATTGAGAGGAGGAAGAGTATGAGGAAGAAGAAGGAGAAGACGAAGGGGGAGGAGAACTGGTGGGAGGGAGGACTGGTGGGAGGGAGGGGAGGACTGGAGGGAGGGGAGGACTGGAGGACGGGGAGACGGAATTGAAGTTCAGGAGGGAAGGGTGAGGTTGACATGGAGAAGGTTCCAAGTGGAAATGGAGAAGGAAGAAGTAGAGGATGAGGTGGATGAAGAGAAGGAGATGAGAAGAAAATAGAGAAAGGATGAGGAAGGAAGAACAAGGAGGAGTGGAGAGGAAATGACGATGAGGATCGAAGAAATGGGAGGGGGAGGAGGGATGAGAATGGGCGGGAGGAGAGAGAAAGGGGCGGAAGGGGGAGGGGAGGGAGAAGGGGGAGGGAGAAAGGGTGGGAGCGGGTGGGAGGGGGATAGGGAGGGAGGTACCCCTGTCCGCCCCCTCTATAGGTTACAAAATAATTGAGTTATGTTATGTAAATGGTTTTTTTTCAAGTATTATAGTATGACCTTGGTCTCTGACATTTTGACCGCAAACTGAGTAGGAATCATTGCTTGATTATAGACAATCTGCACATGAAGTTTCCTCTATGTAAACATAGAATTACTAGTACTTGAGTCATGATGCAGAAAGGAAAATGTGCTAGTGGGCAGACGGACAGACGGACGAATGGATTTGTCAACTTCAGATTCAGTTAATATCAGATTCTATTATTTTGACACTGATTCTATGAGATATTCAGAAGTAATAAGCAAGTTTATTTTCAGACAAAAAGCCAAGCAACAGACAGAACACAACAGAAACCATATCCTCATGCTTTTTCCTGCTGATCTTCGATACGAGAGCATAAGCTTACAAGCATTATGCATACTTTTTTGCAGCATATTATAAGACTATTACATGAGCCAACAGAGTTTTCAAGAGTAATGTATGCATTCCACGTGTATCTAGATTTAATCCAAGGCTGGGGAGGGTTGTTCGGAGAAAAACAACGCACAAAGTGGATGAAAAAATAAGAATGTTAACGTCTTCAAATTCAATAACATCAAGTAAGAACAGATCAATTTGCAGCATGGACCAGACATGAACGTTTCGGGTACTTAACCCTCGTCAGTGATCCTCAATCTAAACAATACAATATTGCCAAAGAGTGTGAAAGTTATTATGCCCAAAAATGTTCCGAAAGACGTTGCGCAGGTTGGGTGGGAAATGATGCTACAGGACCCACGTTTTCGAAATTTCAGGAAAGTTTGATAGCAGAATTTTTAGAATGCGTTGAAGAAACGATCAACCGAAGTTGGCCAAGAGCATCACCCCCCCCCCCCCTCGGCCTTTGCGCCTTGTTATCAAACGCATGGCTATTTTCATACACATTATAATAGAAGTCAACGTCCCGAGTGGAGAAAACGCCGGAACCCGACCTCTTATGAAAGATACTTTTGAAGTACTTCAAGTTGTTTTTGTCGCCAGATCTGTATAAACAAAATGAAATAATGTGTTTATGGTTGACTATGGGAATTCAGTTTGCATGTAAATTAAGTGTTCAAAGAATAATACTTCTATCATGTCCGCTTCTCGTTCTGACACAGGAACAATCAAACCGAAAAGGTAGGAATTTTCGACATTGGTTACTATAAGTAATATGCAAATACATTATAATGATGCTGTTTAGAGGTTATGATTCATTGGTACAGTAAAAATTCAGCAAATTCATATATATTTGTAAGGAAATAATAGCGATGCCAAAGAGATTGAGCATCTCCGACAAAACTTCACGACAAGTACAAGTTGAATGCAATCGTACAATAGACATAAACAGCAATCTCAATGAAACAACCAGAGGAAGCCAAGTATACACCATACAATGCGCAAAAAATCACGATTATGTTTTATTTTAATTATTAATGGTCAACCGCGGATCAAGAAGGGGGAAGTAAGGGGGTCAGGACCCCCTTTTCTCCTCGAATTTGCCAAAAATGCTGATTTTCCCGGGTTCTTATTTCAGTATATATATATTTTTTCAAAACCATATGTTGCATCCCCTGGTAAAACCAAGATCCGCCAATGAAGATGTTTGATGAAATTACAATCTGCTCACATAAACTCTTGTTGTTTCTGATATTTCAGATCAAAATGATATTGGGCCGTGTCCGGTCCCTGAGCCCATCCCTCACGGCAAATTCTCTGTATGGGGTGACAACCTTCTGATAGAGTATTCCTGTGACCCAGGCTTTGAACTGCTGGGGAATATGTTTGGTGCCTGTGACATCAGCACTGGGGAATGGACGGTGGAACCACCAATCTGTGTCTGTGAGTGTAATTGTTAAAAGTAAATTTTGATATCTTTTCTTTCTCGTAATATGAACGCAATGTGCAGATTAAAGTATCTACTGATAATTAAATTTGACAGATTCCGCCGCTCGCTATTTAATATCTAACGTAACACGTATCTGTTTACTCTCTGTTTTAAGATTTACTGTCTTTGTTTCTTTTTTCGTGAGAAAACTTGTATTTCTAACATATATATTTTGTAGCTGTATTTTAATCGAGTAGTCCTCTAACACCCTTACAAATGTTCACTTCAATAAAGTTTGGAAACGAAATCCAGAGTTATTTTTGAGTGTAAAAGTAATCATGGTCTCATATATTGAATAAAAAACTACAAAAAGAAGAAATGTGAGTCAAATAAGCTTCATTTGCATTTCATTTATTAGTTTAAGTATTTTTTGTTTGATTTCTATCAAAATATCGAAGAGCCTTTGATCAGAATAAAGCGTTTTGGTATGAACAACAAGAAACGCGTAAAAGCTCCTGGATACGACGGTTTATCGATTAAATAAAAAAACATCATGGGAGTGCAATCTTGTCGATTTTACAACCACTTCAGTTTTTTTTTTAAATAGTTGGAATCGTGTATCCATCAATGAAAGAAAGTCATTTATCAGTCTTTTTATCTAAAAGAAACTTTGATAAATGTCTTCATCGCGATCAAAGTACGTTAAAATTTGTAATTACAACAAGAGCAAGATAAAACGACAGATAACCCCCCCTCAATATACCAGTATGTAATCCAATAAACTTGAGCCTAACTTCAGCAGATAGCTATATTACTTGTATATGTACTTCATTAAACAAACATCAAATTATTAAAACTTAGTTAAGATAAGGTTAGTTATATCACAGAAATTGAAGAAAAATCAATGGAGATGGGATTAGATATTACAATGCATATATATGCTTCATCTGGCAGCCGATGGATGTGAAGAGCCAACCCCACCAGAGAATGGTTTTGTTAGTGTCAAGAGACAAGGTAAAATGGCTGTGTTTGTCTGTGATAGAGGTCATTACTTGGTGGGCAAGGACAATATCTACTGCTATGGCGGAAACTGGAGCAATCCCATACCTGAATGCAAAGGTATACATGTATATAAAATCTACACAAAAGATTCCTAATTTCATTTTTAATTGCTAACCTACAAAAAAATAAGAGCGCAATGTCATGTTTGATTCTTTGATGTATCGTATTTCAGGAGCGAGTGGTCATGCTCTTTTCGGCAAGAAGATAATGGTGAGAAATGACACAAAACCTGCTCCGGCCAACAAAGCTCCTGTTGTGGATTTTGAAGCGGAGATTAGAAAGACTGATACCACGTGTTTCCGGTACCGTCGGAAGTCCGTCCCGCCAAAAATTGAATACGCCGACGTAGAAACAAAATATATCTACAACAAGTACAGGCGATTGTGGGTCATCGTTGCTAATTATACTTGCTATGAAGGTTTTGAAATTCCGGCCAATGGTAGCAGATATCTCTTCTGTCAGAAGTACGAATGGGTGTCACCTGTCAAACCAATCTGCGTCAAAAGTAAATATCGATTTTTACTTGTTTAGCTAACATTGCATGGTTCTTATAGGATAAAGAGACGGAAATGATCATCCAATAAGTCTTCCATGTCGAATCTACAATTAATACAGCAATAAGACATACATCCTCAGATTAAAGGAAAAACACACAATGCGCTGATCCAAAATTTATTTGCCAAGAAAAAGGTTCCAAGTGGGTAGGTCAGTCCGATCAGGGGTTGTATGGTGGTCGTTTTGTTTTTAACACATTTTATGGAAAATTCTGATTAAATGCATACACTCAGAATTTTACGATGTATAGCGGATTTGAAGACGATCCTTTATCCCCTTTCTGAGTGCCTATAGATACATGTATCAAACATTCTCACAACAATATTGCCTAAAGTACCTGATCGGACTCTTTGGCTGGTTCACAACTGCGAAGGAGATGTAGCTTTATGCAACTTACACAGGAATCTATCGCGCTTCCCTGTTGTTTGATGTACTATGGGTTATTTACATAACCAATATTACATCAAGCAAGCGGGAAGCGTGGTAAATCCCTATGGGCGTATGGCACCTTATTCTCTTCTTCATCCTCGATAGACTACTAAATTTCGAACACAAAGCCATGTAGGTAACCTTGGACGTCCATTCATCACTTGGTTATAACCTTGGACGTCCATTCATCACTTGGTTATCCAGATTACCTGAACATTAACCCTTCCACTAACTGGAAAGCTGAATATCTCGAAAAATGCAAAATTGCTACTATTAAAGTAACACTGTAACCAAAGCATATACCAAACGGACAATGATACAGGGAATACCATCAAACAGAAAACGAAGGGGGTGGGTTGGTTGATCAATATCATCGTAATAATAAGATAAGCATTTTTTTGTGTGGAAAATTCAAGATGGATTCATGACAACCGCATCCCCCCTCCTGAATAAGATTTACACGTGTTAAGAAGCGAAGAAAATATACTACTTTGTATGGTATTTTTTCTATGAGAAAAATCGTAAAATAAAACTTCATTTTTTTGTATAAATGCATACTCTTTTCTGCATGCATCGATATATAAATATGTATTTCCATTAAAGTTCCCGTGCATCCATGCGAAGATGAAAACGGAGGATGTTCACAGCTGTGTATTCCAGGGGAGGAGAATTTTTACCATTGTGATTGTTACAGAGGATTCAGTGTCGGAAGGGATGGACACACCTGTGAAGGTAAGGTCTTAGATTTATTGAAGTTATTCGATAAATTAAAGCTCTAAAATGTATACGAAAAGACGCACTAACACCGAGTTATGCAATGTAATTACATCGAAACAAACTCACAGTTGATTATATAAACGATGTCACCTAAAATTGAAAAAAAAAATTGTATGTTGCGCTCTGACAGACTCTAGTAGTAATTATACATGTATGAGACTCTATGAAAAGCACGTTTGAAAGGAAGATGTGGACTCATATTTTATCATAGTGTCTACAGAAAGTCGACTAATTCTCGGCCTATCGTAGCATTTGAAGCAATTAGCTCTTAAATATCTTAAGCTATTCGAAGGAGCTGTTAAGATAAGGCGTAAAATCTGCCCTGAAAGGTGGAATTTTGAAAATTGAAATTTCAAGATCTTTTTATCGTAAAATGTATACCTAAACGGCATCCCATCACAATATGAAGTTATTTTTTTATCTGTTTTGCATAATATTGCAGATTTTTGGGTCAAAGCTTATCTTTTTCTCTTAGAAATCAATAGAAAACGGAAAAGTTTTATTGAACATTGTTCCCCCTCCGGATATACAGAAAGTCACTTTCACTGGAGGTGTGTATCCATGATACAATTTTTTTTTTTGGCAAAGTGGGGTTCTGTATCTCCGTGGGGAACACTACCTCAGAGACGAAAAACAAAAAATGGAAAGGGGGTGCATTTTTGAAGAATTTACCCTTTTGACCATAAAATATAGCACATTTGACTATTTTTCCTCTTTAATCCATCAAAAATTGTATACTAAATATGATTGAAAGAAATATACAAGAATTAGGAACGAAATAAGCAAGAGCTATGTTCATTTCTCCCCAATGTGTATTTCGCACTAAAAAGCTTACATTGTAGTCATTTAATGAAAAAGAGACCGTTCGAAATCTATTCCTGATACACAATGTAGACATATTTGATGTCTTTTAGCTTATATTTATCCATTTTAAGTAAAATAGTCTAAAATTTCTACCTTTTTGGGTCGATATTATCGGTTTTTTCTATCCGAGCAACCCTACCTCTTTCGACCTTAATTTTACAATCTTAGGACTTCTTTAACAAAATGTGAAACATGTAAAATGTCTGCGAATACATGATTAATATTTTTCTGTAAACGATTCGCCATGCGGAAGAAATAAGTCACGAGATTCAGGGCTTAATACGGCCCTTATCTTAACAGCTCCTTTCTTATTTTGTTTTATACATTAAAACCTGTTTTCTTCATTTTTGTACATTTATATCTTTTTTCTTTATGTATATTTATTTATTTATTTCTTTTTCGGGGGGAGGGGGGCTTAGTTACGTATCCAGGAACAGGGATGAAGGAAATTAAGGTTACCAGTTACTCCCAGATTTAAGTGAATTTAAGAGCATTATACTGTACAAGTAGATTCCTTTTTTAACAGACAGGAATGAATGTTTGATAAGCAATGGTGGATGTGAACAGCTTTGCCGGAACACTCACGGATCCCGTCATTGTTTGTGTCGCGAGGGGTTTGCCGCCTTAGGGAACCTGTGTTTCGGTAAGTACCCTGGAAATGTATGTGATTGTTGGGAAAAGGAAATCTACTTTCTATATATCGCATCTACGTCCTGTAGAAAAGGATGCGCTAGGAAATGTTCTCGCCGTTTTCTCTTGCTGGGAGCAATCGGACTACTTGTGAATTAAAGGAAAGTACTTTAAATACAGGGGTGTACTTTTGAAAAATTTCCTCACACATTTTGAAGAATTTGTGTTCAATTTTAGGATGTGCCTGACATTAAAATTATAGACAGTCATCAGAGATCTAAAAGGAAAGATGAATGCACGAATGATTGAACGAACGAAAGAGCATTGGACGAATGAATGCTGAGCTGCAAACGTCAACTTGATAATAATTTACTTGTACATGTATTATTTTCAGTTTGAAATTCAATGATAAAAAGGTATTCAGAATTTTGGAAAGATTAGGCTAGCTGCCACCAAAAGAAAGATTATATGTTGTCGACAAACTTTTAAACAAATAAATAACACATGTGTACATGTCTCCCTGGAACGATGAAGGAACACAGAAGCTCCATGCCAACAACCTTCAATGACACCCGCCCTTTCCCATATCTCTATCTCTAGTCAAAGTATATAAGGTAATTCTTGTGGATCGTTGGCATCGAGCTCCTGTGAAAAGGAAGTGTCAAACATAAAACCATTGATATCATAATCTGATAATTTGATGAACTTCTGTTTTGACGAATTTTGAGTACAAAACAGCAGATTACATTTTCAAGAAGCAGAGCATTGTTTTAGCAATACGGGTCCCAACAATTTTTAAACATCCGAAAAATAAGCCGATCCACTTGAGTACATTTTGTGCAAAAGAGGGCCCTTGACTTCAACGCGGTCCATATTCTAATGCCTTGCACTTCCTCCTTGCACTAAGGGAAGGTCCACTTGGAAACTATCGATTTAGGATCCGTTCGTACACGTGTAATTCGTTGTCTGCTTGTGCACGGATCTAGAGGGACCTCCCACTCCCCTTTTGGATTTTTCTCATAGACAAAGCAACCTTAAATACGAATGATATTTGAATAGCATAGTTCTACATCAAATCACTTCTTAACTGCTATGATAAGTTGCAAACGGACATTTGATACAGCGCATTCGTTGTTTTCAAACCAATGAAATCCTTTTACTGTCTTTAATTAAACTCGTCAATTTCTTAAGAAAATTTGTATATGAAGTAGAACAAGACATTAACAGATTTTTTTAATAGAACACAACAGATTAATGTTATGTTGTAAAATTGATTTTAAGAATACACAATTAATAAATGGTATTTGTTTCAAGGTGTTTTTTTTAAGTGACCTTGACCTCTGACCTTGAAAATCAAGATTTAAGGTATTTACGGTAATATTCAATCTATGAGACAGACGAATGGACTAATAGACAGACGGACAGGGCGTTCTTAAATAACGAACTTGGGTACCTGCTATATAGTTTATTGACAAATATGACATCCCCGGGAGATATCGCCATCTTCGACTCCCCTGTCGTTTCCCACCCAACATGCGATTTGATAGCACGTGTCTGTTTGGTTTATCGTCGATGCATTTATTAACTCATTTAATTTACCTTCTCTGACTCTGACCACACGCTATAAACTAGTCAAAAATACTGACAACGTGATGAAAATATATGTAAATGTAATACTTAATTGTATTTCCAAGAGGAACGGAAAGGATGGGCTAAACTAGGACACGCCCTCTTTTCTTACCTGGAAATTATAAAGTGTTACCTGGAGCTGGATCTATTTTACATGGTTTTAAGTTTTTAGAGGTCAATTAATCTTGAAAAGGGGGAGGGAAGGCGAATCTAGTGCTCTTTTACAATAAATATGAATATAAACATTTCTGATCATATCCGAGGCGGGGTGGGATATGGTTTGTGTTTTATCATCCCTCTAATCCGTCCGAAATGGGTGTTCATGCATATACATATTATATCCAATTAACTTGTCTGGGAGAGTCGGAGGGAGGGGCGGGGGTTACCAAAATACAAGAGACAATTTGTTCGTTGGTTGTACTGTAAGAGTACAACTTGCTCAGGGTAGGACTCGTCCGTAATCGAGGGGAATTTGCTAATCCTATGTTTGTGGGAGAAATGTACAAACTTAACAGTGCCATTGACATCAAAATATATTTATGTCAGTTTAGTTAATATACCTATTTTGAGTGTAACAACGACTTATATATACCTGTTTATAGACCCTTAACTAATTATTTAATAAACGATTAATTTCATTCACTCGGTAAAGTTTTATTTTTCCATATAGACAGTTTTGACAAGGAAAAATGCCTTTCAGGGCGTTTTAAAACGAATTCCATGATTCACCACTAATTCCCGATTCCCTGTTTTGACATCCATCAATCGTACAACCCACATGTGCCTGGTATTTTCGTATACTTTCGGTGGCTTCCCATGCACCTCATAAATCCGAGCGTTATCCCTGTACATTGCGGTCGGAGGTCGGACGGGAAAGCGAACAATCGCTCCACGGATCAACGACCGAGCTCCGCACGGCGCGCCGAGAAGTTCCCCAAACTTTCACAACTCCAGGTTTTATCCCGGAAAACTTACTTCTCGAGGTGTTAGGAGTTGTTAAAGCTAGTAGGCGAGTGGATAGAAGGATGTATCCATGATGTTCTCTCCGGATAAAAGGTAAAATCTACTTTTGTTGCTTCTTTTTTCTATTAATAGACCGCATTCCTTCCTTCCAGTTGGATCAGATATCTGGGGCAATGTGCTTGCCTGTATATCCACGCCAGGGAGGCCACATAAGGGTTTATGCATTGTATTATGTATTTACTTGATAGATACAAAACTTTTCCAAATACATTTTTATTTCCATCACGCTTTTATTCATTTTGCTTTTATATCTAAAAATGCCTATTTCAAACAAACAATTACGTTATTTAATATTGCAAGTGATATATATCCTGATCGTATTGCATCCGGGTGGGCTTTCCATGTATATATATTTGTCATTTTCGACCAAAAAAAAAAAAAAAAAAGATGCAGTCATCATTTTGCGTTGGCGAGTTTTAAAAATGTAAGCTACTTACAAAAATCATTGTGAAATCTAGAAATGATACACCATACATCGCAATGCAAAAAAATAAAAATTAATAATAAAGAAAGAAAGTAGAGGAAGAAAAGAAAAAAGTCAAATGGAATGAACATTAAACAAAACCCGTATGCAGTCGGAACTGTCGGATGAAAATAAATTATATATAAGTTAATTAGTGATGATCAATGCAGCGGGAAGGAATGAGGAATCGGATTAATACCTAAAATGGGAGTTCTTCGATCCATGAAAAAAATAGAAAAATAGAAATTCCAGTGGCGGATCTAGGATTTCAGAAAAGGGGGGGGGGCCCAAGGTTTCAGCTCAAAGAAAATTGTTCACGGTAAAACTGACAAGCAAAAAAAAAAAAAAAAAAAAAAGGTCGAGACGAAAAACGTGACCCTCAAGAATGCTGATCTATTTAAAAAGTGGGGAGGGGAGGGGAGTTGATTCATTTACTTTAGTTTATAGGTAGGTAGACTGGCGAGCGTAGCGAGCGAGAAAATTTTGTAAGATATGAAGTTTTCATTTGTTTTCAAATGAAGTCATCCATACATGTATATACAACTTTATTCTATATTGGCGAGCGGAGCGAGCCGTAAAATTTTTAGAATAGATTGTTATATTTTGTCATAAGAATACAATCTCATTCTCATTTTCCATGCTCCATTTTTGTTTGACCAATTGGGGAAGGTTGGGAAGATTAGGGCATTACAACCTCACTATCCACCTGTCTAACCTGGTCAGATCGGCCCATGAAAATGAATCATCAAGTGTTAATTTGATTTTGAATTTTGTATATGTTTATGACAAACACGATGACAAAGAAAGTTGAAGACAAAGTGAAGACGAAAAAATAGACAACTAATGAAAAAATTATTGTGGCGAGCGAAGCGAGCCGAAAATTTCCCCAAAATTAAAGAGAATAAGCATAAAAAGAGTACTCTGAATCAATAACTTTGGTTGAAAAAGGGGGGGGGGGGGCCCGGGCCCCCTGGGCCCCCCCTCTAAATCCGCCACTGAATTCGTTTCACCTCCTCCCGTTTCGTTGCTTTTAAAGTTTTTTCCTTCCTCTTTGTTATGGAAATTCCTGAATGCATGTGAAATAAAGTATTTTTTTTTACATATCTTCCTTTGAGAAGTTTTTTTTTCACATATTCAGCCTCACGCCCGTTCTCGAAAGTGAAAATTAGAGCCATCTACATGATCTAGGTTAAACATCCAAATGGGCCATAAGGAAGGAGCGGGGGGGGGGGGGGGGGTTCAGTCCATAAATTATACGCAAGCGTGGGGAAATGAAGTCATCGATAAGGGTCCTCATTATATTCGTTAACTTTTACCACATTGATTTCTTTTGCCTGCCACGTGATATAATCATATTCCCCTATTGTAACATAATAGATAATGTTTACAGAACCTACAAAGGATTATGATTATCAGGGTTCAAGTCCTCGTCATCTATGCTCTTAAACACAGGGATTTATATCGTTAATACCGGTTGCTCTATTTACTATATGTTTTACACATATATAGTAAATAGAGCAACCGGTATTAGCGTGATAAAACACATATATAGTAAATAGAGCAACCGGTATTAGCGTGATAAATCCCTGTGCTCTTAAATATGTTCTTTAGCCATATAGGAATATTTTTGTACCTTTATGGGTAAGGAAGAGGTATTTCTGTGACCTGACCTTTATCGTGGAAAAGAGGCGGCTATGCCTAACGATGATAATTAACCCATATTTTATATATAAACGTTAACAGGTTAAATGATGAAAGACATTTTACACAAAATAATTCCTCTCAATAACATAAACAACAACAAAATTTCTGCTCCCAGAGATAATCTTTACAGAGCGTGCACAAGAAAAAGACAAGACCAAAAATAATTTTCCGGTCATTGGAAAGGGCAATATGAAAATCCTTTTGGGGAGCTTCGATCGCCTCCCCCCTTTCCCGAACGGCCCTTGTTCTTATGATCCCTTATCCCCAAACTGAATATCCTGCATGAAACATAAATGAATATAATAAAATTTTTGGAAAGGAACTACATGTAATTCATTATCAGCCGTTGGCAAATTCAACCGGGGGGGGAGTGTTGACCATCAGCCCCTCTATGACCGTCCAGGAAAACATTGTATAAAAGTAAAAAGATACGAGAGAAGCCGTTCAGACATGTTCCCCTGAAGCGCCCCGTTCATTGTCCTAATTCCATGTCTCCGCAAGAAAAAAAAAACAAAAAAAACAAAAAACCCTGGATTATCCACAGGGATATTTAACAAACCACAGCGATGTGTCAGCATTATTTTTTCTCCAGGCCATGTTGTATACCATGAAAAATTTGCATGTCTCTATTATATATATCTCTGCAATAGGAAGTTATTATTCAGTAGATTGATTGAAAAAGTTTAATTTTTTTTTCTCAGTCTGAGATCATAAGAGGGTTGGGAGGAAAAGTTATAATTTCGGTTATGTTTGTGCAAGTGGGACATTTTTCACGATCGGGAAGTTTAGATTATTTTGAAATGTTTTGTACAATTTTCGACAGAATCAAATACCATGCATGTCGGTCTATAGAACATACAGTTCTTGAGAATGCAAGTCCTCTGCAACAACCAGTTGGTATGACGTCATTTAGGACACACACCTTCCTCCCGGAAATCATTAAGGTTGTGTACCTATGTACATGTCCGTTAGTTCGTCCTTTCGCACGGTCTCTCGATATTAATGTATGCACAATACTTGATGAACACTGGCTGACACTTTTTAGACCTTTCCAAAAGTGTTATAACAATATGAAAAATAGTTTAACGTTTAATGAACACGTGCATCTATCGATCTTAATGTCATAAGACGTCTTGATCAGTTTAAATTGAGGGAATGGAAGGGTGGGGGTTGTTGAACCTATCAGCTGGGCATTCACCTTTCATCATGGTTTGGATAATTCAACGGTAATTCATGGGCTCCTTCTTAACTGTGAGAGTTAGTCTGTAATCCGGTTAACTACTGAAACATTCATATCAAAGTAATGTTTAGTGTCCAGGGGCCCTGGGCAAACTTTAACCCGGGCTATATATCTTCAACCAAGGAGTTTACATTTCACATGTAGAGTTTTATTATCAAAGGCGTAGGAGAAGCCCCCCCCCCCCCCACCACCACCACTTTGAAAAGTGTGGAGGGGGCACAACCTTGTTTGTGCCCCCCCCCCCCCCCCCCACTTTTCAATCACAACATTTTATGATGTATTAACATTGTTTAAAATAGCAACATTTTGTACCGTAAATCTACAATTTTTCGGTCAATTTTCAAAATTTTTCATTGGCTCGCTGTCGCTCGCCAGATCTTTATAGAATTTCTGAATAATTCATTTGACCAAGTAGCCTTGACCTTGGACTCTGACCTACTTTACAAAAACTTAAACCGGGTTATACAGACTATCTCCTGAACCAGAAAGGGTTCTGTAGCTTTGATATTTTCCTTGCAACAAGTGCTTACAACTGATGTTGATAAATGTACCAGAGTGACCTTATATTGAAGATTGGATCTACGTCTACGAAATGGGTTGTTTCACGTACCGAAAGGAATGTGTCCCTGTGGGCTGTAATATTTAGTCGGCTCGGGCAAGATCCCAGGGAGGGGATATGAGCTCTACAGGTTTGCGGAGCTGCTGTGATCACATTATGCTCGGTGCCGTTGACTGATAGTTTTTAGCTCTACTGGTCTCTGACCAGTCGAGCTTATGTCATCACCCTTCGTCCGGCGTCCGTCCGTCCGTCCGTAAACAATTCTTGTGCTCGCAACTCCTCTGAAACTATAGGAGATAGAAAGTTAATTCTTTTTGTATTCTACTTGGTATGTGGTCTAGTTGTGCACCTGACATTTTGTTTCAGCCCTTGACCCACAGGGTCTTAGAAAATGGGTGTGGTCATTTTCTCCCATATAAGTCTATGTAATCTTGTGCTCGCAACTCCTCTGACACTATAAATGATGGAGACTTAATTCTTTTTGCAAAATGATGGGTCTGTGGTGTAGTTGTGCACCTGATATTTTGTTTGAGCCCCTGACCCCCAGGGTATTAGAAAATGGGTGTGGTCATTTTGTCCTGTATAAGTCTATGTAATCTTGTGCTCACAACTCCTCTGACACTATAAATGATGGAGACTTAATTCTTTTTGTAATGTGATTGGCCTGTGGTCTAGTTGTGCACCTGACCCTCAGTGTCTTAGGAAATGGGTGTGGTAATTTTTTCCTATATAATTGTGCTCTCAACTCTCCCAGAGCAATTAGTGATGGAGAGTTTATTCTTTATGCAATATGATGGCTATGTAGTCTTGTTGCGTTATTGATAGTTCATTTGAGCTAGTAGACCCAGGCACCTAGGATCTTGAAAAATTGGTGTGACATTCTTTTTTGAAGTACTATGTCTCGGATATTATGAATTATATGAGTGACATTCTAGTTGCAGTCTAATGGATATGTTGTTTTGTTGTGCTACTTATTCTTTGTTAGATTGCCTGCTCCCTATGGTCTTTGGTTAAAAAAAATGGAAACTTATGTTTATGCGTATGTATCTTATTGACTTGTCAATGAGTGAAGAAAACAAAACAACCAGGAGAGCTACAGTCTCGTCAGAGACTTCTGGTTGTCTTACGGGTAAAGTTTTTGTCATACGGGTAAGGACTACATGTACCAGTCAACGGCAACATAAAACGGTCCGTGCCCGAATCGCAAAAGAGATTTGCTGTTGGAGTTGCTGTTGGTTTTCTTTTTCGTTTGGTGAGGTCAATATAGCCATCATTGACGAATTCCGGATAATTCGTGTCCGTTTCTATACCAAAGGCAATATTTAACGTGCAACTGTTATTTCCTGTCTTGTAAAGAGCACATGACAGAAATGATTCCAAAAATATTTATATTAGGTTAAACCCCGGAATCAAAGATTCGTGGGCATTCAATTAATGTAGTTTTTGGTTTGTCTGTTCGTTGGTTTCTCTCTGTAAGCGGAAAAACTTGAACATTTTAAAATCGTATGTTACATTGGCAATAACTACACTGGTGAAATTTGCTAAGATACGGCATTGCAATTGGTACATTTGTACCAAAATATTTGACATTGTGACCTTGATTTGGAGTTTGACATAATTTAAAAAATAATAAAACTTGGCCATATTTTTATATTGTAGTTGACAGAGCTTTTATTTTACATGTGTATGTAAAACATTCCATTGGTTCCAAATATTTGGTCATATCTTATAAAAAGAAAGTAATAGGGTTTAGATATGTATATATTTCTTATGTGTATCCTTTTTTCAAGACCACAGGCTGTAAAAGTGTCTGATTATCATGGACATATACGTACATATGCATACCAGCTGGTGCATTTAAGGCCTGTGATCAAGACCTTTTCATTTGTACATGTACAAAAATTTTGACATTCTTTTGGATGACAGCTTTTATACTGGAACAGGTGCAGCAGTGGCGGATTTAGGGGGGTGCGGAGGGGGCGCCCGCCCCCCCGGCACTGACCCAAAATTTTCCAAAAACAGGTATATTTTTGCCCATTTTCAGTAAAAATCGGCAAAATTCGCCCCTTGACCCCCCGGCAAAGGGGGCGCTGGATCCGCCACTGTGCAGGCTTTCACTTCTGTGGATATAATTACTGGGTATGCTAGTACTAGTTTATATATACTTCCACCAAGCTTACAGGGATCCTCAAATATGATTAGGCTCAACACCTAATGTAGGTAAAGGTCAAGGTCAACTTCAAGGGCAAGAGTCTGGCAACATACCTGTTCTTGAGCAATCTAGTTTAATTTGTAATATGATCAATGAAATTAATTTTGTAATCTATGAAAGCATTTTGAAAATTTGCATTGAACGGCTTTTGGTCTAACAATTATATTTTTAAACCTCAAGAAACAAATTCCAAAGGACAAAGACACTCTAAAACAATATAGAACAGCACAAGATCAGGGGATATTAGGTTATCTCTTACATCTGATGGATAAAAACTAGAAAGTATTTTCTTATTTGACTAAGCATTGCAGCATTTCTATTTCATATCTTTCTTTTTCCATTTCATTTAATATAAAAAAGGTGAACCCAAAAGCTTACAAAATATTGCATTTAATACAAAAAAGTTTTATTGTATCTCCTAAGATTTATATTGGAATGATGAAATTATGACCATTTCCACATTTTTAGGGGATTTGGGGGGGGGGTGTAAATTGTTGATGAAACTTTTAAGACTTGGGGACATACTGAAATGATTATTTTCCTCAAACATTCTGGTAGATTTTTGTTTTATGCTAGATACAATCCTTTATTCATAAGGAAAATGCCACTCTAAATACGTTGATCATTTAAAAACACAAGACTTCCATATGTGCAAGGCAAATTAATTATTTCCCAAGTAGAGCCACTGGAGAGTTAAGTTTTGTTTCCTTTGTTGGAAATTAGTCATTTAAAGTCACAGACCTTTAAGAGTGGGAATACAAATTTAGTAAGCTGATGACATCATTCATACTGTAATTTGTAAAGGTAAATTATTTCTTTTTATAAATTTATGAGTTTTTATATTCCTCAGTTTCATTTAATATATTGCTTTTGTTACAGGATTCAAGTTTTGGACATTCTCAATGGAGAAGTAATTTATACATTATACTGTATGAAACCGAATTTTAAACAAAAAAGCAGAAAAGTGCGAAAGTTTGAAATGATACTGTATCAAAAATTTGAGGAAGTAAATTGAGATGAGGTTTTTATAAAAGTGAAATTTAACTTGACCATGGTTTCCAATAATTAAATTTCTCAAGAAAATGAAAAGTCACTTTGCAATTTGATAATTATTAGTTATTACAATAAACATTCTTGATTGAGGAAAGGGACTATAAAACACTTTAAAAATATATTGGGATAATTTGGACTTTCTTGATAGTCTACTTCTGTCCACTTGATCCTTCTTATTGAAAAATAAGTCTGGAAAAGGGATGTGTCAATGAAGTGGAATTGAATCTACTAGTCAGTATGGAGCTAAATAATGACGATCATGTACTTTATTTTAAAGATGTCGCAGGAAGTACCGCGGACTCCCAACACTTGAAAAAAAGAAGTTCTTGTGCTTAGTTCCTTTCCAAATTAGCCTGTGTCAATTGCATTATTTCCTTCAGTGTAAACTATTTTCGTGAGAATATATTTCCCACGCATCTGGAATATAAAGTAAAGAATCATGATGTTACATTCAGTTCTGTAACAGAGACAAAGAGGGAAGGGGAAACTATAATATATTAATATTAGCTCTAGAAAGGAATTTAACTGACTTCAGTCATAATCACTTATTATCAGGTAGAAAATTAGACAGAATTTGTTAAATAGCATAATAAATATTTTATAATCATGGAACTTTAAAATGTGTACTTTAAAAGAATTGTTCAGTAAATTTTTCGATCACTACTATATTTCTAAACTTTGTGCAACAAAGGTTGCAAAGTACATATTTATTGATGCAGATTTGATGAGAGGGTATTGCATTTGCATGCTTTGTCATTATCATCAATTTTTCCTGTATTCTTCAACAACAATGTATGTGTCTCAAAAGCGTGCTTTGAAATTGAGCCTTTTGCTTTATATTGTGCCATTTGCTGAATTCTTGATGATCGATATTTGACATTTGACATGTCTGATAGAAGTAAAAAGAGTTTGATTTTATCACGATATAAATTTATTTCATTACATTTTACTACAATATGTGTATGCAATCCTTTTGAAAGTAATTGACATAGATTGCCTATTGGTAATTACCTTGAATAATTAAGCTTATTTTGATATCTGTATTATGATAACTATTTTAAGTGCACTCTACTTTGCAATATTGAATAAATCATGGACAGTATCCGTTTCATGATTCATGACTACTTATATGATAATGACATTGACAGAGAGGAGAATTTAAAAATAAGAAAATCTGATTCAGTCCTTTAGATTAGGCTTTTCCTGAATTTTACTTCCTTATTTTTGTTTATACTACATTTTGTAATATTGCATGCAATTCTGAAAATATACAGAGATGTAATAGCTAGACATATATTTTTGTATAGAAATTATTTCAGTTATGGACGCAAATGGTAAAAAATTGTGTACATCTTAATAATTAACTTTTACACTAAAAATTGATATGTATTGCTGTTGTATTGGAAGATATTAAATCAGATAATTATTTAAAATAAATGTGTCATGTGTGACTGAAATTAAATTTTTAATCTTAGTAAATGAAGCATTTATTCCAGTGCACTTCATGCAAGAGTGCGTTTTAGGGGGATAGGGGATATGTAGAGATGAAGGCAAATGAAATTAATATTTTTTTCTGATTTTTGAAAACATTGTTCAGAATTATGAAAAAAAGAAAATAATAAATTGTAATGTACATTTATACAAAAAATATAAAAGTTCAGTGATGGAAATGTTTGAAAGCGATATTTTAGTAGAATAGGTACATATTTTATCCTTATATTTACAACAGGTTACATGCAAAATATGTTTAACTCTAGCATATATTAAAGTAAGATACTAAATGACATCCATTGAAACTAGTACCACTATTGGTGACTTAAATATGAGGAAGAATTAACAACACTTCCATTCCATCACTTTCCCAGGGATAGATATTTAACCATTATTTCAAGGAAATGATCCTTGTGTTTGTTACATTGATGTGTTCCCTCCTTTTGGCTTTAGATTACTATATTTGAAGACATACATTTTTTTCTATTTGTAGAACAAGAAAGAATGATTTGAATAGCTGAATGGTCATCAGAGAAGGAAAAGCGATGTCGGACCGACAGAAGGGCCTCGTTGCTAGGTTACTGAAGCAGTCCATTCTGACGGTATGTAAAGAAACGGTGCCGTACAGCCAACATCTGGAGATAGACGGTATTGTATGTATATCCTCTGAGGATGAAGCCAAGCAGATCGTTATAAAAGTCCACGAACTATTCCAGAGATCAAACGCAGAGCTGAAAAATATTGAGTCTCCTTCTGTGGAATTCAGAGACCAGCCAAATGGTGAAGCTTCGTCAGCGAGTCTTGATTTGCACAATGGAAAGATGGACTTTTCTAAAGGAACTGAGGCAGGATATGATGGTCTGGGAGCAGGACATACTATGAGGGAAAATGGAAAACTTTCAATAATTGAAGGAGTTCAAAATGGGTTAAGTCAAAGTGGCTACAGAAGTTCTGCAGAGAAAGGTTCAAGGGGACGGCAAGAGGAAATGAGACAAAATATGAAAGAGGATATTTCGGAAGATATCTGGAGTGAAGATAGTGAGAATTTTGATATAGTGAGTAGCCCAGAAGGATCCGTGGCAAGCAGTGGAATGGATCAGCTTTCAATTGGAAGACAGACTCCGGTTGAAAACACAGCTTCTGCATCTGTCATTACAAAGCCTATTGTAAGTAGAATATTTCCAAAAAAAGCCATCGACTTGAGGAAGAATGCTAAGAAGACATTTGATATGAATGTGAAGATTGAAAATGAGGAAAGCGGGACCGAAGATGCTGGTATGAAGAATAAAGAGGGATCTAATACTGGAGCAAAGGCGATGGATGGGTCATCTCCAGGCTACATCTACAATGCAGAAATGCCGGCCATTGTAACACCTACGGTACAAGACATTGAATGCAAACGATGCGGTATGGTGCTAGAGGATGGCCAGGCATTTGAGTCTCACAATCTCAGCAGCCACAATGTGTACACTTGTCTCGTCTGCTACAACACATTTACATGCAGAAACAATATGAAAAGGCATATGAGACTCCATACAGGTAAGTCTATTATTATGTACCTATGAAATTTTAGATACGGAAATTTTTTGAGGAAAAAAACCCCCCAAATTTGAATAAATAAATTAGATTTAAATGAAAAAGGTGCAATCTTCTTTGATTGAGTCGTTTAATATTAGGGTTTATAATGTAGAGGAATGGATTATTTAAAAAGAAAGGCACTTGGTAAAACAAGTCCATTCTCTTTTAGCTTTTTTGCTAGACAACTAGGGATTAGAATTGAAATGAGAGTTAAGAGTATTTTTTTGAATTTTTAAATCAGATAAGACTATTATTGTAAAACATTCAGCGAAAATTGAACTGGCATTTTGAGTATGAATGTTGCATGCATTGTCATTTTAGGATACAGACCGTACCAATGCACACTGTGCTCTGAGAGTTTTACTCGCAAGGATGACATCAAACGGCACCTGATACGTCACAACTACAACAAACCGTTCCGCTGCAGTATCTGTAAGAAGGGATACATGGATCGCAAGTCCATCAAAAGTCATCTCCGTAAAGATCATCGCAGGAACCTTGTCCACTGCTGCCCCACTTGCGGAGAAGCATTTGATGAT
The DNA here is from genome assembly GCA_028142955.1 of Pinctada fucata. Classification (NCBI taxonomy): domain Eukaryota; kingdom Metazoa; phylum Mollusca; class Bivalvia; order Pterioida; family Pteriidae; genus Pinctada; species Pinctada fucata. The sequence goes on from AP027111.1 coordinate 31,372,591, forward strand.
ACGCTACAATTTCAGGAGCACAAAAAGACGCATCCTGAGCTGATGGTCTTCCATTGTTCATTATGCAATTTTACTGGTGCTAATCCCTTGATGTACAACAAGCATATGCTTGTACATGGGCGGAAGAAGTCTTTCCAGTGTTCAAAATGCAATCTGGATTTTACTGATCCCTTCAAGTATACTACTCACCTTAAAATCCACCGAGGAGATACAAATTTTACATCGTATAGATGTTGCTTTTGCTCTCACAGTTTGGAAACTTACGATTCGTTCATCAAGCATGAGCATACACATGTGCAGTGCAAACGTCACACATGCACAGTGTGCAAGAAACAATTTAGATATCCTTCTAATCTGCGTGAGCACATGCTTATTCACTCTGACATGAGCAAACAGATCAAAGTTACTCTTGAAAAATCAAAAGAAATTGTGACCTCTGCTTTTGTGAGCCCAAAAGAAGAGATGGAAGAAATTGAAAACTCCCATGACTCAATGCATTCAATGGATGATGAAGAGGTAGAGACAAAGCTATTTGATCAGCCATTGGACGATTATTCCAGTCAGTATTGGTGCACTGAATGTAACCAGGGATTCAGTAGTGAGAGCCATCTTACAGAGCACATAGCTATGGCTCATGATGATAACGAGAATAATAATTCGGAGACAAATCAGAATCTGCTATCGGAAAAAGTTGATGCTGCCATGGCAATGACGGGGAATGAGACTGACCCAAATCATATTCCCTTTACTTACACTGACCTAGATCTGGAGGAAGAGTCCATTCAGGATCAAGGGGTCAGCGGCTATGGTTGCATGAAGGTACCTATGACCCCTGCAATTGACCAAATGAAATCTGAACTATCACATCATATGTATCAAGAAATGAATTCTGAATCTGCCAAAGAATTTAGTTACATGAATGGAGATTTGAAAGTATCGCAGGAAAACTCAGAGCCACAAATAGAAGCTGAACCAAAAGTAGACACTGGTTTGGATGGTAATGACGATGACGATGCTATTGTATACCATAGAAAGAAGCAAATGGGTTATTCAGGTGTTAGCAGCATCCCAGTTTTTCCGCAGAATGAAACAGACAATTTCGTTCTAGCAGTAAACCATGTAAATCATGCACCACCATCAACCAGTCCAAACGGATTCCTTTCTCCTATCACAACTACCACACGATCTCCGGGATTTGAGCGAGTTGTAACCCCTGATGTGCTTTTCAGAACGAAGGTGCCGTTTGAGTGTGATATTTGCAAAGCATTCTATAACGATTTTGATGAATTTGACAAGCATTGCAACAATGTACATAGACGCTTTATTTGTGATTTCTGCGGAAAACAGTTCACATCCAAGCCAAACCGAGATCGCCACGTACGCTACCACACAGGAGAAAAACCGTACAAGTGCGAGTTGTGCAATTTATCATTTTTCCGAGGGGACGATTTGAAATATCACAGAACAACCCGTCACTCAGATGTTAAACCATTCAGCTGTAGTAAATGTCGCATGAATTTTGCATGGGCCAAAGACTTAGAAAAACATCTCAAAACCCACAAATGATAAGAAAAACCTTCGAAAACCCACAAATAATAAAGATATCTGAAAGCCCACAAATAATAAAAATATCTCAAAGCCCACAAATAATCATTTCTTATGTCCTGTTTTGGGTTTAGGATTTGTTTTTACATGCATGGTGCCTTAACTTGATGCATTTTTCAATCGAATATGATGTGCCAACTAATGACTGAACCACCCTAGGTATTTTTACCTAATTTTTTTATATTCAAATCACATTATACTTGGTGCCTTTGTCTCATTGTAATTTTCCACTTGTGCCATATATGAACATTAGTTCTTCAATGAAGAATTACACTATTAATGACTGTAGAAACTGAAAATGTTACATATGTTTGAAATGATTGAGTATTAAAACTTGTTTTCATCATTTTTCTGAAAATAACTTGCAGAATGATATAATATATATATATATATAATAAATAGATCAATTTTCCGTAGTATGGTATTATTATTGATGTGAATTTTAGAGGAATCAAATTAATTGATAAACTGAAGGATGTTTGATGTATATTACTTTATATGCAATCACAAGAAGAAGAAAAATTCTTTTTTATCTTCTATTTTTCAATACCGGTACTTCCAAAACTGATAAGCTAGTGTTTCAACTTTTGCTATTAGTATTTCTGTTATCCCTCAATGATTGGCTAAAATTCTCTTCATGGATTTTGAATTAAAACTCTCCTCGAGAAATAAAAAAAATCGATTTAATTTTATCAAAACCCTCCCCATGCATTTTGATTTAAAAATTTGAATTTCTCCAACAGTCTTATAATCTGATGTTGCCTGTGTAGCAAAGTGCTGTAATTCCTTCCCTTTACAACACACGATCCCTTCCCTATAACAAGTTTATCATAAAGTGGGTATTTTTCATGGTTGATCATATTTAGTTTTTTGTTACCTTGGAGAGTGATAGACTCAGTCTGTGAAGAGGCTTTTTCATTGCGGCAGAGAATTTTTCATTTACTTTGTCTGCAGGAGGGGATAACTCTTACATGTTTTATCAATAGCTGCATACATTTATCAAAGAAAAGTAAAAGTTTTAATTGTCATTTATTTTGATACAGAAACTTAAGAATCAGAGAAATAAAAAAATATCATGTTTTAGAGTTTTGAGTACTGTCCCCAAAATTTTCATATCCAGTCACAAGAGGTTGTACATTTTGTTGTTGAATTTCATATATTAGTTTTATATATATCAGTTTTCCACTTGAATTTAATTTGTAGCCTTGAAAATGTTTATATTCTAAAAATACTCAGAAGTGTTCAATTTTCATGTTTCGTGTATGTTTTCTTATATTTAACCCAATATTGTACTAAATTAAACTGTAGTTTCTGTACACATTTTAGCGATTTTGTACGTGCTATAGTCACTATAGCTTAAATTACTTGGAAGTTTCACTTTGCACCATATACATACCAATCACAATTTTTTGTACCCTCTATGTATACACACACTTTATAATTGACCTTACTGTATTTGAAAATATTTGTTTTATTTTACATGTTTTAGGGGGGGAGGGGCAGAATATAATTTCAGGAAAGTTAAATTAAGATAGAAAATTTAGATTTTCCACTTTTGACATTGTTAAAAACAGAAAGATAGAAAATTCATCATAACTGTCTTTCAATCTAATAGTATGTTTCAGTATTTTAAAATATTATCAAGAAACTAAAGTCAAAACATTTTTGCTTTTGATTTTTTTATGTGCAAAGTGCACATGTTGTTAACCAAATCTTCATGAAGTGAGAAGAAAAGTCATTATTTCTCTCAAGGTAAACTGTTCTGTTCAAGTGAACAGAAATTTCGAAAGTCAAAAGATTTCATCTTTCTACAATGTTCTAATATAATAATCCGCAAGGTCTTGAATCCGTCTTAAAAATCGGCCACAAGTCGGCCACCCCCTTCATTGTACAGTTATGTACCCTTAAAGACAGGATTCATTAAGGGGGAACTGATTTTTAGGATGCATTCAAGAAATCTCACTTTTGGAAACAATATTAAATAGGTCTAAACTATTGAAGTTGTTCCCGGCTTTAAATTTTAACGGTATATCCCTTTGAAAACAAGGAGTGAAACTATCGGAGACATGATTGTTAAGGAAGTTGTTTGCCAGTGTAAGTCTACTATCTACTAGATAGGAAGTCAGATACGGAAAATGAACATAATTTCAAAAATAGAAATAAAGATGATGGTACACGTATGAGTAATCAGAACACCCGAATAGGAAAATAGTAGTTCAGAAGTTTAGGATCATTTGAAGTACATGTACTCAGTTTTCTTACTGTTGATTGAAAGTGAATAACAGAAAATACTTGTTATAGATTTTTTTCTTCATATAATTTGGTGCATGTATAATGTCACGTCTCTCTGATCCGAATTAGTGAAGGAAATTTAAAAAAAATAAAATCTAAATAATGTTATTTTCATGTCATACATACATGTATCATCATAAGATATCACTTGTAGTCACATATTTGTACATTGCCTCATATACCCAAATGAAATGACAGTAAATATGCATGCATTTCAAAATCCCATTAGTGTATTCCATGGGTAAATCCTGTTAGAAGTACCAGATATAAGATTCATCAATTTTTGGCATTTTTTTTTCAAAATTTTGAGTATCTAAAATTCAAAATATTTACCACAGTATTACAATTGTACAAAAAAAAATGTGCACACCACCTTAAAAGGTATTGTTTGAATTGTTATAGATCATTTAGATTTTTTATCCATAGGTGCCTTAAAACCCGTGCTAAGTAGTTTATATACGAGATGTACATTATTTGCATTGTATAGAATGATGGTTTTTGAATTTTCAACAAGTTTTTACACACAATCATTCGATTTGATACGACAATGATTTTACACTATGTACCCCCTATTCTTGTTATAACCGGTTTGCAGTTTCAAATTGTAACCATTCAATATTGCCAAATTCAAAAACGAGCAAATAAATGTTGAATTGCAATTATGTGGTTGAAATTTTGTCGACGCTTTTCATTTGTCAGATTTTGTTGAAACTTAAACCCATGATTTTAGATCAAACATCGGATGCGATGATGAGATGTTAGCAGAAGAAACAAAATTTCTGAATCTCGCAGGATCTGTCCTACAGGATCTTCATACCAAAAACCCTCAATGACAACCGCCCCTTCCCATCTCTCTCTAGTCAAAGTTCATATAAGAAAAGTCGGGACGGATATTCTTGTGGATCGTTGGCATCGACCTCCTGTGATCTTTTCATAGGGGAGCAACCATTTGATTTTTATGGGGGGGGGGCAGGAAGACTTTGCAAAAAAAAATTTCCGGATAGAAATTTTAGGGAAAAAAATTTTCCGGCCCGAAGGGCCTGCGAAAAAAAATTTCCGGATCATGAAATTGCCCCTCACCCCTCTCTTCTTCCTTTCCACTGCCCAGTAAACACTTTTTTGAGTATCATAAACAAAGTATAAAAAATGGAGCAAACTTTACGCAATTTGGAGTGAATAAATAAAATTCAAAAATCATTAGCACCATATAGCCTGTCTCCGTTGAGTATCATTTTAGTAAACAGATTATAGGCACCATATGCCATTCAAGAAATTAAAATGAAGTGATCTGCTGGCAAGAGATAAACTCATTGTGTGTTTGATGTTTAATATCGCCGAAAAATCACGCTGAAGTATTTAAACTTTAGGGTAATTTTCAACATTGGAAAATTATGGAAAAAAAATAATCCGGCCCGAAGGGCCGGCGAAAAAAATTTTCCGGCTCTTAAAATGGCCGAAAAAAATTTTCCGGCTGGCAAAAGTCTTCCTGCCCCCCCCCCCCCCCATAAAAATAAAATGGTTGCTCCCTAGAGCTTTTTAACAATGTCGTGTGTGACTTGTCTTAAAAATATGGGAGTTGATCGCTCTAAAGATGTGGTGATTTTAAAGATTTGAAGAAATGAGAGTCCCAATTCATGCTGTCCATTTTCATGTATTCATATTGCCATGCTCCGTGCATGCATGCCCCCCCCCCCCCCCCCCCCCCCCCCCCCCCCCCCCCCCCCCCCCCCCCGACAACATTGTGGTCTACTGAGGGCGCTCCATGTCTGCAAATTTTCCCATCATTGCACTTTACAGACGTGCAGACAGACATGGATTACCAAATTTAACAGGACCCCGTATCAAAGAAAGATAATTATATATTCCTCCATTCTTAAGCATGAGAACCTTCAGACGCCAAGGTCCTCAAACTTTGCCGGGCCGGAAGGTCCTGACGCTGGATGCTGAAATAAGGAAAAAGAGATGTACAATGAAAATAGTGTACAGATTCTCGTTATATAAAGATTACATAGGAGTCGAACGAATTAAAAGTGCATTTTATCTATTTTGGGTATTTTCCGTGAGTTCATGTCTTATTAGTTTAGTCATGATCGTCTCATGGAATGGTACAGAAATATTTTTTCGGTCAAAGACTGGAAAATCTGACAAAATAACTTCCTTAGCGGATTCCTCCGTGCAGTAATGTATGTGTACTTCCTAGTTGGATTTAACATGGGAATTTCCCGGGAAACTGATATGGGAATCGTACCTCTTATGTAATATGTTGTAGAGTAGAGTAATATATGATTCACGCGCGGACGGAAGATCGGACTGATTATAGTCATTCTGGAAAAAAATTGCCGTACCCGCCCTTCATACGCAGACTTTTTGTATAAGAAAAGAAAAAGAAAAGAAAGAAAGCTGTTCGTGCATCTAATTATTTTGTCCCAAACGAAGTTCAGTTTGTTATTTCAATTTGCGAGTGACTAAACGCGATTATACGGTATAGCTACAGTGTTTGTTGTAGATATATATTTTTTTTAGATACAAATATATTTGATTTAGCTACCATATACATGTATTGAATTCGTGTGAATATACTTCAAAGACCACCAAAATTGTCGCAGTAAACATAACAATTATGATTGCTTTGCACGGACTTCATGTCACCTTCTCTTAATCCGTATTTGAATCTAAAACGTCAAAATGATATTCGCTGTGTAGCATATTCTTGAATGATGAATATCTATTTTCTCAATAATAATGAAAAAAAAAAAAATCGAAGCAGGAAGTCTCAATTTTTATTGCGCAACTTTAAATTTCCTTTCTTCTACTGCATTCATACGCAAGAATGCATTTGGATGTCTTTCGAACTTGAGTTAGTTACTTTGAGTTGCTTATTTAGGGATTCGGGAAGTAGAAAACTATATGCAGCATTTTCACATGGATATCTTGTGACTGCTGACATTTTATTTTAAAATTCTGCATGTTTTACCTCAGAGAGTCCTTGCTTGAGCCCTATTCCTCATAGGACAATCAGAAGCCATGACCTTATCAGTTTCCTATGATTAATGCTCGTCTGTATGCCGTCACAAGTAACCATATAGCTCCGTGACGATTTCAACATGTGGACCAAGTTATATTGAAATGACAACGGAGATCTGACATTGATTCGTTACTTTGACTTTGATTTTGGCCAACTTTTTATAAACTGTCATCTTGGTAAGGTAACTGATACGGCTTTCATATTTTACACGTGTAACCCTTACATTGGAACCAATATTTTGACTTTGTGACATTGACCTTGCCTCTGTGGGACTTCATGTTTCACAAACCCATCTTATTTTGTTGAAATCCTCCTAAAGCTCAACGAAAAGTTTGTAGGTATTAAATATAGTACACGTTCATGAAGTTTGAAACATGTATGGTTATTATGCAAGAAAGAGAGAGAGCGAGAGGGTCTTGAGCAAATAGAGCATTTTCATGATTGTTGGTCAAAGGTCAAGGTCACTTGTAAAAAAAATCATGTGATTCGAGGAGAGATCATGCTGTCACTGGAGCTCGATGCCAACGATAGAGAGAGATGGGAAGGGGCGGGTGTCATTGAGGGTTGTTGGCATCGAGTTCCTATGTATGCTGTGTGTGAGGGTGTGTTTGTGTGAGATTAATTTCTTGCATTGTTTGATGTACCAAACAAATTGGTCAATAGATCAAGTTTCTGTTGTCATCAAGTTATTTTACAGATTTAGATGAGTGTCAGGATGATAGAGTGAAGACCAAATGTCCTGCTGGCTGTGTCAACACAGTAGGATCATACCATTGTAACTGTACTATCCCTGGATATACCAGTATATCAGACAGTCCTTATTGTGAAGGTACGGTTAGAATTTGTACATTTTATTAGATATATGTATAAGATTTATTTATTCCTCTCGTAAAACTTTGTTCCATTAGTGACGCTATGGTGTGTGTGTGTATGTGGATGGATGGGTAAGTTTGCATGCTTTCAGTTCTGTTTATGTGATCTGCACATGATAAGAGAGATTGTCAATATCAGGGTCAAAGGTCAAGGTCACAATGGACTATAAAAATCTTGTTTAAACTCTAATGATTATATGTTACTTTTGGAATATCATCAGACTGAATATGAGGTGCCTATAATTAGAAAATGATGTGTTGATTTTCAAGGTCAGGTTTAAAGATTGAGGTCACAGTAGGTAATGATAGAAAGGTTTTTGACAGTATTCACAACTACTGTGGGTCTTGGTGAAACTATGAATGCCAGTTGCCATTATTGAGAGGACTACACCCAAAGGGACTTTTTACTAAGAATTGAAAGGCAGAGTAAACAGTTTGAGGAGAGATTCAAGTCCATGTGATTCTACTTAAAAAATGTATTTCTGTCTATGTAAGAGGGTTTTTCATGGTTAGCTACAATTTCATTTTTTTTAGTTAAAGAAATACATGATATATAGATATAGATCCTCACCAAGATTGGGAAAAAAAGAGATATTCCTCATGCAGGGTTCTGCAGGAAGTCTTGATTGCATGTTTTTCTATACTTGAACCTAAAGTAATAAATAAGCTATACATGAGATCAACTTGTTATATACAGCTGCATGTTTGCACTGATTCACTGTTATGATGAATTTAAATGTCTTTTCAAATCTTACTTCCTATTTAGGTACAGGATATTGAGTGTGTAATCTGATATTTTCCTTTTGTAGATCTTGATGAATGTGCGAACAGGAAGGGAGGGTGTCAAGGGAGGTGCATCAATACCCCTGGCTCATACCATTGTAAATGTAGAAAGGGGTACAAGTTAGCTCCTGATAAACACAGATGTAGAGGCAAGAATTTACAATTTAATATTGTAGAATATTATGAATTCCTTTTGATTAATAGAAAGAATAGAAAATGAAAGGCCTTTTTTAGAAAGAAGAAAAAAATTTCCCAAGATGAGTAGCCATTCAAACAGTAGGAAAGGATGATCGAAACAGCTTCTTTATGTAGCATACAACAACATGGCAACATATAGGAAAAACTGTTTGTGGCATCTGTCTGTTTGTCTGTCCATCTGTTTTGTAGTCATGGTTAAATTCTGATAAATTGCCATGACTTATTTGACATACACTTTATCTCCATTGCTGGATAGGTCAAGCATAATGAGACTCAACATCCAAGGTCACCTTTAAGGTCAAGGTCACACATTAAGGGTCAGATCTGTGACAGGTGAGATATCTGTTCTTTGGCTAGTATATTTAATCCCTGGATACATCTTTGTGGAAAATTTTAAGATGCCTTAACATTGCAAGGTGCATTAATACAATAATAATCAAATTAAGTATATTTAATAGAAATTCTTTTATTCATGTAATCAATTTGATAACGTAGATATCAATGAGTGTCGGGTTTATGGAAACCGGACCTGTAAACATGGGAAATGCTTCAATAGATATGGATCCTACATGTGTGCATGTCATAAAGGCTACATTCAACATAAAAACAGAATTCACTGTGTTGGTAAGTTTGTGTCATTATTTTATGTTCTATTTCAAAGGAAAATTATAATTAGGACAAATTCATGCTTATATAATTAATGTGCAATTGTCTTTTGACTTATGTTTAATTTTGACATACTTTCAGGTTTACTTTGTTTTCAGTCAGGCTGTTCATTCAAGGGTTATATAGTTGCACTGTGCTATGGGAGCATTCGTAGCATTTGGGCCTCTTCTTTCATTTCATACTTGAATCATTTTCATAATATTAGAGAGCAAAAGTTAGAAGAGTCATAATTCATTGAAATATGATAAAATACACCATTCTTCAAGTTCATACTGGTGGTGTATAAACCAAAGGAGCATATGTACCATTTGGACCTCTTGTTTGATGTATGAACTGTATTTTCAGATCTTGATGAGTGTAAGGTAATACCAAATGGAGGCTGTGAACACACATGTGTCAATACTCTGGGGTCATATAGATGTGAGTGTATCAAACCAGGCTATGTATTGGAGGAAGGAGGGAAAACTTGCCTTGGTAGGTTACTTATAGTGTCTTATTATAGTTCCTACACAGATCAGGTTTTCATGATCACTTTTGGGACTTAGAATGATTTTGTATGCCAATGTCTAATTATCCTCTTAAAAACAACTTCAATAAATAAAGAAACTCAGATAATTTAATGAAAACAGAATAAGTGTCTCAATTTGTGTTTCATTACGGGTATGCAACACACAGCAAGTGCATTTATCGTACATGTAATGAGCATTAGCAAAACACAAATGATGACATTTGTTATATATATATCCTCCAAAGTTGTCTGTTTCATTTTTGCTTTCTGAAATTGCGTTTTTCTAGGTAAAAAGGTGACGTTAAAATTCAGTTTGCAGGTCAGAACAGCCATTGCAGCACGTTTCTTTAGATCTTATGCATTGTGACGTCGGGAGCATTTTCGTACAATATACATTCATTCATTCATCTCAGGGAATCACGTACATTGGTTGTGCATATAAATGCATTTTGAAAGCACATGATATATTTTCATCATGTTCATCATGTTCATATGACATGATTCATCTCATCCTTGTTTTGCTATTTATATATTTAAGTTTTCTTTGATTGATAGATGTAAATGAATGTGATGTTGACAATGGGGGATGTGAAGAAATTTGTGAGAACTACTGGGGAAGCCATGAATGTAGATGTAATGTCACAGGCCATGTGCTGCAACCAAATGGCAGAAATTGTACAGGTAACATGCATTGTTCATGTTAATTTTGATCAGATTATGACAATTCAATAGGGAAAATAGTTAAGATTTTTTTTCAAGAAATTGCCTGTTTTATTATTTTTCATTACACTTGATACATGTACTTATTTAAGTTTTAATGACGAAGCATTAGGAAGTTTTCCCTCTAGTATAATTACTGTGTACGTAGAATGTTTATTAACCTTCGCTACTTTCATGGTCAGTTTCATACCGTGAAAGTTTGTCTCAGTGAATTTGAATTCCAAATGCATAATTAATACTAACTGCGGTAGATCCATCATTCATTGTCCATGCCAAAAGATTTACTTTTATAAAACCTGCAGAAAGTACCAGCGATTGATTCTACTTAAACATGAGTATTTAATCCCAAAACCTCTTTGCAATAATTATATATACAATGTTTCATTTAGAATTTTATTTTCATACATTTTATTAGCCCAGTTGCAAAACTCGGCTCTTAATTTGATGTGAGACGGGCGGGCGGGCGGGCGTCTGGTTGGGCGGGCGGGAGGGCGTCAACAATTGGTTTCCGGACTATAAGTCAACTACGAAAGAGGCTATAACAATGAAACTTCATACACTTACTCACCATTAGTCAAGGATGAGCCCTATTGATTTTGGGGTCAAAAGGTCAAAGGTCAAGGTCACAGGACTCAGATGATTGAAAATGGTTTCCAGACCATATTTCAGCCTGTATTGCACCTATAATCATGAAACTTGCCAGAAATGTTTCCCTTGAATCAAGGATGAGGCCTATTGATTTTGGGGTCAAAAGGTAAAAGGTCAAGGTCACAGGACTCAGATGATTGAAAATGGTTTCCGGACCATATTTCAGCCTGTATTGCACCTATAATCATGAAACTTGCCAGAAATGTTTCCCTTGAATCAAGGATGAGGCCTTTTGATTTTGGGGTCAAAAGGTCAAAGGTCAAGGTCACAGGACTCTGTTGATTGAAATTGGTTTTCGGACCATATTTCAGCCTGTATTGCACCTATAATCATGTAACTTGCCAGAAATGTTACCTGTGAATAGAAAATGACCACTTTTGATTTTGGGGTCAAAAGGTCAAAGGTCAAGGTCACAGGACTCTGATGATTGAAATGTTTCCTGGCTATATTTTAGCCTGTATTGCACCTAAAGTCATGAAACTTGCCAATAATGATTCCCATCAATCAAGAATGACCCCTATTGATTTTGGGGTCAAAAGGTCAAAGGTCAAGGTCACAGGACTCCGATGATTGAAAGTGGTTTCCGGACCATATTTCAGCCTGTATTGCAATTATAATCATGAAGCTTGCCAGAAATGTTTCCCATGGATCAAGGATGACCACTATCAATTTTGGGGTTAAAAGGTCAAAAGTCAAGGTCACAGGACTAAGATGATTAAAAATGGTTTCCCGACTGAATTTGAGCCTGTATTGCACTTATAATCATGTAACTTGCCAGAAATGTTTCCAGTGAATAGAAAATGACCACTTTTGATTTAGGGGTCAAAGGGTCAAAGATCAAGGTCACAGGACTTAGGTAATTGAAAATGGTTTCCAGACCATTTTTGAGCCTGTATTGCACCTATAATATATTACACGCTGATATAGAATAAAGAGAAGACCATTTCTTGATCCAGAAATTTTCATTTAGGACCACAAAATGTTGTTACAAACCATACACATTTCATGTTAGTCTGCATATTCATGACTTACATTCCAGTTTTGCAACTCGGCATTTTGCATCTTCGATGCATTTTGAGCTTATTTAATCTTAAAGTATGATTTTAGAATGCCCATCTGATCAGTATGTGGATGATAAGAAGAAGCTGTGTATAGACTGTCCACCTCACTCCACAGTAAATAACAGCCTTGACCTAGCTGACTCTGTAAAACACTGTCATTGTTTACCTGGTTTCCATGGCAATCCAGGACTCGATATACCATGTAAAGGTTGGAAACATATTATAATACAAGAAATACTGTTTTAAGTTTTAGCAGATACGTAAACTTTTATGATCTCTTCAACAAGTTTGCTTTTGAGAGCTAAAATTTCAACATGTTTCACAGTAGACCCTTTCTTATATAATCGCTGTGATAGAAAATTTGTTAAGTTTCTGGGTATAAAAGGATTGGTGACGTCATTTGATTTTCATATATACTTTTCATGTGACTAATTGTATTGGCAGATGTTAAATAAATTGTTGAAGAATTCATAATTAAGATATGATGTTATGACATTGTTTTTAGATCATGAATGCTCTGCATAACAGAAAATGAGGGTTTTGTATTATATCTTATACATAAATCTGGAAAATTATTGTCTGAGCCTTTCCCTCAACCAAAAAAGTATCAAATAAAAACACAAACACTCAAATACACTGCAGTAGATTGAAATATTTATCTTACTAACAATACAAATAATTATAATGCATGAATTATTTGTATCATTCCTTCCCTCTGGAAGAAATATTTTAATCTACTGCAAAAAAGTATCATTAAGAAAAAAAAGAAAGACTACATGTATGATCCATCTAATTGTGTAAAAGTATTTTGGTCCAAGGATGGGACCCTACTTACTAATATTGTATCAAAAATTTTTCCATTTATTGATGATTTTATCATTTTACTATCTCAATTGGGACATTTTGTAAACAGCAAATTTCAGTGCATGAGTGCTTTCAAGATGAAAGATTTATCTGATTTTCCAAAGCACCATACATTTTACTATTTTGGTACAAAATTTTATTTGAATCTGAACCATCTAAGAAAAAGGCCAATGTGGCAGGTAACCAATCTTCCTCCTTCTATAGTATAGATTATGAATTAGAAATAATTTGATATAGGATTGTAAAGCACAATTGACCCTTCCGATTGTGGGAAAAAAATGCAAAATTTCGTGACGTCACAATGCTTTTACCATGTGTTTACCTCGGACAAACAAGCTTCGAACCTCGGTCAAACATCGAAATTGCATTGTGACGTCATGGAATTTCTCAAATTTTTCCCGCATTCGGAAGGGTCAATTTCCATTTTGACTTTCACAGATATTGATGAGTGTTTGGATGGTAACTATGGATGTCAGGATGTTTGTAACAACACTGTAGGAAGTGTCTTCTGCTCCTGTAACCATGGTTACAGGCTACTCCATGATCAGAAAAGCTGTGAAGGTAAAAATAAGATAGATAATGTAAGAAGACTTTTTTGGGGTCAGATTTATTTGTAACATTTGATCTTTCTGTATATTTGTCCATGCATTTATTATAATCAAATGATGATATTTTTCTCTGGAGATACCAACAATATAATGTCAGGTCATCATTTAGATCAGCAGGTTTTGTTGAAATTAATTCTACATTACTTTTTCGATGTTGTTGAAACAAAGCTTTGCATTTAATACCTTTGAATACTTAAAATTTAGAATTAGATCATATTTTGATCATATCAGTTTGCTCTCTTTAATGCAAACTTTTGCTTTAATCATGCAAGAATTTTAATTTGTGATCACACAACATGAACATATATCTGTTATTATGCGGAGGTTAATGATTGTCCTTTTCCTACATGATACCCATGAAAAAAAAAGTATTAATTTTCAAAAGCCTTGTGGGGATATTCTACCATATATACTGCAAAAAAATATGATAATGTAGAATGTTAAATTGATTGAAGGAAATGTCATATACTATTAATAGTTTCCCTCTTTTTGCTTTGCTTTTTTAAAAATCTAAGGCAAGTACATGTAACATGGTTAAGCAAAATTGTTCCAAAATACAATGTAACTATGCGACACATTCCATTTTAATAGGCTGTTTAATATAGTGAAGAAATGATAAAACATTATTCTGTGGTTTTCATGTCATAAAATTATGAAGTTCTCTTGACATTTCAGACATAGATGAGTGTACGGAGCAGATTTCAGGCTGTAACTACACTTGCTATAACACAGAAGGAGGATTCTACTGTACTTGTCCACAGGGTTACCAGCTGGACTACGATAACAGATCTTGTATAGGTATAAATTATAATATATATAGTATATGTCAGTACCGGTGGAGTAGTGGCTAGCATAGTGGACTAGGAACCCATGGGTCTTGGGTTCGAATCTCACTGTCGCTGGTCATTACAAAACCATTGTAACCTTTGGCAAGTTACTTTACACCACATTGCACCATCTCCACCCAGGAGAAAACCGGGTACCTGGCACATGAGATGAGCTTGTAATGTGAATGAAAAGCATTAGCGACTAAATGGTAGCTCTGCTTGTATACTCCTTAGGGAGTTTAGAATGAACTAGATTGTATAGGTATCGCAAGGGAGGTAATTTTAGAGGATCAGGCGATACAAGACTTTAAACCCTTACCTTTTAGTACATTATGTCCTACAGAGGAAGGTTATATTGTGCGTTTCAATTAATTGTCATCTTCCCAAACCAATACTCTGATTGGCTTAACTTATCTCCACCTTAATGATGGATTATGGCATTTCAAATGTGCTTGTCAACTTTGAATTGAAATTGTACAAAAATTGACTCCTTCATTTCTAATTGTCATGGTGTAATGGTTAATGCCTCTGACAGGTATCTCAAGTTTGATCCTAAGTATTCTAAGTGATCTTTCTTGAAATACAAAAATTTAACAATTTCTATGAAATTTGAGTCATGTTTATCGGTATATTTATTTCCTAAGTACATTAAGGAACAGTAGATTTTTTTATACAATGGTAATTATTTATGTTACCCTTTCTTACAGATGTAGATGAATGCTGGTTAAACAGTCATAATTGTACACATCTTTGTGTAAACACAGAGGGAGGGTGGGACTGTGATTGTCCACAGGGATTTGTGCTCCAAGACGATGAGATAACGTGCCTGGGTAAGACATTGATATTGACTGTATGAATATTGTGGTTTTGGTTCAACTTGATATAATAATATTTTTATGAATTCTTATGATGTGTAAATTAAAAAATAATGAACAATTTTTGAAAACAGATCATAAATTTTCATTTTCAAAGAAAAATCCTTGCTGTCAAGGAAGCATGACTGAATTTTATATCGATCCATAAATTATCACCATCATATTTCTTAATTAGGATAACATGGAATTTGCATCAAAGTTTAATCAGGCTTTCTATTGTTCCTTACTTTTTCCTACTATTTCCTACTTTTCCTACTTTTTTATTTTGATCCTATTTTTTCCTACTTTTTCTCCAAAACCTCCTACTATTCCTACTTTTTTCATCCCAAAAATTAAAAAAAAATATTGGTTATGTGTTGTCAAATTGAAGTAAAAGTTAATTTGAATACAACTGATCTAAATCACAAGGTTATAATACTTCTAAACTGTAGAAAGTATATCTTTTGTTTACATCATACAATGAAGATGCTCACGGCTCGATTACATGTTAGTACAAATTTGAACTAATTGTGAAAAGACTTTTAAAGTGTCCAGAAACTGAAGGGGATGATAATTTTACTATGAGATAAAGGCACTGGCTTTAAACTTTCAATTATGAATAAACGTCTTATACACTAATTTGAAAATTATAAATTTTCTGATGTCTTAGAATATAAATATTACCACTCCAGTTGACTTAAACATGTTAATAGCGACATAAATTTTGATTGCTTATTGCTGGCTTCGCTTATCATGGACACCTTATTCAAAGTTTAAAAATTTTTTGGGCATTTGGCCTGAACTTAATGTTTTCAATGACATTCAGAAATAAGACCAAATCTGCTTATAAAAAAGTTCAAATACCTTCTGAGCAGGGACTAAGATTGCATAATTTTGTACTTATTGCACAAAACAATTTCAGGAGAGAACCCCATTACTTCTTGTAAAGTTAAAATAATGAAATTATGAAATGACAAATTCTAAAAAAATATGAGTAATAATTGCGCAGCTCTGTTGTTCAATTTAAAGCAAACAATGGTAAATTGCTGACATGGAATTACATGTATTAGAAAATGGATAATCAAGCAGCTCTTCACTTTTTGTCTCTGAGATTCCTTCATAGGTCAACATTGCTTACCGTTGATTTTGTATGTCATATTTTATACTGAATTTTTTCACTAAAATGATGGAAAATCTCCTTCTATTTTGCTATAAATTCCTACTTTTTCCTACTTTTCTCCTACTTTTTTTTCCTTGACTACTCCTACTTTTTTCCTACTTTTTCATCAAGGTAGAGTAGAAAGCCTGTTTAATGTAATTTGTGAGTAAACTTTTGAAGCTCTTGTAGTTTACCCTTCTGATTGCGGGATAAAAAGTACTAAATTTTGTTATTTCACAATGTTTTTCCATGGAACAAACAAGCTTTAAACTTCAAAAATGCATTTGCAACAACATGAATTTTCAAAAATGTTTTTGGGATCAGAATTGATTTGAATGATAGTATATATTACAGATTTTGATGAATGTGTGCAGGCGGGAGCCGTTTACTGTGAGGATAAGTGTGTTAACACCCTGGGGTCATACAGGTGTGAGTGTCCCCACCCTGGATACAAACTCTCATGGGATGGTGCATCATGCTCTGGTAATTATGTGGCAGATCTCGAATGGAAATTTTCAAAAATTTTCTGCCATATTATTGTTATGGTGGTGGTGGGATAGAAAGAGGGGAGGGGGAGACTTAATTGATGATAAATGTGAACCACAATTTTTCTGCAATTTTCAGCGCAAATTTTTGCTTGCATGGTATTTGTCCCTATAATTTTTATTTGTGTGTCTAATTTTAGGAGCATTGTCTTGAAATATGAAAAAAATATTTTGATAAAATTCAATGAAATTACTGAATATCGCCAACTGTCCAACATGGCACCTGTTTGCGAACTTAACATTATGATGTCATAATAAAATTACCCCTTGAAGCATTGTTTGATGGGCCATTGATTGTTACATTATAATGTAAAAGTCTGCCAACTGTTGCCATATTGGACATTTGGCAAATCTTCAATTGTCCTTGACACGAGAATATGATTGCATTTACATAGAAGACTTTGCTTCATCTTTAAGTTCAAGGTCAAAAAAATCTGATCCCTGAACACTGAAGCTCTGGCATTGATTGACTATTCATTGTAGTTATAAGCGGTTATTGAAATATATACATGTATGAAATTCGAACGCTGCTGACAATAATTTGAATTGTGCACATGAATCTATTTTAGATCTCAATGAGTGTATGGAAGGAGAGAATAACTGTGAAGATGCATGTATCAACATCCTGGGATCCTTCACTTGTTCGTGTAGTAACGAGGGTTATAAGCTGAGAGCTGATGGTATATCATGTGAAGGTATGTATCAACATCCGAGGATCCTTCACTTGTTCATATAGTAACGAGGGTTATAAGCTGAGAACTGACGGTATATCATGTGAAGGTATGTATCAACATCCTGGGATCCTTCACTTGTTCATATAGTAACGAGGGTTATAAGCTGAGAGCTGATGGTATATCGTGTGAAGGTATGTATCAACATCCTGGGATCCTTCACTTGTTCATATAGTAACGAGGGTTATAAGCTGAGAACTGACGGTATATCATGTGAAGGTATGTATCAACATCCTTGGATCCTTCACTTGTTCATGTAGTAACGAGGGTTATAAGCTGAGAACTGACAGTATATCATGTGAAGGTATGTATCAACATCCTTGGATCCTTCACTTGTTCATATAGTAACGAGGGTTATAAGCTGAGAACTGACGGTATATCATGTGAAGGTATGTATCAACATTCTAGGATCCTTCACATGTTCATGTAGTAACGAGGGTTATAAGCTGAGAACTGACGGTATATCATGTGAAGGTATGTATCAACATCCTAGGATCCTTCACATGTTCATGTAGTAACGAGGGTTATAAGCTGAGAGCTGATGGTATATCATGTGAAGGTATGTATCAACATCCTGGGATCCTTCACTTGTTCATGTAGTAACGAGGGTTATAAGCTGAGAACTGACGGTATATCATGTGAAGGTATGTATCAACATCCTAGGATCCTTCACTTGTTCATATAGTAACGAGGGTTATAAGCTGAGAACTGACGGTATATCATGTGAAGGTATGTATCAACATCCTTGGATCCTTCACTTGTTCATGTAGTAACGAGGGTTATAAGCTGAGAGCTGACGGTATACCATGTGAAGGTATGTATCAACATCCTGGGATCCTTCACATGTTCATGTAGTAACGAGGGTTATAAGCTGAGAGCTGATGGTATATCATGTGAAGGTATGTACATATATCAACATCCTAGGATCCTAATTCACATGTGTGTGTAGTAACAGGGGTTATAAGCTGAGAGCTGATGGTATATCATGTGAAGGTATGTATCAACATCCTGGGATCCTTCACTTGTTCATATAGTAACGAGGGTTATAAGCTGAGAACTGACGGTATATCATGTGAAGGTATGTATTAACATCCTTGGATCCTTCACTTGTTCATGTAGTAACGAGGGTTATAAGCTGAGAACTGACGGTATATCATGTGAAGGTATGTATCAACATCCAAGGATCCTTCACTTGTTCATATAGTAACGAGGGTTATAAGCTGAGAACTGACGGTATATCATGTGAAGGTATGTATCAACATTCTAGGATCCTTCACATGTTCATGTAGTAACGAGGGTTATAAGCTGAGAATTGACGGTATATCATGTGAAGGTATGTATCAACATCCTAGGATCCTTCACATGTTCATGTAGTAACGAGGGTTATAAGCTGAGAGCTGATGGTATATCATGTGAAGGTATGTATCAACATCCTGGGATCCTTCACTTGTTCATGTAGTAACAAGGGTTATAAGCTGAGAACTGACGGTATATCATGTGAAGGTATGTATCAACATCCTAGGATCCTTCACTTGTTCATATAGTAACGAGGGTTATAAGCTGAGAACTGACAGTATATAATGTGAAGGTATGTATCAACATCCTTGGATCCTTCACTTGTTCATGTAGTAACGAGGGTTATAAGCTGAGAGCTGACGGTATACCATGTGAAGGTATGTATCAACATCCTGGGATCCTTCACATGTTCATGTAGTAACGAGGGTTATAAGCTGAGAGCTGATGGTATATCATGTGAAGGTATGTACATATATCAACATCCTAGGATCCTAATTCACATGTGTGTGTAGTAACAGGGGTTATAAGCTGAGAGCTGACGGTATATCGTGTGAAGGTACATGTATTTATCAATGTGTTGTGTATTAAAATTTTCATCAAATGAAAATTTCAGTTGAATAGAAGAAAAAGAGATTATTGTCTTGGTATTCCTTATAGTTACAATTTGTTTAAGTTTGCATCGATACAATTTGGCAAGATTGCATTAATTAAGATCAATAAAATTATACAGAAATTTATAATTAAGAAATGAATTGTTACATATAATTTGAATACAAATTAAAAATCCAAAGGCACTTTTAGAAAGTTCTATAACTCTGACATGATCGAAGAACATGTATATGTACATGTATATCCAATGTTGAATTTTTGTAACATATGGATTGCATATGGGCTATCTCTGGGTTTTTGTGTATGCTTGGAATAATACAATAAAGAAATGTTTTTGATCTGCATATAGCTCAAGTTTAATTAAGGTCATTAGTAAAGTCAAAGTATGTCATGTATATTTTGTTGTATTAACCTACATGTACAATAGATCATGAAACTGTATATTTTTAAACTAACCATTTTATCGATACAGATATAGATGAATGTGAAAGTCCTGATTTGAATCGCTGTGAGCAGGGATGTAGGAATGAAGCAGGAGGATACGTTTGTTTATGTGACGTAGGCTACATAAATGCTGGATACTTCCACTGTAAATGTAAGTTTCAGACAGCTCAAACGACATAATTAATAGTTAAAGGATGCAGATCAAGGAATTTTTCAAATTTGTTATCTAAATATCTCTCTTAATACATGTAAAATGAAATTTTCAATTTTAGATATTTGTTCATGTATGGCTACAGTACCCTTGACAAAAGGGTCCTTATGGCTTTGTTCCTTAAATGAAGTCACAAATTCTAACAAAAACAGTGGTATGGCATCATGATGATTTTTTACCACATCTTGCACAGCGAATAATTAATAGTAATTAACAAAGAGATTATCGAGAATAGAAATATGAGGGGAAAAAAGAAAGTAAGATATGTCATCATATGGACCCTTTTCACATGGGTGCAATCAAATACAATGTATATATAATATGAAAGTATATCTTTTTATTAGCTTGTCCAGAGAACTACTATCGTGATCTGTCCACAACATTTTGTACATTATGTCCAGCCAACTCTTACACCAACGGTACTGGAAAGGGGTCAAGGTCAGATTGTATATGTCAGGAGGGTTACCATGGTGATCTAGGAGTAGAAGATCAATGTAATGGTAAGGCCATACCAAATTAATTTAATGTTCTTTGGATTTCCCGCACCATATTTTTCAAAATTCAAAAAAAATAATATTATAATAAGCTCAAAATGCATCGAAGATTGTAAATGCCGAGTTGCAAAACTGGAATGTAAGTATGAATATGCAGACTAACATGAAATGTGTATGGTTTGTAACAACATTTTGCGGTCCTAAATGAAAATTTCTGGATCAAGAAATGGTCTTCTCTTTATTCTATATCAGCGTGTAATATATTTTCAAGGATACAGATTTTCCTGTGACCTTGATCTTTGACCTTTTGACCCAAAAATTAATGGCAAGTTTCATGATTATAGGTGCAATACAGGCTCAAAAATGGTCTGGAAACCATTTTCAATTACCTAAGTCCTGTGACCTTGATCTTTGACCCTTTGACCCCTAAATCAAAAGTGGTCGTTTCCTATTCACTGGAAACATTTCTGGCAAGTTACATGATTATAGGTGCAATACAGGCTCAAATTCAGTCGGGAAACCATTTTTAATCATCTTAGTCCTGTGACCTTGACCTTTGACCTTTTAACCCCAAAATTGATAGTGGTCATCCTTGATCCATTGGAAACATTTCTGGCAAGCTTCATGATTATAATTGCAATAGAGGCTGATATATGGTCCGGAAACCACTTTCAATCATCGGAGTCCTGTGACCTTGACCTTTGACCTTTTGACCCCAAAATCAATAGGGGTCATTCTTGATTCATGGGAATCATTATTGGCAAGTTTCATGACTTTAGGTGCAATACAGGCTAAAATATGGCCAGGAAACCATTTTCAATCATCAGAGTCCTGTGACCTTGACCTTTGACCTTTTGACCCCGAAATCAAAAGTGATCATTTTCTATTCACAGGAAACATTTTTGGCAAGTTACATGATTATAGGTGCAATACAGGCTGAAATATGGTCCGAAAACCAATTTCAATCAACAGAGTCCTGTGACCTTGACCTTTGACCTTTTGACCCCAAAATCAAAAGGCCTCATCCTTGATTCAAGGGAAACATTTCTGGCAAGTTTCATGATTATAGGTGCAATACAGGCTGAAATATGGTCCGGAAACCATTTTCAATCATCTGAGTCCTGTGACCTTGACCTTTGACCTTTTGACCCCAAAATCAATAGGCCTCATCCTTGATTCAAGGGAAACATTTCTGGCAAGTTTCATGATTATAGGTGCAATACAGGCTGAAATATGGTCCGGAAACCATTTTCAATCATCTGAGTCCTGTGACCTTGACCTTTGACCTTTTGACCCCAAAATCAATAGGCCTCATCCTTGATTCAAGGGAAACATTTCTGGCAAGTTTCATGATTATAGGTGCAATACAGGCTGAAATATGGTCCGGAAACCATTTTCAATCATCAGAGTCCTGTGACCTTGACCTTTGACCTTTTGACCCCAAAATCAATAGGCCTCATCCTTGACTAATGGTGAGTAAGTGTATGAAGTTTCATTGTTATAGCCTCTTTCGTAGTTGACTTATAGTCCGGAAACCAATTGTTGACGCCCTCCCGCCTGCCCGCCCGCCCAGACGCCCGCCCGCCCGTCTCACATCAAATTAAGAGCCGAGTTTTGCAACTCGGCTAAAAATAAAATGCTTGCCCGCACCATTAAATTTCTGGCTCAAGAATTTTTTAGGGTCGGTTCTGATTTCTGCAAATCTTAAAGCTTCTAGAAGTCTCAAATTGTGCAAAATTCGAAGAAAATAATACATAGCACAGGCTTTCTACTGTTCCTACTTTTTCCTACTATTTCCTACTTTTCCTACTTTTTTATTTTGATCCTATTTTTTCCTACTTTTTCTTCAAAACCTCCTACTATTCCTACTTTTTCATCTCAAAAGTAAAAAATTACTTGCTTCACTTGTCATCAACATCTGATTCAAAGTTTTTAAAAAATTTCGGGCTCGCTTCGCTCGCCCATTCTGTATATTTTACATGAAAAATCAATTTGTACTTATTTCTCTCTGTGATTTCCTCAAAGATGAATATTACCAGTCTACAAATATCACTACTGTGATTTATGTGTCATACCTACTGAAAGTTGTTGCTAAAAGTGATGGAAAATTTCCTACTTTCCCCTATTGATTCCTACTTTTTCCTATTTTTCTCCTACTTTTTTTCATTGACTACTCCTACTTTATTCCTACTTTTTCATCAAGGTAGAGTAGAAAGCCTGATAGCACTGAAAGTCAAGGAGGGGGGAATGTTCGAAAATCTTTACCGTACTGCTATGTGCCAGGCTTTCTAGTCACCAGTTTCCTTTGGGGTTTCCTTTTTGAGTACGGAAAACATCAGAAATGCATTTCTGGGGTAACCTATATCAAAAATAAAATTATTTCATTCGCTCGCACCGTAAAAACTGCAAAACCATAGAAAAATAAAATAATTATATTTTCGCCCGCTCACACCCCATTTTTTACAAGAAAATCCGAAGAACATTTAATTAATTTGGTATGGCCTAAGAGATCAATGTAATAAACTAGCATGCTCAAAATGATTCCTTAATAAAAGTATAATATATTTTACATAATATACCTTAATTTCTTCATATTACCTGAACTTTGTATACTCAAATAGTACATTGTATTTACACTAATAACTTAAATTATGTATTCAACTAGTGTTACTCTTTTTCATGAGGGTCATGTTTTTGAAAAATGCATGTTTATATACTACTGAACATTAGAGCTTAAGTTAAAGGGACAATACTTCAAAAAATAAGGTACACAAATTTTAAGTAAGAAAGGTCAAGGTCAAAGCAACTCTTGTTAGGAATGGAAAATGTGCATTTTGCTTAGAGTTGCAGGGTGCTGTTTTTCAAGGTCATATGTCAAGGTCATAGCATTGTGGGAAATATGAAATACTTTGACTACAGAGAGGAGAGTTTATACATGTATACTGATCAGGGGTATTCCTTATTGAAGTTTTTATGTTCAAAATTTGATTGAAAGAATTGTACAAAGGAAAAAACACTTTTCAGTTCCAGATTACAGATCAAGGTCAATATTCAAAGGAGTATACATGTAAATGGTTTATATAGTAAAAGTGGTCCCCAAAAATTGACTTCTCCAAAAGTAGATTTTGCCATTTTTCTCCAAATTAGATTTTAGAGAGATGAATATCTATTTTTTTAAGAAAATAAGTTTTAAAAACTCCTCAACACTTTCTAAGACATTGTAAATTTTGCATAAATATCATGAAAACTGATGGTTTTGTCCATTTTTCATGAAAAATAACATAATAATTCGCGATTATTTTCATTAAGATATATACATGTATATAGTCCTTTGTTTAGTATGTAAAAAAGCAATAGAATTTCTTTGCTTTTGTAATCATAGATGATAATCTTAGATCTTTTTCATTTAAAAGATTTTGTCAATAATTCCTGGGGAATTTGTTAGGTACCAATTGCGCATGTACACATGTTAAGATGTATTTTAGACTATGATGAATGTGGAGATGACAACTTTGGTTGTGAGCACATGTGTTATAACACGATAGGATCGGCACATTGTGGTTGTAACGATGGCTACTTCCTTCATGACAACAACAAAAACTGTACAGGTAATATACCATTTCATGTATTTTATTTTTGGTTTTCATTGTTCTTTGTCCTTCAATATGGGGTTAAGCATTTCACAAACATATTTTGATAAATTTTAGCTTTTGGATGTTATTATAACATTGAGATTTATAAACTATGATAAAAAGCTCAAAATTTGAAATATTAGTTAAAGCTAAAAACTTGTTGAAATATCGCAGGAAATTTGATGTAACTCTTGATGATATGTTATTGGTGAATGGCACATAAGAGTTAATTTGTGAATAATGTCAATATTTAATCATATCTGTACTAATAACACAAATCACATAGACGTTTATCCGTCTCCATATAATTTGCATTATTTCCAGACGTAGATGAGTGTACGTACACCAGACATTATTGTGCAGACAAATGTATCAACATGCCGGGGACGTACAGATGTGGATGTAGGTCAGGATTCAGGATACATTACGACGGCAGGTATTGTACTGGTATGTACGTTGACGTCTCTCTTCCACTTGAGATTTTTATGGGTCAAAATACAGAGATCTTCAGATCATAAGTTTTAAATAGGACTATATAGAAATAATTGAATCATTTTCCAACATTAAAATATCACTGATTGCCAAATTATTCTTTATTGACTCAGTAAAAAGAAAGTCATAGATCTTGAAATTTTTCAATGAAATTTCTGAAAGCAACCAGATAATCTTTTGACAAATAGAGTTTATCTCACCTGAGTGATACATTTACATGTATATTGTTATAGCTCAATGTGACAATGTCCATTGTCAGTCTGTCATCCGTGCATCTGTCATTGTCTAAACTTTTCACATTTACAACTTTGCCTTTTTAACAACAACAAAGAATTTCACAAAACCTCATACAGTCAAACCTGTCTTAAAGTAACCCTCTTTTTAGCGACTTCCTGCTTTATGTGACCTTCATTATTTCTCCCGAGCAATTTTCCTATCAAATAAACCTGTATATAGCGACAACCTGTCTAACGCGACAACGACCGTGATTTTTCTGTCCCGTACCCAATTCCGAACCTGTATATTACGACTTTTAGTGTTGCAGAGGACCCAAACTACATAATATTTTACATTAAATATCTTCATCAGTGTCTTTCATGATTAAATCTTCTGTGATCGATAAAATCTGATGTGATTTTATATGTGCAATACGATTCATCAATAAATACACGAATTGATATATGCAGGGATTCATTTTATGGTATTGCTCTTATACTACGAAAATTTTGTTGGTTAAAGTCAGATAAGCTTGAACCTGTATTCAGTGACCACCTGTCTTATGTGACCTATTTTCTGTCGGCCCTTGCAAAGTCACATAAGACAGGTTTGACTGTAGCTAGTACAGAAGGACTTATGCCAAAATTGTGCCTTTCAATATGATTCATCAAGAAGAATAATGTTCGTTCCATCTGTCTGTTTAGTCACAATGTTTTTAACCATATTAGATACAGCTTAGATATTTGACATTTGACACACATTTATCGCATTTATTCAATGACAAGACCTGATTTGATACAGTGACCTTTGACCTAGTGAATTTGGAGTTTTACTTACTTTTAGCAAAATGCATCAAGGATATTATCTCTAGCTCTTATTTTGTAAGGTAGGGTGTTCACATTTCACACATCTCCATAAAGTGCTGATCCATAGGACAGGTAGGATGTATTCACTGCCGGATTTCTGAGTTACAAAGTTGATTTCACATAATCATTGCCAGTGACAAGAGCATTCTTTTGATACCTTGACTCTTGACCCATTGACCTTGACCTTAAAATGAATTGCACTAGCCTTCACAGTAAAGCTGTGAACAGGAGGCTCGTTTTTTGTTTGCTTTTACAAAAAAACATGTTGCTTGCTATATACCTATTATAGATATTGGAAAATGCTATAAGACTCTTTCATGGTTTCTATGAAAGATACATCGGTTCCACCCGAGGGGTCTCAAAATCATGTAAAACCCGAGGCTTGCCGAGGGTTTTGCAAAATTTTGAGACCCCGAGGGTGGAAACGATGTATCTTTCATAGAAGAATATGAAAGAGTATTTTTCTCTCATATCTAAGGGTCAAAACAAATCTGAAAGAAAGGGGACGAAATTTGAAAAAATGTCAAGTTGATCTTATCTCAAAAATTTTGCGATATTCGAATTCAGCGCCCCCGAAAATGGTTTATTCTATAAGAATAAACTACAAATATTAGGTTTTTCAAAATAAAACGCAAGAGTACATTGAAAAACGATCTTAAAATCGAAGTTTTATGGCGATGTCGCCGCTAGCTTGTTTGTTTTGCGGGCTGAAATCATGACGTCACAATAGCGTAAACAATCGAAACAATAGCGTCACGTGATATGTGATACAGCTGTCACGTGATATGTGATACAGAAGTAGCTCACATAGCTGTATTTCATGGGCCTACTCTGTAATACATACGCGGGTATGAGAGAAATGAATGTCCTATGATAGCTAGAATTTCAGGGCAATGCCATATACATATTTCAACAATGCTTACTCCAGATTTAAATTTAATTTTCAGATGTTGATGAATGTCAGGAGGAAGAACCTTGTGAAGACTTCTGTCAGAACACATGGGGGTCGTTTCAGTGTCAGTGTTTACAGTGGGGGTATACCTTGGCAGATGATGGAATATCTTGTGTGTGTAAGTATGAGGTGTGAGAACACATGGGGGTCGTTTCAGTGTCAGTGTTTACAGTGGGGGTATACCTTGGCAGATGATGGAATATCTTGTGTGTGTAAGTATGAGATGTGAGAACACACTGGGGTCGTTTCAGTGTCAGTGTTTACAGTTGGGGTATACCTTGGCTGATGATGGAATATCTTGTGTGTGTAAGTATGAGGTGACAGAACACATGGGGGTCGTTTCAGTGTTAGTGTTTACAGTGGGGGTATACCTTGGCAGATAATAGAATATCTTGTGTGTGTAAGTATGAGGTGTCAGAACACATGGGGGTCGTTTCAGTGTTAGTGTTTACAGTGGGGGTATACCTTGGCAGATAATAGAATATCTTGTGTATGTAAGTATGAGGTGTCAGAACACATGGGGGTCGTTTCAGTGTTAGTGTTTACAGTTGGGGTATACCTTGGCAGATGATTGAATATCTCGTGTATGTAAGTATGAGGTGTCAGAACACATGGGGGTCGTTTCAGTGTTAGTGTTTACAGTTGGGGTATACCTTGGCAGATGATTGAATATCTCGTGTATGTAAGTATGAAGTGTCAGAACACATGGGGGTCGTTTCAGTGTTAGTTTTTACAGTGGGGGTATACCTTGGCAGATAATAGAATATCTTGTGTGTGTAAGTATGAGGTGTCAGAACACATGGGGGTCGTTTCAGTGTCAGTGTTTACAGTGGGGGTATACCTTGGCAGATAATAGAATATCTTGTGTGTGTAAGTATGAGGTGTGAGAAAACATGGGGGTCGTTTCAGTGTCAGTGTTTACAGTGGGGGTATACCTTGGCAGATAATAGAATATCTTGTGTGTGTAAGTATGAGGTGTCAGAACACATGGGGGTCGTTTCAGTGTTAGTTTTTACAGTGGGGGTATACCTTGGCAGATAATAGAATATCTTGTGTATGTAAGTATGAGGTGTCAGAACACATGGGGGTCGTTTCAGTGTTAGTGTTTACAGTTGGGGTATACCTTGGCAGATAATAGAATATCTTGTGTGTGTAAGTATGAGGTGTCAGAACACATGGGGGTCGTTTCAGTGTTAGTTTTTACAGTGGGGGTATACCTTGGCAGATAATAGAATATCTTGTGTATGTAAGTATGAGGTGTCAGAACGCATGGGGGTCGTTTCAGTGTTAGTGTTTACAGTTGGGGTATACCTTGGCAGATGATTGAATATCTCGTGTATGTAAGTATGAGGTGTCAGAACACATGGGGGTCGTTTCAGTGTTAGTGTTTACAGTGGGGGTATACCTTGGCAGATAATAGAATATCTTGTGTGTGTAAGTATGAGGTGTGAGAACACATGGGGGTCGTTTCAGTGTCAGTGTTTACAGTGGGGTATACCTTGGCAGATAATAGAATATCTTGTGTGTGTAAGTATGAGGTGTGAGAACACATGGGGGTCGTTTCAGTGTCAGTGTTTACAGTGGGGGTATACCTTGGCTGATGATGGAATATCTTGTGTGTGTAAGTATGAGGTGTGAGAACACATGGGGGTCGTTTCATTGTCAGTGTTTACAGTGGGGGTATACCTTGGCTGATGATGGAATATCTTGTGTGTGTAAGTATGATTGAGGTGTCAGAACACATAGGGTCGTTTCAGTGTCAGTGTTTACAGTGGGGGTATACCTTGGCAGATGATGGAATATTTTGCGTGTGTAAGTACCTTATAAATGTATGAGCTTTGACAGTTTTTCTCCTGAGTAACATACATCATGGACTTGGAAAGACAACTTGTACTGTCTGTTATATAATCAATTTCTGCAGGATGTCGCTTTTATAGCAATGACATCAGAAGCGAGATCAATTTTTCTCTCACCCCGGACAGAGATATCTACAGATTTACTCGTCCTGAGACAACTCTGTCTTGCATCCCCGGATGTTTGTCTCGAACCCCCTATTGTGACGTCATAGACGTTTACTTAGGTTTAGCAGTGATTGATGTCACATGGAGCAACATTTAATGCAAAACAAGCAGTGTTTATTCATGAATTATGTGAAAATATATGGGTGAGAGAAAAATAATCAATCACCCCTTTGTACATGGACAGGGAAATCCCTCATCGTGGACTGCAAATCTTTGATACTCGGGTGGAATTTCCCTTCCCTGTACAAAGGGGTGATTGATTCTATGAATCTCACCCCAGAAAATTTGAGAGTTCTCAGTGTCAGTTGGGGGAATTATTGCCGAACCATCATTCATGCAATTTTCAAAAATAGTAAAAATCAGACTGATCTGTCCCTTGAATTTCAGAGATTTGATGAAATAATAACTTTCATTCATTTAACTAATTTGTTTTCTTCTAGCATCAGACACTGAAGTCAAATGTCCTAAGGACATATTTGTAGAAGTTGCTCCCTTAGTCAATGCCACTAAAGTCACTCTGCCTTCTGCCATCTGGTCACATGACTGGAATATTGACCCTGATTGGGTGAAGTCGGAGGCAGCATTTCCAGTGGGGGTGACCAAGGTCACATTATTATCCAAAAAGGAAGATGGGGAGTCTTGCACTTTCAATGTAAATGTAATAGGTATGTATTTACAATCAGACAGTTTGACGCCAAAAAAAAAAAAAAAATTTAAGCTACATATCATCAAATTAGTAGCAACACAGAGGCATTTTTGTAGTGTAATACATGGACTCAGATATCAATAACAGTATCATCATTACAATGGAAGCTATTTGGTTATTGAATGTCCAATCTTACAATTGCTTAAAATAACTACATGTATGTACCTATGTACCTAAAATATAGCAAGAGCATTCAATGTGACACGGGGTATATTTTTTTATTAACACCACAGACAAGGACATTTTTGCATATATAAACACAGAACATTGAAGAGTATATGTCGGCCGACCCGTGGTCATAGCAAGGCTCGAACCAGCAACCATGAGATTACTGGCCCGATGCCCTATTCACTAAACCACGCACCGACGACATGAGATATATTTACTGATTAGGTCAGCAATAAACAAGCATGATTATTTTCACATAATGTTTTAGAATTATGTAGCTCTATGATTTTTCATAGAGTAAAGTTGATAATTTCTCTTCATATGAATGTAAAAGTTTGTTTCAATACATGCTTATACTATGAAAACTTTAATATTACAGCTAGCTGTGGCTATGGGACGTATAAGCCAGAGAGTACAGATGGCTCACACTTACCATGTGTGAAATGTGAGCCAGGGACTTACCAAAACGAAATTGACCGACCGTTTTGCAAGAAATGCTTCATCGGAACATATCAAAATCATTCTGGCCAATCAGAATGCAGATATTGCACTCCAGGCAATATACAAAACCAGACTGGCCAATCAAAATGTTTACAGTGTCCTCAGGGAAGCTTTCAGGATTTAAATGGCCAATCAGAGTGCAAGCAGTGTTTCATTGGTTCTTTTCAAAATCAAACTGGCCAATCAGAATGTCATTTTTGTTATCCAGGATTTTATCAGAATGAGACTGGCCAATCAGAATGTTTGAAATGCCCCCCAGGAAGTTTTCAAACATCAAATGGCCAGTCAACTTGCAATGCGTGTTTACCAGGCACTTTTCAAAGCTTGCCAGGTCAAGTTGGATGTGCGTTTTGTCCATTTGGAACCTACCAAAATGAAACTGGTCAAGTCAAATGTGAACAATGTCCAAAGGGAATGTATCAAGATGACTTTGGACAGACTCAGTGCAAAGAATGTAATGATGCTGTTACAATCATGAGTGAATTAATTAAGTTACAGTGTAT
Organism: Pinctada fucata; assembly: GCA_028142955.1. NCBI lineage: Eukaryota > Metazoa > Mollusca > Bivalvia > Pterioida > Pteriidae > Pinctada > Pinctada fucata. Next base: position 31,403,668 of record AP027111.1, read on the forward strand.
TGAGCAAACCTGAATATTTCACACGTTTCTCATGTGCATATTAGATAGCTTTATCAAATGTTACTCAGTTTTCATGAAACAAGTTTTGGAATTTAAAACATGTAACATTCAGATCCTTGTCAGATAATAGAATTCAAATTACAAAAGGATTTTTACAATTCATACGATAGAAATGATTTGAGATTTTTTCTTAATTGAGAATTCTGACACATGAATCATGTACATGACCTTAACTAAATAGAGAAGATATATCATACATGTAAATATTTATATTTTACAATCTAATGGAAGTATACATGTACTAACATAAACACATTAAATTTCAAATCATTGAAAGAAATGTAATAAAAGTATTATATAGAAAAAGTAAATGATGAAGACATGCACAGTTTAATGATTTTTAGTTCCACTCTGAAGTCAAATTTGACATGTTTTTGATGTTGTTTTGAACTTTGTCAGAGATGCCCATTTTTTAACTGTTTCTTTGAATAACTCTTTTACTGCATATTTGTCATATTTAAGAGCAATTCTCTGTAAGAACCAAAAAAAAAATCAATGACACGTTGGCACGGCATGTCATAGATTCTAGCAATTTTTGGTTTGGAAGTTCAATATGGAGTACTAAGATGAAAATTATCTTTCATTTGTAGAAAAAGAGTGTCATTGCCATGGTAACCATCTCTAAAGTTTGAGGCATTTGGAAATTTCATAAGGCCTAGCGTGTTTGTAACCTTTGTTGCCATGGAAACGGGTATATACATATATCAGTTGCACTAACCAAAACTTTTTTCTTTCAATCCTCTTTGTTATGAATATCTGAAATGATTTTCACACTTCATTGCTATGCCTCTTGTATAAGGGTAAAAAAGAGTGCCTTAATAAAGTTTTTAAACCTTCAATTTTTGGCTTTGGGAGACCCTATTTTGCTTGTTTTTCATGCATTTTTATGGTGTAACATTTCATAAAAGCAGAAGTTTTTGGAGTTTTTCTTTTATATGTCTAATATATAATGTACTTGAACTACAAGAAAATGTAAAAAGTTGGCAGGGATAATGTATCTTTTTCTCTGGAAACCATGGTAAGCATGGCAACATTAAGGACAATGGTGATGCTATAATTGGTATGCTATAAGTCTATTTTAACTTGTCCATTAAAACGAAACCTCATTCATATATCTACTGGAGACTAATCAATGTAGAGATGACCTTGATACTTGTTCAAGGTCATGTGTTGTATTTTCAAGGTCACTGAATTGTAATTGAGCAGATTTACCAAAATTATGATTTTTCATAGACAAAAATAGGACCAACACTAGAAAGAGCCTTTAGACACAAATTAAAGAGCTAAATGCACAGACCTGCTTACTTTTACGATTTTGTCATAATTTTTACAATTTTTTATCTTCAAATAGGCTCTACGCTTTTGCTGCTCATTTTAACGCTTAAAACATATTAATAAGAAGTACCTTTTAAAATATTTAAAACAAACGGATAGACTTTACTATAAATTCATTGTAAGTTGAGGGTTTGATATTGTATAAGCAATTGTGTAAATGATTAAAATTTGTACAAATGTCAAACTATGGAAAAGAAACAGTGGCGGATCCAACACCCCTTTGCCGGGGGGTCAAGGGGTGAATTTTGCCGATTTTTACTGAAAATGGGCCAAAATACAGGGTTTTTTGGAAAATTTTGGGTCAGTGCCCGGGGGGGGGGAGCCCCCTCTGCACCCCCCTGAATCCGCCACTGAGAAATGTTTTTTTCTGAAAATTACGATTAATTCTTTATATTATGCTTAACATCCCTAAATTACACTTTCTTTAGCAACATTTTACACTTTTCATAAGAAACAGGTAGGCAGGTCTGTATTCAACAAATCAATGGATTTAAGGAATCTTTGTAATATTTTTTTGGTTGATCAAGGTATCAACACCAAAAATTAAGGGAAAACTGCATCGTGCCCGTAGCGCAGGATGCATAAGTTTTCCCTCAATTTTTGGTGTTGATACCTTGCTCAACCAAAAAAATATGACATTGATTACGTATCATTTCATTTCTTCGGTTGTCAACGTTTATTTGCAGCTTTTAAATCGTGTTGCTAATGATGTTGCTAAGCGTGTTCTTCCATTTTGTGTTGATACAGGTATCAACAAAATATCTCGTCCAATCAGAATCATAGTTTCTTAATAATAACAATGGAAATTAAATGATATGATAATTATTTCTTAGGATAACTTAAAGAGTTCAATCAACTCTTTGACTTCTGAAATTGAGATGTGGATATCAAAGAAAGAAAATGAAAATTAAAATTCTCAGTTTTTTCGCCTGAACAAAAGATTATACTTGAATATAAAAAGTCAATAAGATCAGGGAATTTCTTTTTGAAATCCATAATCTTTCAAAATATATACTAGTTATTGGAAAATTCAAAAATAAAATGCTACAAATATATGACAAAAATCAGAGAAATCACACAATTATCTAAATTTTTTAGTCTAAGTTAAGATATTACCTTGAACTTCAAGTCAATGACCTTTGAAATTTTCAAGGTTATGAAATTAAATTAAGAGTCTTATCAGTTCATATGTATATTTTCACGGCCATAAGTAGAATTTATTGGGAGTTTATACGTTTTAAAATGTACATGTGTCTTATTGTCAAGCCTTAATGCTTTAAGTTGCCATAGCAACTGTTTTTGACGTCAAAATCTAGATTAAGAACTCAAAGATCCCAACTTCAATTTTCTTTCATTATATTTTAAGGATTACTTTTCATAATAACCCATCAGAGATCTCACAGAGGTCTTTAGTGATAACTGTCACTGAAAATGGTAAATATCTCATAAAAATGACCCCTAAGTTTACCTTTATTTTTGACTTGAATTTTACTTATTTTGGCTAGGCACAGTAAGCATCCTGTAATATCTAGCATAACACTAAGTGCATTTTGGTAGAAAGGAAGTAAGGAAGCTCAAAAGGTACAAAAATGAAATATCTGCTAAAATGGTATCTAGCTACAGGCAACAAAGTATCTAAAAGTAGGTTACTGAAGAGTCTTTAAAGCGGCACAAAAAGACTGATCTCGTTGCCATGGCAACTGGAACTCACATTGAATGAAAACCTAAATTCTCTGTTACCACCAAAATTCTGTCATAGATTTTCATGATTTTCTGCATATTGGGTATATACAGTAAACTTCACCTATAACGAACAGGTTTATAGCGAAATTCTGCTTATAGCGAAGTAAAAAGAAAGTCCCTGCAGAAGTCCTATTACCCTCCATTGACTTTTGTACGCCTGTAACGAATTTGTATGTAACAAACTATCGGCTTTAACGAAGCTGTCCCGTGGTCATAGTTTCTTCACTATTTTCATCTGATGTAACGAAATGCCATCTAAGTATTCCCATTTAACACACCTGGCGGACAAATAATTACTAATTATCAGACAAATAATTACTAATTATCAAATAATTGCTCTCCCCTTCTGTCGTCCCCCCGCTAATTATCTATGAAGAGACGTGTTGTATACACATGACGAAATGATTGCCAATCATTTAATACTCTATCAGCATGTCAATTGTAAAGAAACATACTTAATAAATCACAACATAGCTATTGAATACTGATCTTAATTTTTCATTCAGAACGGCCACACCAAGGAAACATGTTAAGCATCAAAATGCATGTAACGAAATATGGCAATAACGAATTTAGATCAATGGTCCCCTGGGCTTCGTTATATACGAAGTTTACTGTATTATGTCTTGATTGCAAAAATTAAGGTTTTCATTTCCAATGTTCTCAGGTGAGTGATGTGGCCCCTGGACCTCTTGTTAACTTCTTTCCCAGAACTGCTGCATAGAATTTTACTAACATTTAACTTCACAGAAAGTAAGTATCCAGGGTGCTGGTTTACATTTGATCTGTAAAACAAGATGTCTGCAAGTTAATCTGATTGGCTGACACTTTGACATCTCAAGAACTGCTCTACAGAGTTTCAGGAAGGTTTACAGGAAGCTACTTCTACAGACAATGATAGATAATCTGAAATTTTGTGTTTTCAACTTATTCCAATCACACAAAATGGCCAACACTTGAGCTCTAATGAAATTTTCTAAGAATTTCGGGGATTTGTTGCACTGTGCGTAAAAATATATACTTGTATGAGCACAAAACAAAATTGCTCAACAAATTTGTATTTATCCAATAAATAAGTGACAATTATAAATCTATTTGTGTGATCAAGGTGTTATGATTTGCATTGTCTCCTCCACTGCAGCAGAGTCAGGCAGGAAGATGATTTTAGACGTTGTATAATTATGACAGAGAATCATGAAAATTTTGCCAGGTACCATAAATTTGATCACAGGAACATGTCGTTCTATTTGAGAAAATAAATTATTGTTCACTACCTCATGACTCTTTGTTATTCTTATGATAAAATTATATAGGTATGGTATGAACACATAGACTTTAGGTTTTAGATAATAATTTATTTTCTCAAATAGAACGACAGGTTCCTGTTATTTGATTTCTCCCCGATTGTCTCAAATTTTCTCACATTTCACTCTGCCATTTTTTAGAATGTTTGTTTAAATCTTGCATGGAGGAAAATAATTTTAAAGATCCAAATCAGGGCTTCTTGGTAACATTCTGAACAATGATTATGTCAGTGCGTTAACCTTTTATTTTCAGGTTCAGGACTGACATGGATGGGAAAATACATATTTATCTGAAATCTTCTCTAAAAATCTTTATCATATTATTTTATGTCGGTCAAAAGGCTCAGTAGAGTTTATGTTGTACTTCTTCAACATGGCAATCATATCGTATCTTTTTTAATTTTGAATTTCCCGCCTCGTATAATTCTTCGGTTATGTCCCGTTGTTCCCTGTTCCTTCAAGGTCACCAGATGTCGCATCGATTAGTTTATAAATATAGACACTTCCGGCTATGGTTCCACGTTGTTGAAAAAGGAAAACATTACAACTGTCAGCGTTTAAAGAATTGCGACAGTCCCAAATTAAAAATGCAGAATATAGAGGCAAAATTCAATTGAATTTCGAACTTTTTGAGTTCAAACTAGACGCCCGAGAGACGAGTCACCATGACAGTGGGAGGGTCCCCGTCGGGGACGGGATCCCGACACCCTGTGAAAATATTTGCGAATATTTTTATCTCTTTCATTGGAGCAGGTGTACTAGGCTTACCCTTTGCTTTTAAAGAGGTGAGCGCAATCTGTTTTGGTCATGAAATACTGAATTTCCTCTGTTTGACATGCAAAAGGGGTTGTATTTTCACTTTTCAGTATACAGAGTTACTACCCATTTGGGACAGTATCTGACATATATTACAGGTAACAAATTAGGTATTTGATTGGTTAATAACAGTCACATAAATCAGATGAAGATGCGGGACAACTGGGTGCCTGGACTTTTTATTGAGTCTTTGCGGAATAGTACTAGTGTTTTCTTCCCTTACAGACGGTACTGTATCTGATATATAACCACTGTGACGTCATGAAAATTGTATGGTAAAGTCGATTTTTTACCATCATAAGCCAGACATTTTGTACTATTTCCATAGAATTTGATGACGTCATATTAATCAGTCTACGTCATATAGATATACCGTCTCAAATGGGAAGTTACTCTGGTTTCCGAAAATAGGAAATACCAGCTAGACCTCCATTTATTTCATGTTGACATGTAGCTATAAAAGCTATACATTTTCACCATTTTAATCAAGTTTTTAGGAAAACTTCTAAATCATTTCTGCAGAAAAATAAGAATAATGTATGGATAGTAGGGCTGTCATGGATCAGCCTTTAGCCGGTTTGGTTCAGGAAAATGAACCGTAGTTCTCGTTTTTTTCGGTTAGGTTTGAGTTTGTGTCGTTTAATTCCATAAAAGAGTGAAATAATTTTAATGGTAAGAATAACAAATCAACAAATAATACTTTTTCATTTTTCTGCTTTGAAAGCATTTTTCTTCGAGATTTTATAAACATTCAACAAGATAACCAAACTGGAACACTTAGAAGACTTCTTAGACTCCACCTGTCAAACAAACATTTGTACGTTTACGATCAAGAAGTGAAACAACCTATTGGGAGAATAAGACAAATTACCCAATCACAGTCTTAAATTGTACATGTATCATACAAAATTGATAAACTACTGATTACCAGATATAACCAATAAAAAAAACCAATGAACCAAACCAAAATTCGTAAAGTACAATCTGAATCGAACCGACCAAGCTTGAACTGTGAATTTTCGGTTAACGGTAACAGCCTTAATGGATAAAGGAACACAAAATAAGACAATTTGTGTTTGTAAAAACAAGTTTTCTGACTGCAATTTTTGCCATTTTTTACATCATTAGATTTGATTTCCATGAAAGTCATGTTAATTTATGCTTTACTACATGTACAAAATGTATATACATAACTATGGATAAATATAAAAGGAAATACTTACAAATGTATTTGTAGAATTTAGAATTTTCAGTAAAAATGGTAAAAATGTTTAGCTAGAAATAGCTATTTGGTAATTTCCTAAACCTGATTGTAGGGTATTCAGACAATGACTTTCAAGTACTTCAGGAATGTTATCAATTTATACATGTAGTACATGCATGTAATTGGTTGGGTAAATTCATGCATACAGTAGGTTTAATTCACACCAGAATTGCAGTGATTAGGAGGGATGTTCACCATGCGCCATACAGGTGTACGCGCATTGACAATGAAAATGTCCTATTCTGATTCTTTTTGCAAAGTGTGCACACAAATGGCGCAACAAATTTTACTTGCTTTGTCGTAACTTTTCTTTTTAAAAACTGACAGCAGGGTTTTTAATGAAAAAAACAAAATTACAGAGAGGCGGTTAGGCCACATACATTTTCCTCCTCAAAATTGAACTCCAATCGATCTGCAGAAGATGAACATTGGTTAATCAATCGAAGTTAAACTAAGTACTGTCTACCCCAATCTAATCACTGTAAAGTTGGACATAAACTGCCGATAAGCATAGCATTATTCTAATGCAGCATTTGTATAACGCCGAATTTCAGTGTGGTATTTTTTTTATTATGCCCCCCTAATCGAAGATTTGGGGGCATATAGTTTTTGGTCTGTCCGTCTGTCTGTCTGTTTGTCCGCTAAAACTTTAACCTTGGAAATAACTATTGAATGGTATTGCACATGTGTACATGTATTCCTTGTGACAAGACCTTTCCATGGATACCAAAATTTTTGACCTCGTGACCTTGACCTTGGAGTTTTACCTACTTTTCAAAAATCTTAAACCTTGTGCACAACTTTTGAATTGTAAGTGATAGGGCTTTCATATTTCACATGTGCATGCCTTGTGACAAGACCTTACCATGGATACCAAAATTTTTGACCTTGCGACCTTGACCTTTAAGTTTGACCTTCTTTTGAAAAACTTTAACCTGGGACATAAATTTTGAATGGTAAGTGATAGGGCTTTCATATTTCACATGTGCATTCCTTGTGACAAGACCTTTCCATGGATACCAAAATTTTTGACCTTGTGACCTTGACCTTGGAGTTTGACCTAATATCAAAAATTTAAACATTAGCCATTACTTTTGAATGGTAAGTGATAAGGCTTTCATATTTCACATATGAATTCCATGTGGCAAGACTTTTCCATGGATACATGTACTAAATTTGACCTTGTGACCTTGACCTCAAATGTGAAACTACTTTTCATCTGTTTTACTGACGAAGATGCCAATGGGGGCATTTGTGTTTCACAAACACAGGTTTTTTTTGCTTCTTAGTTTTTGCAGGTAAAATTTCCCCCTTTCTAATGAAAGTAGCAATTGCAGTAGAATGGGAGTAACTTGATTCTGACGTTGTGTTGGTAAATGCAAACATCGGTGTTACACGTGGCCAGATAAAACTCAGTTTATGACAGGACATATTAAGATATATTACTTTGTTTCCTGTAATGTAATTTCCTGAGGACATATTAAGATATATTACTTTGTTTCCTGTAATGTAATTTCCTGAGGACATATTAAGATATATTACTTTGTTTCCTGTAATGTAATTTCCTGAGATGTAACTATTGAAAGGAACGAGCTGCAATTCGTATATTTACACTCGTGACACCACAATGCATAAGTTCTAAAGAAACATGCCGTGATGGCAGTTCCAACCTGCAAACTGAACCCGTGGTGAGATGAATTTTAACGTCACCCTTTCACCCAGAAAAAGCAATTTCAGAAAACAAAAATGAAACAGACAACTATGGTGCATTTATATAGCATAATGTCATAATTTGTTTTGTTATGGGTATACACAGCAAGTATGGTACATTTATCGCATGAAATGTACGCATTACATGTATGATAAATGAACTTGCTGTGCGTTGCATACCTGTAACAAAGCACAAATTAAGACACTTATTCTCAATGTGTCAAATAAGAATGATTTTATTTAATGTTATGACTAGCATTTGTCTGTGTAGTGTGGTAGTCACTTACAATAGAAACTTTTCTGTAACCATTCTGTTTATTATTTCAGGCAGGAATCTTGGAGGGCATACTGGTCATGACATTAGTTGGACTTATCAGGTATTTGCTCTGTTTTACAATAATTATGCACATGAAATACGAACATAATACTACATTTTGTACTTGTGAGGTACATGTACATGTATGTGCCGTAGAAGTGCCCTTTATCAATCGGTGCATTTTGTACTTTTATATACCTAACATTGAAGAATACTTTAATATTACATGATAATTGTATTTCTCAATGATAAGAATGGGAAGAATCATAGAAATTTTGATTCCAGTACTTAAGGTGGTTCGGGTATCGCGTGACGTCATCACTAATTTCAAAAATATATAAGAATAACGTTTTACTGCCTTAATTAATTGCAGATGTTTAAAATAGTTTGTTTAACAAATATTTAATCATGTTTGAATAATAAATCCTTCAATTTTTAGAACTGTTTTGTTTGTCATACAGGTTTTTTATGCATTTTTGGCTTAAAATATCGCATTTTTGTATTCAAATTTACTATATCTTTAAAAGTTATGGTCAAAACTCCTTAGAATTTGGTATACTTATAAATTGTTTCACCCTTAAAACATGTAAATGACGAAAAAGGTACCTTGCAGGGGGTTTCCTTTGATTAAAGGGCATATGAATATAGTCTCTGGCATATTTTGACATCAAATATTAACCCACAAATTGTGACATTTTTACCATTTCATTGCTATTTCTCAAAATATTACAATTGTCTTGTCTTCTAATGCTAATAATAAGTACCTGCAGGTCTTAAACAAGTCTTTTCCATAAGAAAATTTGACTTTAGATACCTTATATTCATTTTTATTCAGTTTTCCTTGGATATACTCAAAATTTGGGCAAAATATTATTTTCCACTAAGAGTGCCCAACTTTGTTCAAGTATTAGACCCTAAAGATGCCCTGCACGATGCATATATTTTATACATTTTAGAATATCTGAAGATAGATTTTCAGTTTAGAGAAAAAATAAAGTTAGTTTGACCATTCAAACAGTGTCAAAATAACGATACTCGAACCCCCTTAAAAAGTAACTTACATTTAGTAGAAAATAAAGGAGATTCTTAAAACATACTTCCTGTTATCTGTATAATCTTGTTGATGTATATACTTGTACATGTATAAAATATTTGTCAAATGCACATCCATTCATTCAATTCAATATGATTTTCAGTGTAAAGGCAATGTTATTAATCATCGAATGTAAGTACCAGCTGATACGAGACAACAGGGTTGCAGTCCCTGTAGATGGCACTGTCAATAAGGACTACATACCGGACCATGACAGTGTAGAGGATGGTCTGAAGACGTCCAGTAAAAGTCAGGAGGAAATGGTTAATCTCATAGAGGAGCATAGAGATACGGTGTCCCACAAAGACCATAAGGTATACGGATATAGTAATGTATAGCAAAGAACATGTGACGTCTTCCATGGGGAAGTTTAATTATATCTGTAAAGTAACAAGAAACACTTTATTAATCCTAAATTTTTTGGCATCTTGACCATTATTAAGCGGAAACATAAGATAGCACTATTTTTAACAAAAGTCCAATTTTACTGGTAAGAAAGGTCCAGAGTAAAGTATTTTTCATTTCCATTTTGAAAAGACTACATCATGTAACATACGTTGTACTTTTAAAAAGTCTACATTACTTTTAACATCTAAATTATATGTAAAAAATGAACAAGTTTTTTTTAATCATAATGATATTAATTCTAGATTTAATATTCATAAGGGTTGTTATCAAATGTTTATTTATACAGGAAGCTCGGATTTCTGTGGATCTATCATATGGTGATGTAGGTGAGTGTAAAATCTAAATATCGGTAGACTGACTTTCATATAGGAGCAATGATAGAATTTGTTAAGGATCATACACCTACATGTATATGAAGAGAAAGAAGGTTTCCTGGTTTCCTCAGCTTTAGATATCAGATACCTTTGAAAATACAGGAGTCCTCAGATATATTTGAAGCATGTATGTACTCACAAGTACCTCATGCTGTTAATTTTTATGTCTTTTCATATTTTCAATTATTTTGAAAATATATGTAGCTACAGCAGTTTGTGCATTTTCCTTTTATCTATGTGATCTTTTTGACAGATTGGATAAGAATGAAGTGTTTTTACATACATGTAGAAACATACTTATTTTTCTTATTTACCAATCTTAGAATTCTTTAGGCTGCTTGAATTCTTTGAGCAATTTACATCTTTCACTATTTTACTTACATGTACATGTATATCAATTCTATTCTTTTCTTTAGGTTACCATGCTTTAGGCCACGTGGGTAGAGTATTTGTTGATGTTGCTATCATTATATCTCAGGCAGGTAAGTCGAAGGAAGATCCATCAGTATTTTATAGGTCAAAGGTTAAAAGTCAAGGTCATTTAACATGTCAAAAGTATGAATGTCCATGACTGAAGAAAGATTGTATTTGATAATATAGGTCAAATAGTAAAATATTTTTATAGGCTTCTGACTGTATTGTAATATAAAAATATTTAGAATTCTTGCAAAAATTGTATACCTGTACTACTACAAGCAAAAAAATGCAAAAATATTTCAACAACACATGCTGAAGTTAAAAAGTGTGAGTTATAATCAAAGGAAAATGTGTAATCCTTATTCATATATAGATGCACTAAGTATGAATTAATGATAAGAAACCTCCACTTTTTTACATTGAAATTCTTGTGATGTTGGTTTAAATTTTGTTTAAAAAGCTGCATTTTTTAGCATCAAATTAAAAGTCATTTTATTCAAAATACAATTGTACGTTCACTTACATGTACTTGTTTGTGATATTGTGTACATGTATAAGATTGAAAGCTATAATGTTTTTTTTCAGGTTTCTGTTGTGCATATTTGATTTTCATTTCGGAAAATCTTTCTGATTACTTTCCACACATGAAAATGTAAGTAAGCTTTATTTGTTTTAATTGAAATTAATATTGAAATTTTACACAATGTGCTCATTTACGGGAGAGCTTCATTCTTTTCCTGATAGACTTTTTGATTAAATATACCGGTATCTTTCTACAGAGTTTCGTCTACGTAAGAGATAAATTTTTATAATATGCTTACATTACAGAGTTCATTGGCTATGTATCTTACTACCACCTCTCAGTATGATGACTCTGCTACGCCACCTAGGAAGTCTTGCTTTAACTAGGTAAGGTAACTCTTCTTACAGAAATATTCTCTTTTCAAAATTAGAAGATGTTGAATTTACTTTCTTCTTGTTGATTGCATAATTTATTTTTGTTTTTTAAATCTGTGGTACATATAATTTGTGTTTGAAACTGGTCTTCTTCTTCTTCATCTTCTTAGCGTTTAATTAAGGTATTTGATGGGTAATGAACAAAATTTGTCAACAAATTGTGTATTTATCATTTCAAATATTTGTATGTTCTTTAAAATTCTACAAGCTTTTGTAATAAAGAAGAAGCTATCAAATTTATTATTATTTGTTTGATTTGGATAAAATTTAGTAGTTACTGCATCTCCCTTTGATGAAAAATTAAAAGAATTTATTACAAAATTTTAATGGTAAACATTTTATCTTTATGTCAGATGTGATGAGAATCAATCTGCGAAAAAAAAAAAAAAAAGAAAATGACCAATTTGCATTTAGTGCCACATGATTCTGAAGTGAAATATAGTTTAAAACTTGCTTGGTTCAAGGATGGACCCTTCAATTTTAAAACCAGCAATATTTTAAAAAGAACATACATATACATGTAGATGGAAAATTTTCAGTGAATCTTGTATTGCTATTTCATGATTTAAAATTTCATAATTTGAATTGATTCCCTTATTACCCCTCATTACTCACCAAATACCTTACAAAAGTGACATGTAGCCTGTTTATGATAATAGTGAAAAACTTCCGAGTCTGTGATTATTTTGAAATACTCTCTGATACCATTGGTCAGTTCTTGACCATTCAGCATGATCTTTACAGTTTGATGGCCCAGTGTTCCAACCTCCTAGCCTTTGCCGTGGTCTTTTGGTTTGACTTTGAGCACATTCACAATGTAGAGTAAGTTCTATCTATTTTTAAAAACTTTATACTCGTATTTAATTTTGTGTTTGGCTACAATACATTCACGTTTGATAATCTTGAATTTCATGCTAATCGGAACAGCTTTTCATAGAAGTACTTGTACTTTAAGTGTTAGATTTGCATTTTGATATTGTCATATTAGTAAATCAGAGATTCCATGTGTATATTGTATGCCGTAGTTTAAAAAGCATGTGTGTTCATGAATGTTCATTAATGCTTGCGTATTCCAAGAAATTCACATTTAAACAATTATCCTAGTTTAACATTGTACATGTGTGTGCTTTACTTCTACAGTGTCAACAGGTAGATTAACAGCCGTTACTTTAGGGTTTGATGCACTATCCACTAATAACTGCATGCCCTTTGTAGAACATTCTGTCTATAAAATGCAAGAGTTTATCCCTTCAATTTTATTTGTGTTAATGTAATTATAAAAATATTGTCTTTATCGATTTGAAAAGACCATCTTTCGAAAAAATCTTGCATTGTACAGACATTATGTCTGGTCTTTTCATTTTTACAAACTTATCTCCCATTTGTGACAATTTCTGGCATAAAAGCATTAGGATGTCATTGAATTCCTATAGAAATGTCATATCTCAATATTGTGCCAGTTTTCATAAGTTTGATAACATCGCAATTAGTTTATGTTTGAGTCCTGTGCAAATGGGAGGTAACTTTGTACATAGAGAAGACTGAAATCTACTCGTCATTCGTAGCAACATAGTATTGTGCTAGCCTGTAAAATACCTCACATTATGAGATTTTAGATCCAGATATAAAATTTGAAAACTCTTTCTTTATAAACAACATCATATACTAGTCTTATCATCTAAACATGTAATTATTTATTTCTTACATACTGGTAGCCGAATCTTTATATTAAATTCCCACAAATACAGAATTAATGTATTTAGGACAGACTTCCATGTATTTTCAAGAGTTAAGTTTCCAGAGAGTAAGTTTTTCTACATACTCAATGTAGATTTCTTTAAAATATTTAATGTTCCCGTGGACGAAATTGAATAGTGCGTAGATGTTAAAGAAAGAGTTCAAAAAGAAACATGTGATGTTTGACTGCCTTACTTACATGTATCATACTTTTGTACAATCAAGTAGAATTGTACGTTTAAGGAACAAGTAACATACTTCCCTTTGCCTTTCATGCTTATACATGTGATATGATTGGACAATCAATCCTTTTAGATGCTAGAAATACACATAGTGATAGAGATGTAAACATACTTTCTTGAAGAAAGCATTCTGACAAAAAAATTAGGGAAGAAAAAAAAGACATGAAAAGTAGCAAAATTATCAACTTTTGTGTATTTATTTGTCAAGAAATGAAAGAGATCTAATAGGTTTTGTTGCCCTGAAACTAGGTTTCAATATGTTCAAGCAGGTTGTCAGCTACAAGTTGCCCTAAAGCTAGGTTTCAAGCAGTTTGTTAGCTTCAAGAAAGTATGTTTACACAGTGTTGGTTAAAACAGTTGGGATATAGTCAGGATGAGTAGACATTTTACTGGTACATTGTATTTCAGACAAGTTTGTTTGAAATACTCTCAAACTTCAGGACATAATAAAAAGAAAAGGAAAAGAAAAACTACACAGTGTACAATATATAGATATTTTTTTCTGAAAATAAATGACAATTTTCTATCTTCATTGTAATGACTTTCATTAATTAAAAAAATGTCAAATGTCAAGTAAGAATTCTATTGGTCAATTGTTAAAGATTGAAATCACCATAATTGAACAGACTCTACCAATGATAAGAATCGTTTTAGTGGTGTGTTAATGGCACCATGAGAATTGTTAGACAGAATCATTAAAAGTTGCGTGTACATCTACATATACATGTACTTGTAATTTTAGTTTGACTGATATGTATATTATGGGGACTGTGGGTATATACTCGGTATAAATAAATAAATTTTCCATTTATTTACAGAATCCATCCAAAGAAAATGTCCATAAAAGGACTGCCCTTCTTCCTGTGTATAGCTATATACTGTTACGAGGTAGGTCACCTATCCCTTACTGCACTTAGTTTACAGGTGAAATACTCATAACTTAAAGAAATATTATATTTATGTTGAGGGATTAATAGATCCATTTTATGCATTCCCCTTGGCTATAGACCCTTTCCCATTATCAGCAGTACTGAAGTCGAAGCTCAGTTCTAGTGGACAAACAATATATCACACATGCAACAGCGACATCATTTGATTGTCATAAAACAATTTGCGCAGAAAAAATATAACACAATTCTATGCAAAACGTCTTACAACAATCAAATTATGGCACTGGTGCATGCTCAATCATTTGTTTGCCCCCCCCCCCTCCCCCCCCCCCCCCCCCGGAAATGAGCTTCAAATTTAGTACTGCTGTTAATGTATATTGTATTTGCATATCTGTGATATAAAAAAAGAAAAAGATATTGATAAATTTATGTTCGATACATTTGTACATGTATATTCTATATAATAATTACTTGTTTTTGAGGTATTAACCTTTATTTTACCGTAGGGTGCAGGGATGATTCTATCATTAGAGGGATCATTGGCAGCTGATATCAGACATAAGTTCAAAAAGTAGGTATACTATTATCTTTAAACTCTATAAGCTTGTATTTATAGAATATGAGTATTTTCCCCACAGAGGATTTTTGTTCATTCTCGGCAGAATATGGTTTGTGAGCCTTTTGAATCTGCAAAAATTTGTGAAAATTCCCATTAAGGACAGTATTTGTCTATTGTTATGGCATAGGTTCAGACCATTCAAGTCAACATTTCTCATAGCTCAACAATTTTGAAATTCTATGATATTTATAAACAAAATTTTAGTAAAGATGAATTTCTTTTTCATCAGCAACACTATTTGACTTGTGCCTGCCTGAAAAAGAGTTTCTTTAGGAAAGTGTTTCTATGTTGCACTTCTGATTCTAAAATGAAAGTTCAACAGAATAGTCTTACAGTCACTGAAAATATGGTTCATTGCTTTGACACAATGTATCTAAAATGATGAAAAGTGGAATAAGCATGAAAAAAATTTATGTTTGTTTGAAAGGGAGGGATCAGTATCGCAAAGAAAAACGTTTGAATTATTAAATTTGATACTATACATGTACCTTTTATACAATGATTTCTATAAAACAAGTATTTACATGTTTATTACACAAAAGTAAGACTATACAAGAATTTTAAAATAGCATGAATTTTTATTTTTCAACCCATAAATAATTCTCATCTTGATTTTTTCTTCACATATTCTATTTCAGATTTTTTGTTTTTACCATGTTTATAGTGACCACTTTGTATATAACATTCGGCTGTGCCGGCTACTTAGTAAGTATAAAATTATCTGCATTAAAAATAACATACATGTATTTCACAGCACTCAGAATGAATTCTTTTGCAAAAAAAGTTTTGAAAATCTTGAAGCCTTTTTAACTTAATAAAACATTAGGCCATGTAAAATAAAATCTATGTTTCTCAGACACCGCTGCGCGCTATAATTTGCCGCCGATGAGACGTTTTTATTGTAACTTCAGAAAAAAATATCCGCCGTGTCTCATCCTCCATCATCGATTAAAATCGAAATATCCATTTATTTCATCGAACTTGTTTATTGTCCTGTAAAATCGTCCAAACAGTACCCGATGAATAAAAACATTTAAAAGCTTGTATAAATTATGGCGCATTCCTTATTTACGTTACGGGTGAAGACGCGCCGTTTAAAGGGAATTGTATAGGATATACTAACAACGTGCCGACACGTGCTGCGGACATTTACATGTAATACATCGAGTAATGCATGTATTAGAACGTTGGTATAGTTTTTTATACTCTACAGCATATGTAAATACCTATGCCGAACAATAGCAAGTGTCCATTGTAATACTTCCGAATCTATTAATAATGACGTTCACGTTGTAAAAAGTATAAGCAAGGACCGCCGACAAACGCAAGAGAAACGTAGTTAAATCCTTAAATCTATGAATAAAAGAATGTATATTGTACCCGTGTACATTATTTTATCAGACGGTGATTAATGCTGAACACTTCATTCATCCTGACTAGACTTCCGAAGATATACGCTATCGGCCAAATTTTTGACCATATGAACGGGTCCATCTGACGAAGTGAGGGGTCGTATTTAACTGGGTTTAAACAAGGTGTGAGCAAATAACACCCGTCGAGTCTCTTACGCGATTCTACTAATGAACTCACGACAATCAAAATATGTCATACTTTGTATATTTATATCTACAGCATAAGATTTTTTGCCTTAATATATAAATAATGGGGGGATTAGACAGCGCATACAATTTTTTGCCTTACATAAGAGTACTCTTGATGGAAAAAAAAAACCAAAATATAAAAACCCTACCTACCTTGCCACTTTTTTAGGCCCAATTATCTGAGAAACATAGAATTAATTTTACATGGCCTTAGCGGTATATTTTTTTGTGGGACTTGAATACTTGTAAATGATATGTTATAATGATCAGAAATTGAGAACATCTAGTAGATTGTTTTATTTGTAAATTGTCATGATTGTACCATGTACCTAGTGAAATAATTTTTAGTTATAAAATTTACTATTTTTGAAGTGATTTTCATAGTTTAACTCTTTTATGGTAATTCTTACATGTCTTTTCCATTTGCAGTCATTTGGACCAGAAACTAATGCCATTATAACACTTAACTTGCCAAAAGGTGTGTGCTGTCTTGAAAATTATACACTTCAGTGACATCTTATGCATGTAACTTTTGATAAAATTTATTTAATGTGCATGATGTGTGTTTTCAAATAGCCTGTAATCAATAGCAATAAATATGTTAGCAACAGATTTAAACTTCAGAAGGTTATGGTATTTCAGTTTACCTTATATTGCTTGTCTAGTTTAAATTCAGGAACTGAATTAGATGAGAAATTGAATGTACAAATTATAAATGATATACATTCAGTTGTAATTTTGTTCGTTTCAGGAGAATCCTTAGACTTTGCCATGATTGTGAAATCCTTTTTGTGCCTTGCTTTATTTTTCACATATCCTGGTAAGTATTAAAGTAATCACAGGATTTTATTTTTCATTTATGTCTTTGATGTCTTACATACCACAAAGGTATACATGGATTTATGTTGTCTGTCTGTCTGTCCCACTTTCAATTGAAATTGTTCTTGTAAGTGATAGGGTTTTCATTTTTTATGGGGAGACCTTTCTATTTGTATGAAAAATGTGACTTTTACCAAAGAATTCAGCCTACAAGTATATTCACTTAAAGGTAAAAATACCTTCAGCCATAACTCATTGATAATACATGTAAGTGTATGGCTATCATACTGTTAGACCTATCAATGGTATCAACATTTTTATTCCTCAATATTGAAGAATTACATGTAAATCAAACTATCATAGATTTATTGATTTTCTATTTTGATTTCTTTTATCAGTAATGATGTTTCCGGTGATGAAGATATTAGAAGTTTACATGATCTCTGATCCCGGCAAAAGTATATGGAGAGGGGTGTGTATAACCTATATATATTGTATGTTGTTTGTTATTGTCGTAGCAAAGTGACCTGACCTAGTGGAGCTAATTCAATCAAGCGACTAAGACGAATCGATTAAATTTTAGGGTAGATAGATTATGATTTGCATAAAGTAATTAGAGTGAATACTCATTACCTATAATTTTGTATAGTTATACCACCTGGTCAGAATTAAACTATTCCAATGACCAGGTGAAAATGAGCTCCGCCAGGTCAAATTAGTTTACTACAACAATAGTATTGTGTATGGTTTAATCATGATTAATAGAATATATCACATGATGTGGTCATTGACAAGGAAATCCAACCCGAGTGTCAAGGATTTGCTTGTTAATGTACCATGAGTCATGGACAATATATGAGGGTTGGATTTCTGTGTTCTTGATCACATCTGGTGATTGATTATTTTTTAATGAAATTTTATTTATTCTTTTCTATATTTGATTGACTATCATGACAATACGGAAGATCACAAGTAAAGTGCGTGCAGCGTGTCCATTCTGATTTTTAGTCCCCTACCGGCAACGCCGAAGGGGACTCTTAGTTTCCTCTCGGTCTGTCTGTCCGTCCGTCCGTCCGTCTGTCCCTCTGTCTGTCCGTCTGTCCGAATATCAGTTTATTGGACTTTTTTCTGCAACGGATGGAGATATTCAGATGAAATTTGATACACAGCTTGGTCTTGGATAGTTACAGAGCAAGTTCGACTTTCGTCACGCTTGACCTATTTTTCGAGGAGTTATGCCCCTTGATGACTTGGAAAATTAAGTTTTTGTCAGTTTTCCGGACTTTTTTCTGCGACGGATGGAGATATTCAGATGAAATTTGATATACAGCTTGGTCTTGGATAGTTACAGAGCAAGTTTGACTTTCGTCACGCTTGACCTATTTTTCGTGGAGTTATGCCCCTTGATGACTTGGAAAATTAACTTTTTGTCAGTTTTCCGGACTTTTTTCTGCAACGGATGAAGATATTCAGATGAAATTTGATATACAGCTTGGTCTTGGATAGTTACAGAGCAAGTGTGACTTTTGTCACGCTTGACCTATTTTTTGAGGAGTTATGCCCCTTGATGACTTGGAAAATTCAGTTTTTGTCAGTTTTCCGGACTTCTTTCTGCAACAAATAGAGATATTCAAGTGAAATTTGATACACAGCTTGGTCTTGTATAATTACAGAGCAGGTTTTGTTTTTCTCACGCTTGACCCATTTTTCAAGGAGTTATGCCCCTTGATGACTTGCACAATTCAGTTTTTGTCAGTTCTCCAGACATCTTTCTGCAACAAATAGAGATACTGTATTCAGGTAAAATGTGATACTCAGCTTAGTCTTGGATAGTTACAGAACCAGTTCGACTTTTGTCATGCTTGACCTATTTTTCGAGGAGTTATGCCCCTTGATGACTTTGAAAATTCACTTTTTGTCAGTTTTCCAGACTTTTTTCTGCAACAAATAGAGATATTCAGGTGAAATTTGATACTCAGTATAGTCTTGGATAGTTACAGAGAAAGTTCAACTTTCGTCACGCTTGACCTCTTTTTCGATTCGATAAAGCTAAAGCAGATAAAACCTCAGAACTGAGCTGCACAGAGAGTAAGTTTAATTAAAACTCATACATGTTTAACTGAAGAGTAATTCATTGGCAGAGTTGCAGGACATAAATATATGCCGCCGGTAGGGGACTATATCGCTCAGCAATCATAACATTTTTCATTTTGTCACCTACCTAAACCATAGTTAAAAACTTGGACAACTTTTTTGCCCATGTAGGTTAATGACATCAAAACAATGGAGAACAATCGAAGAGTGCGTGAAAGCATTCGTATAGTCTTGATTAGAAGTATTTGTGATCTTCTGTATTGTGTATGACGTCACAAATGACATTACAGTTAAAACAGTAAGACAAGGAAATCTTTTTGCAGCATTTTAATGGATATCCTAGTCCATCGCTGAAAAACAGATTGTCCATCTGTATGTCAGTCTGTCACACTTCAATGTTATAGGCAGTATTTCTGTATAATTGAAACTGATAAAAACATTTAGTGTAATACCATAATATACAATAAGTGAATAATGAACAATATCAATATTTACATTTCAACTTTGCTTCCCTTAATTATATGCAAGAAATCAGAACTATTGCTTGTTATTTTTTATGCAAAACATTGAAGTTTTATAATTAGTTTAACTGGTTGACTTGACAGTAATTTGTATAATAAAAAAATGATCAAACAGTGTTGTTTACAGTATGGGAAATATCGTTCTTCTCATTGCAGGGCTGTCGCAGGGTATTTTGGGAAAGGGGCCAGGGCCTTTCAAATTGGGAAAAACAGCGGCATTTGAGCAAAATTGGGAAATTTACAGCTGAAATAAAATTTCATTTCAACCCTTTATTCAGGCTAGATGACACTTGAATATGCTCTTCTCCCTCGTTACACTGCCATTTTTAGTTTTTCTAGAATTTGGCGGTATAATGTTCAGTGGTATATCGAGGTTTACTGATTACATCAATAAAATTTGTGAATAGTGAATCAGAATTTTTTCATTAAAAATATTTAAAACATGAATACCAATAACGTGGTAAATAGCTTGTCACTTTTGTCTGTACTTGCCGTTGTCTTTTATGTTAATATTACACACGGCACGGTAGTGATGGCGGGAAGCTCATCAACAAAAAATTGTGGTATCAATGAATTCTTAGAATGTTGATTTGTTTGTTTGTTTTTTTCCCCAACACCCTGCTGCAAAGGGCACATATTATCATCATTTAATGTGAATTTCGACCGTGCGGTCAAAGCTATACATGACAATCATACTCTTTGGATAAATATCTTACCTGAGACAGTGTTTATTTAAAACATATTATTTATTTGTATAAGAGAACGCCTAATTATACCTGGATAATTACATGTACCTTGTTTATATAGGCGGTAATTATCGGGGGATTAAACCTTGTTTGTACCTAATTACATCAGTGAGGGATAGCGGTATGTGAGTTCGATGTTGTGACGGGGATGATACAATATATCAAACAAAGACCATACATAATTGGGAATTTTTGGAGTCTAACTTGGGAAAAAAGATACTATTTTGCATCGGGAATGGGGCCGAATATCGGCCCCAAATCAGCCCTAGTGACGGCCCTTCATTGACCAATTTTTGACTCATCACCATTTGTATAGAGTCCAATACAGAATTTTTGTGTGTTGTTGCCAATGAAATGCAAATTCTCATAAGCAAAATGGTATTCAATATGAGAGAATTTTCAACAGTTGGTATTCTACAATGCACTTCTTGTATCTTCTGAATTAAAGGTCTGCATAATGGTGCAAGAATTCCAATATCTGTACTACACATATGTATAACCATCCATACTTTATTCCTTGGTGTGTGTCACCATATTTTACACACATACACATGGTCATTATCCATATTTGTCATTCTCTTGGTGTGTGTCACAAGTCTTTACATCTTTCATATCTGTACATCATATATATATTCTCTATCAACTCTCCAATTTCCTAACACTTCTTTACTTTCAGAACGTATTACGTATGAGCATGGTGCTAATTACTGGGTGTATAGTTCTAGTCATTCCAAACTTTGCTAACCTTATGGCGTTAGTGGGAGCAACATGCTGTACAATGCTGGCATTCACTTTACCGGGTCTGTTTCACATGTCTATATTTAAAGGGTATGTATTACAATGCTGGCATTCACATTTCTGGGTCTGTTTCACATGTCTATATTTAAAGGGTATGTATTACTTGGTGTGTAGTGTCAGTCATTCCAAACTTTGCTAACCTCATGGCGTTAGTTGGAGCAACATGCTCTACAATGCTGGCATTCACATTACCGGGTCTGTTTCACATGTCTATATTTAAAGGGTATGTATTACAATGCTGGCATTCACATTTCTGGGTCTGTTTCACATGTCTATATTTAAAGGGTATGTATTATTTGGTGTATAGTGTCAGTCATTCCAAACTTTGCTAACCTCATGGCGTTAGTGGGAGCAACATGCTGTACAATGCTGGCTTTCACATTACCGGGTCTGTTTCACATGTCTATATTTAAAGGGTATGTATTACTGGGTGTCAGTAATTCCAAACTTTGCTAACCTGATGGTGTTATTGGGAGCAACATGCTGTACAATACTGGCATTCACACTGGCCTGGTCTCTTTCAAGTATCTATATGTCAACACTTGAAGGTGTATTGATGATCAGTTTGACAAGGACTTATGTACAAAATTTTGGGTAATAATTGATTACTTTTTAAATTATTTCACATACAGATTTTAACGTAATTTCATTGACTGGTCTCAGTAACCTCATTTAATTAGATCTGTCATTTTGTACAGTTTATATCATCTGGTCAAAATTATAACTTAGATGACCACTCTGCCTGGCCATGTCAGTTTGCTACGACAATACATGGTTTATGTTTCTCAATATTTTTATTATAAGTATCAAATTTTTACAACAAAGCATTACCAGAGTACTGAAATAGGTATAAGTAATAGTACATGTATATGAGGTGATAGAAGTTTTGGCCTACAAACTCTTAAAGTAGCAAGTATGCTTTTTTCACTCATCTTATGTGACTGAAAAAAAAATTAAGGATAGCAACCAAAGTCATAATGCAATGAATTTAATGCTTTAGTGCAATGCCTTTTTTTATTTAATTCGTGAACAAAAATAGGTCAAGCATACAAAAATTGAAAGAGAGAAATTAAAAATCTGAATTGGAAAAAGGTTCTCTTGCAAATGATGTGCAACGTACATGTACATGTACATACATGTAATTCGGATTATAGATACATGTAAATGTGTATGTTGATAATGGTATGAGATCCTCATGTATCATTATTTTCAATGTCATGATTAGTTCTCTGTTAATCTCTGTTTACAGTTGCTGGATTTATTTACAAATTACAGATTTCATGAAACAATGCTATGTCTATGATATTTTCATTGATTTCAAGGAATTTATTCTCTTATCTTACTGGTTTAAGGTATCCATTTTATGAATACCGGTAATTAATACTCAATACGTCTTGGGGTAGATATACAGCTTATACAAATAGATTCAGTGATGGATTTAACATGTAGCTTACATGTATGTTTCTCTTCATTTAATGAACCAATTTTCTGTTTCAGTTCATTGACTGTGTGTCAAGTTGTGATAGATTGGACTCTCATATTCTTGGGCATTCTTGGGTAAGACAGATACTCAACTTGTATTTTTTTGTGGTAAAATATTATCGCTGCTGCGCTAGATAACTTCTTTCACAAGAGTCATGCAGAGTAAGAATTGCTATTAATTACAAATAACATACATTCACTGGATACAAATTTTGAAAATGAGTTTTCTCTCTCATTACAATTTTTTTTTCATCAACTGCATCGAAAAATGATTTAGAAGGTTGTATTCAGTGAAATGTAATTTTTAGAACTTAAAATTCATCTAATAATTAATCTTCTTATTCTTTTTAGTTTAGAATTTATATTACTTTCTTTTATGCTGACTGCAAAGGAAAAAAAAACATTTAGAAGGTTTAACACGTACATGTACCCGTATATTCATTAAAATGTAATAATTATTATTCTTCAAACCTAAAATTCATCTTGTGATCTCATTATTCTATTTCAGTGCTTTAATTGGTACAATAGATGCTTTATCCAGACTTCACAGTTCGAGTAGTGAAAGTGACTTTGAAATAATACCCAACAACGAAACATTAGTAGCAACGACTTTTAAGACAATATTTTCGACAACTACTTCAGGTCTTTTAGGGGTCCATGGAACAGGGAACGGTACAAATAGCTGAATGTTTTTGTATTTAATGACAGATGATATCAAAGATATTATTTAATAGTAAGGGAACATTATATTTTCACCATATGCTCCTACCTTAAAAGTGAGGGATCAAATTAAGGGTACATTCATAAGTACTTATAATTTTAGATACAAAAGTAGACAGTACATATTTTTTATTTGATATGTAGAGGAAATGATTGAAATTGTAGCAAAGCTGTAATTGCATAAAATGCATTTGATATATTCAGTGTTAGTGAAAACATTAGAGATTCAAAAATGCAAGACATTTTTACATTTGCTCTGGAAAATGTATAATTTCATAAAACTTTTAAAGTTTCCTTTTTCTTTGACCAATCCCGTCTTTACATAATACTGAGTTACTTCCCCCTTGGGAAAGTATCTGACATTATAACATAATAAAATTCCATTAGAAACGTTGTATTTGAAGCATTTTTCTCTTAATTTTATGCTTGTTTCCTTAGAATTAGATGACATCAACAATTATTAAATGTCAGATACCGTCCCAAATGAGAAGGGAACAAAAAGACCTAATAACCTGTGCCTGTTATTTTTGCAGAAATTTTACTTGTTCTTCTGGTGGAATTAAAGAGCAGCTCGAATTTCTTGATAAATAATTTGAATGTGTTCATTTGAATGTACGTGTATAATTTATTCACTTATTTCATGTATAATTTTAACTTTCATTAATATCAGCTTGTGCTACAAAAAATTTAGATCTGCAAGAATAAGCATAAAAATGTTTTCATATTTTACCTGATTTTGTTTCAAAAAGAATTGTGAGAAAGATGCTTTATTTCTAATATATTATAAGACGCTATTCTCCATTCGGTATTTCACTCTATCAAAGAACTTTTCCTCCGGAATTTCAAATCAGATTTTAGTTTCGTGATTATTTTCTCTTGTATAGAATTTGCTCATACATTTTCAGACTTCTCACTTTGGAACATTTACTTTGAAGTAAGCTCAAAATCAAATATGGTTTCAAAAATGCTTAATCAATTGTACATTTTCCAAATTTATTAATTTCATGTTATTCAAAGTGATATGGTACATTTCATGCGATAAATGGAATCTCAACTCATGTTTCTAATACACTGTCACATGTATTGATCTGCATTTACCTGTATTCACAACAATTTTCAATGATGAAACTTGTTAAAAAATCAAAATAATACCTGTTTAACATTCTCAGAAAAGAAAAATTATACCCTCTCTGTTTCTTAAGAGTCTACATGCATGTTAAAGTTATTTATTAAATTTCTTGAGTTTCTATGAAAAAAATCAAGTTCACCTGGCTTTACATAAAATATGTATGTATATTATGAATGCAGAAATTCACAAACATTTAATTGCATTAGAAGTTTAGAATATTGCTGAATTTTATTTTTTTTAAGATATACATAATATCACAATTTTGTAGAAAATTTTAAAACAATAATTTTGTTAAAAAAAAATTATTATAGTTACGAACAATAAATTGTCCATAAACACTGCATATCAAGTACTTAAGGCAAATAATTTTAACATAGAATTAATAATGGTTCCGTTGCTTTGATTTCTCCCTTCACAATCTCGTTTCACCAGATTTTACATGTAGTAAAATTTATGTTAGTGAAGAACCTAAGAGACCTTATATTATTACATGCCATGTGTATTTATGACACATTTTTGTAAGATGCTTTTTTCGTAACTTTTTGAATTTCCTATAAGAGCCGTATGACTTTTAGAGTTACACTACATTGTAATACATGTAGGTCAAAGGTCAACTTCACGTTCACTTACAGATTGTATATTTATATAGAGTTTGGTGCTATGTAGGGGTGGCTGCCATACTATTTTTTTTTGTGACACCTGCAAAACATGGACCTTATTTTTAATTAATGATAATATCATCAAGTTTAGAACTGAAATGTTTTGAAGAGAAAGCAGCCTATTTTTTTCTGTTTCATACCTGAAGCGGTGAAATATTTAACAAAACTTGATGTAAAGGATTTATTAAATTTTCTATGAGATAATTAATTTAGGTCTGATCTGACAAATCCATTTTGATGAATTTATCCAAGTGTATTTAACAGATTTCATGTGTTAGGCATGGGGTATAAAACAAGTATTATTATTTATATAAACTTGTATACTGTCTGAACATACATGTAATTGATATTAAGAAGGGTAGGACATAATTGTATCAGCAGTCTTCATGGAAACTTACTAGCCTGACGCCCGATGCTAAAAACATTTTGCTGGGCGACTTAAGTTTGACTTTCAATAAACTATACAAAAATCTAGTAGAAAATCCTTTTGGGCTCATATAAACTTGTATACTGTCTGAACATACATGTAATAGATATTAAGAAGGATAGGACATAATTGTATCAGCAGTCTTCATGGAAACTTACTAGCCTGATGCCTGACGCTAAAAACATTTTGCTGGGCGACTTAAGTTTGACTTTCAATAAACTATACAAAAATCTAGTAGAAAATTCTTTTGGGCTCGTGGATGTTTAAGTTTTTGTGAAGACTGTGTCATTGTCAAACTTCAGATGTATATGTAATTACATTATAAAAGAATTCACATACTTGATATACATGTGCATGTACATGTATTAATTTGATATTTACATATAGATTTTATAGCGCTTAAAATCATACATAATATGTTATGTATTTATAGTATTGAAGCACAATCAGCGGGTTTTACATGTAAAGATTATTATATTTGTCCCCCCCCCCTTGCACATCTTTGTAGCTATTGGGATGTAGCAATGCCACTATGTCAGAGTTTCTACTTGTAATGAAGTAGGGTGAATTCTTGAATTTTTATACCCCGAAAAAAACTATAGATGAGCAGATCATTTACCTTTCCGTTTTCTATTTCCAATAGTAGCATTTGATTGAAAATGATAGCTTTTGATATCAAAGGTCGAAAGTGAAGGTCATATGTAAGAAATCTTTAGGACACATAAAATCTCAGATCTGGATAATTATCAACAGATTTTACTTCTATGTTTCCTGTAATGTGTTATGTTATATGATCCCTGAATGGTATTTGAAGGTTGACCTTGAAATCTATAGAATCGTTTTTATTTTTAGAATTGCAGAATTCTATTTTTTCATTTGGCTAAAATCTGTAGGACTTTATGACACAATATCACTTTTGAGGTCAAAAGTAAAAAAAAAAAAGAAGCAAATTCTGCAAAAGGGTATGCTATGCATTGTGTTGTATTTGATTTTGAATATTATTATGTTCTCATACTGCGATGTTGTTTTCATATAACTTGGTAGGAGTGTTATCAACAATGCTTTTAAAACACTACAGGTCACCTAGAGGAGATTCAAGGTCATGTATTTGACAACCAACACTTGCTCCTATGAAACATTCTTTCAAAACGGGATGTGCAACTCCACCGTAAACAATTATTTTCTGAATACTTTTAAAAATTAACTTGCGTGCACAATGTTTGATGGAGTCAATGACTGCATTTTATTTTGACTTACCAATACTGTTTGTTAGCCAATTAGTTGTGCAATTAGTTTTGAATTTAAACTGATTTTGGTAAGACCACCTTTATTTAAAAGTACCACTACATGTATCCATATGTTCACCATTTTTTTCTGCAAAATAACAAAAATTGACCACCTAATGGTGAATTAACACTTCTTTTATAAAAGGGGAGGTGTCTGTCAAACATTTATTGACTTTGTGATATGTTGATGTAAAATGTTGAGCTTAGTGGCATGATCATGTTATTAAATGGGTTATATTGTTACAATTGTTATTTTTTACACCAGAGTTTCTCATTCTTTAAACTGAGCCAGGAGGGCACAGTGTCTGATATTATCATCTATCAAAGGTGCACAAACTGCATTGTCTGGCAGGTACTGCAAAAACAGTTTGATCAACAGTCAATTAGCCAGAATACTTGGAATGAAAACCAATATGGTACCAGTATTTGTTATCACCAATGATAGTTCTCATGGCTGGCCGGATTAACTTCTCTTGTGCAGGGAAAAAGGGGGAGGGTGAAAGGCATGAAATAAATTGCAAGCATGCTCTTGCTTGAGTTGGCTAGATTATCCAAAATTGTGTCTAGGGAGATAGAACACATCAAATTGCTTTTAAAATATATATACAGAACTGAACAAAAGTTGAATCCTTCCAGAGCCTTTTAATTCATGTACATGTATTTCACTTTTCTACTACTTGACATGCCTTTTCTTTTTATACCAAGAATCCTTTTGAATTTGACCAGATTTCAACCTTGGGCATTTCTTAGTGTAAATCCAAAGTCCAGTATACAAAGATGTAGTGCAATAATCCCAAGTGGATATTGATCAAAATAGATACGTCATTGTACCGATTTTTATGTTGCCTGCAACTCTAGCAACACGGATAATTCCATCCAGTGTTCATCTGTTGGTCCGTCTGTCTTCTAGATATACTTTCACTTAAATACCTATAACTTGATTGATATGTCTAGTACTTCAATAAGACTTGCAGGAATGATCAATCATGATGAGACTCGACACCCAATGAGGGTTGAGTTCACCTGCAAGGTCAAGGTCACATATTTAACGTCAAACATGCAGCAGGCAACAAACCTGTTCTGTTTTCTTGATAAATTGTTCACAATCATTGTTTGGAGATCAGCACATACTATACAAGAAACAGTAAAGTCAAGGAACCAATTACTTTAATGTGCATTCAAATTCGTTATGATGGTACACAAATTCAATGTCATTTTTAAGATCAAAATAATTTCGACAAATGTATGTAAAAAATACATATCAATCCTGTCTTGCATTATACTAATCAAACAACTTTTAATTGGTCAGCTGTTGACAAATGCCTACCAAATAAAACTAAATGGAGATGTAACATGTCGCCATACAAGAGTACTGTAAACATGGTCATTTTCGCTGGGGAAAATTTCACGAAATGGCAATTGAAACAATACACATTGGGTAATATTGGCGAAATCAGGAATATTCCCCTTTAGTCTTTTATACTGGTTATTATTTTCACGTAGCGGTTATTTTCGCAATAATAATACAATTGCTAAAAGCGCAAAAATTACCCCATGCGAAAAATTGTCCACATTACAGTAAGCTCATACAGGAGATTTGTATTGTGATGATGTTTATCCAATACATGTACCTACTGTCCTGTTCACTAATTCCAGAGCACCCTGTTTGGGCGATTTATTCTGTCGTCTGAAGAATTTTGCTATAAATTATTGTTTCTGAGAATTGACCTCCTCTAGTCGTAACTGGAAATTAACTTTAACTTACCCTATCAGCTGCCTTCAACCCGCAAAATGAAAAAATAGAATGTTTACGGGAAATTCCCATGTTAATTTCAAGCCGCCTCATATTGTTCTCCGTGTCAACAATGGTAAACAGTGACGTCAAAGCTCCCGACGTCACGCATTTTCAGCGATTTTACTATAGAAAATCCCAGTAGACTTTTTATTTTCAGTCCTATTTCTAACTTAGCTGACACACAGCCAAAAGAATGCTATTTTCTGTTACGACTAAAGGAGTAATATAAAATTGATATCTTTTTGGAAGATGACATTATCATATTTTAGAAAAAAACCGGGAAAACAGGGTGCTCTGGAATTAGTGAACAGGACAGTAGCATACAGTTAGTATTGATAACCTTGAAGTTACTAAACTAAGCAAAAGCGGTGCTATCTCAATGTACTCCAAAAAGACAAGCCAAGCCAAGCATGCTAATATGAAAACATACATGTATTTCAAATACTGTAAACCATCTTTTATTTGTGAGCGATTTATTTTTACAATATTCGGAAGGTCCTTCAATTCGCGAATATCTGTCCAAACACATGTGTAGTAAGTGACGTTTATACCATGCCGCAAAATAAAATGCCGCAAACCATCCACTTCCCTCGAATTCACGAAAATAAGACACTGCTAATAAAAGATGGTTTACAGTATACAGTACAATTCACAAAAAGAAAATCATTCAAAAAACTGTAGACTAGTGAACTTGTCATTACTAACGACAAAATATCCAGACATACATTATTTTCTGAGATAAAATACTTTTAAACAGTTCTCTGACTTTCATATAAAAATATTTCAAAAGTATTGAAATTTTTGTGAACTGACATTAAACAATCATTGTTTTAAAAATGTAAACATAATGAGTTTTCTAATCACAAGATCAAATGGTTTCAAAACCTGCTTTTACTTATTTAATTTTGATGTTTAAAAAGCCCAATTCAAAATTGTAGAAATATTAACATCTTTATATCAATATATACATGCACTAAAATTACCTTAAATCTGTTAAACAGAATAAAACAATATAAAAGAATCATATTTTATAATTCAATGCACATATTAGAATTCATTAAAGTACTAACAGCCAGTTAAGAAAACAGAAATTTTGATTTTATGTGAAAATGCTTTAAGATAGACACATATGAATATCGAGAGAAATATTCAACTAATAGAGCACTGTTTGAAAATGAAATTTTATTTTGGTATCATTTTTGCGTTTCCCCTCTACACATATGAAAATAGCACGGTAAATCACCTTTTCCATGCGCTAAGTCATTAAAACCTACACTGGTCAAGTTTGATTAATGCAATAGCCATAATCATAGTTGTACACATAGATTTATGCCTGAATGATCAGTGAATATCTACCTGTATGAATAGGTATTGCCGTTTTATTTAACATACGCGACCCTTGTTAAGAAAAACGAGTTGGACAATTTCTGAGCGTAAAATATTGCTATTTTCCTATGAGTACACCAAAAATGATGTCTTATTTGGTTAAAAATGCTAGTTCTTTGAATAGTGCTTTTCCTTCTGCATTACCATTTAAATTTTCTAGTTATTATTTTTGCTGTTTACAAATAAAAGGTAAATTTCTGTTTTCTTAAGAACCTATTAGTACTTTAATAATAACATTTCAGCATATCTATGATAAAGCTGATATAAAAGGAATTTCATGTGAAATAAAATACATGTGTTTGTGAAATCCAAATGCCCACATTGGCATCTTTGACGATAAAACTGTTAAAAAGTAGTTCAAATTTTGAGGTCAAGGTCACAAGGTAAAACAATTTGGTATACATGGAAAGGTCTTTCACAAGGAATGCCACAAAGTATACACATGTGAAATATGAAAGCTTTATCACATACCATTCAAAAGTTATGCCCAAGGTTAAAGTTTTTCAAAAGTAGGTCTAACTCCAAGGTCAAGGTCACGAGGTCAAAAATTTTGGTATCCATGGAAAGTGCTTGTCACAAGGAATACACATGTGAGAAATATGAAAGCCCTATCACTTACCATTCAAAAGTTATGCCCAATGTTAAAGTTTTTGCAGACAGAGACACCGACAAACAAGACAAAGCAAAAACTTTATGCCCCTGAATCTCCGATTATGGGGGCATAAAAAGCAAATATACTAAAACACAAAACTGCTTCTTAAAAATGTGCATTTGTATTTCTAAAAATCTAATTGTGCCAAAGATGTTCCTGACGAAAGTTTGCCTTCGATGTATGGAAAAGTTTCCCCAGAAAAAGTATGTGTACTGTCAAAGAATTTTTGAAATACTATTATCTTATTGTACAGTTACTCATGATTATAATTAACAATTTTAAAACATAACAAAGTAAACAAAGGAAAACTTTACATCACTCCACAGCATACATGCAAATATCCATGCACTCACATACATGTAGGCAGCGGCCTCAACCAATACCAATTTCTAAATTGGTATTTCTAATTTCTAAAATTCCTACTATGTTGCAAGGGGATAAAGATTTTTTGGGCAGATTATTTTTCCACTAAAATGTTGTTTCTTCCTTTTTTTTTCTTTTTCTTTTTTTTTTTACATTTGAAATGCTTCACCTAAATGCTTTTGAGTGCAATATTTGAATGATGAAAGCTAGCTGTGATTCATTTAAAATGTGTGATTAAAAATCTTTGTTTTCTTTAGGGGTAACAGTAAAATGGATGATCAACAAAGTGAAAGAAAATGTAGCACTAAAAAGCACAAAAATACATTGTAAATATACTGTTAGGTGTGCACATTGACAACTATCTTCAGTATGATAAACACATCAATAAAGTATGTAAAACCATTACACAGAACGTAGCATTATTGCACAGAATTAAGTAATACATAGGGTATCAATACTGTTACAGTCAGAATAGTTTATGACAACGCCTACATGTACATACTTTCAAACAGTGATTATTGCTTAAATTTATGGCAACACATCTAAATCCTTCTTAGACGGCATTCTTAAATTACAGAAATGTGTAGACATGCTTGAGACAGTATGGCTAGATTGCAAAGTAAGTTTTCGTCGGTAAACAGTTAAAGTATGGTTAACATGTTTGGAACTATATTGCTCGGATTTATAACTGATTTACAATGTGCCCTTTTTTGTAACATGTATTTCATAACTGAAATCATATTGATGTTTGTAGATTTGGGTATAAAAGAGATGGGATATTAACATAAATTGTAAAAGGTCATTAGGTCAAGGTCACTGAAGTAGGTCAAAGGTCATAAAATCAAGTGAAAACTTGTGTCACAGGGAATCTACATGTGAAAAATTAGAGCCCTATTTCTTGTATATATTGAGAAACATGTATAGCCAAAGGTTTTTTAATAAGTAGGTCTAAGTCAAGGTAATTAGGTCAAAGGTCTTGATATGAAATGAAAGCTCATGTCAAAAGTAATCTACAAAAGTCAATATCAAAGCCTCACATTCTTATGTTGAAGGGATATAGCCCAAGTTAGAGTCATTTAAAACTACATGTAGGTCACAGTCCAAAATCAAGGTCAAATGTTACAGCATAAATTGAAATGTCATGGGCAAACTACCTATATAGTACATGTATTAAGTTTTTTCCACGTACAGTTCCGTAGATTTTGCTTCAACCAGAAACTTAAATCACAAGGTCAAGCTCACTAGGTCTAATGTTAAGGCATAATTTGAAAGGTTTTGTGCTGGGAAAAGTACCTGTCTAGTATTATGTTTCTTCTACATACAGTTCCTTAGAGAAAAATCAAAAACTTCCACAAGGTTAAAGTCCAATGTAAGGGTCACTAGGTCTAATGTTATGGCATAATTTGAAAGGTCATGTCATGGGCTTCCTACTTGTATAGTATTATGGTTCTACTGCATAGTTTCTATATATGCATATAAAATGGGTAAGCACTAATTAGATAAACTGTTCAAATCACATACATATAAGTTTATGTTACAATGGTCTCACAAGAAACACTACATCTGAACTTATTTTCATAGGATCCATATTCTAGAGTTAGTAGTAACTGTAGAGAGTACATACTACCCACTATTAATAAATACCCACCGAATACATTTTTTCAATGTTAAGAAAATGAAAAAGTTTTTGTTTCATTACTATGAAAAATTGAAAATGAATATTCTACCTTCTATCATTTCTGATAAATTTCACCACTAGATATATGTACATGTATATGAATTATAAAATATTCAAGCTTGCATTTTGAGGCTTGAGAAAAAATATTTGGATGAAGAAATTTCACTGTTTTACTTCCTGCTTATCTATTGTGGGTAGTGTAAGTCACCAGCATTATTTTACAACTACATGCATTCGATATAAACGCAAATATGAAGAATGAAAATGACAAAAATACCAGGAGATGAATCATGCTGATAAGAGTTTATCTACAAACTTATCATTGTCAAGAAAATCCAACCAGTTTCCAGGATTTGTGTGTACCATGGCAATTAAGGCTTGGCAAGTCATGGACAAAAGTACAACCATGGACACTAGTTGGATTTCCTTGTCAATGATCACACATGATTATTTTTCTCCCTTTGTCTGAAATATGTCTAACGCAATAATTGTCATACATTTACGTGTTTCTGCCATGTTTTGATCCAGACTGACTTGAATGGATGCACTCTGAGTTATTTTATGATGTCACAGTTAACTTTTCCAGGTGTAGCTTATCATTCATCCCTTAGTAGATGAATTGTCAATTTGCATGATTTACGATGATAAGTCTATGGATATGGGAAGAACTCATGTCTGACGTATTGACCTTTGAATTTCTTAATTTTCATAAACAATATTTCATAAACAATATTTCTTCATGTATAACTTTATACATTAAAAAATTTATCAATAACCTGGATCTTCTGACCCAGATTGAGAGGGGTATTCAGTTACACATTTCCTGGATCATGTGTTATGAAACAAGCTAAAACTCATTGATGACACCACTGTGGATGAAACGTATCTCCTCATGGAAGCCTTCTCTTATAACCAAATGTTCCTTCATCAACATCTGGTTTGTATAGATCTCTCTGTAAGTCTATCAGACCCTTCTCTTTCAGAGCTTTTGATACCATGGCCATGGGTAGGCATGCCTCCACCAGTAACTTGGGATCTGCTTCCTCTTGTTCCCTCTTGGTCAGGTTGTTGAAAAAGAAGTTTGGATAACCCTTGATCAGCATTGCAAACACTACTTGGATGTTATTCCTTTCTACAATGCATGGGGCACCTGATGCACCATGAGTAGTTGACTTTGAAACATTGAATAACACCTGCTGTTGGTTTGATGTGCAATCCAGCAAATTCTTATATACTCTCTCTATTTCATCCACACTAAGTCTAGTACTGATTTCTCTCCACTTTTCTATTTTGTTATTCTTAATGTATTTCCTATCCTCTTCTGTTAGGAGATGACAATTTAGATCCGATTTCAGCACGGAACCATCTGGGTGGGCAAGAACATGCAGATGATCAGTCGAGATGGGATCTGAAGAATTCAAAATATATCTTCGAGGATATTTAGGAGAATGCTCTGCTTCGATACCAACTAGTTCTAAAATTAGAACATCAAGGTCTTTGCAGCCAAAAGGTATATTGCTACTGATCCCGAATTTTTTCCCGGTGGACGGCTTAATGTAGCCTAGTGTGACATGACAGTTTTCCTCAAATATTCTTTCAATCTCTTTTTCCAGTTTACCTGAAGTATGAACATAATTTTTTTAATTATATGCTTGCAGATGTCTGAATGTGCATTTACAGTAACCGTTTAAAAAAAACCTCTTCAACTTGTTGTATGAGGATAACCAAAA
Organism: Pinctada fucata; assembly: GCA_028142955.1. Taxonomy (NCBI): domain Eukaryota; kingdom Metazoa; phylum Mollusca; class Bivalvia; order Pterioida; family Pteriidae; genus Pinctada; species Pinctada fucata. Next base: position 31,438,839 of record AP027111.1, read on the forward strand.
CTCTTATATGGTAGGAGGTATAAAAATTTTATGATTAAAAACAAATAATTGCAAGAATCTGACAATTTTTCTCCATGCATAACTGAAGGATTTTCTACATTTCTGACACTCTATCCTCATTCAACATGAATACTGTTTTATTATCAAATTTATTGGTAGAATGTTTTATTTTTATTTCATCTATAAAAGAAATTGTGTAAAAAAAGATTTAAAACAGAAGATAAGAAAACAATTATCTGAAGTGTGGTAGATGGCCTTTGCTATAAAAAAAAAAAACAAGAGGCCCAAGGGGGCCACATCGCTCACCTGAGGAGACTGTATGTATGTTTTCAATCAAAGTCAGTATAAGAACTGAAGAAAATCACTTTTAGTGAAGCTTTGAGAAGGACAATGTGTACTTACTTCCTGTAAAGTTTGGTGACATTCTGTGCAGTAGTTTAAGAGATAAGTCAAAAATGTGTCATCCAATTAGAGCCTATGGAGGACATCTTGGGTTTCCGATCGGCTCGAAAAACACAAACTTGGTAGACTAAGAGGGCAATGAGTACTTGCTTCCTGTGAAGTTTCAAGAAATTCTGTGAAGCGGTTTCAGAGAAGTCGAAAATGTGTCAGCCAATCAGAGCCTGTAGCTGCCATCTTGGATTTCCGATCGGCTCCAAAAAACTTAAACTTGTTAGAGGGCAATGAGTACTTGCTTCCTGTGAAGTTTCGTGAAATTCTATGCAGCGGTTTCAGAAGCGAAGTCGAAAATGTGTCAGCCAATCAGGGCCTGTGGCGGCCATCTTGGATTTCCGATCGGCTTGAAAAACACAAACTTGGTAGAGGGCATTGAGTTCTTGCATCCTGTGAAGTTTCGAGAGATTTTGTGCAGCCGTTTCAGAGGAGCAGTCGAAATGTATAAGCCAATCAGAGCTTGTGGCAGCCATCTTGGATTTCCCATCAGCTCGAAAAACACAAACTTGGTAGAAGGCATTGAGTATTTGCTTCCTGTGAAGTTTCCAGAAATTATGTGTAACGGTTTCAGAGGAGAAGTCGAAAATGTGTCAGCCAATCAGAGCCTGTGGCGGCCATCTTGGATTTCCAATCGGCTCGAAAAAACACAAACTTAGTAGAAGGCATTGAGTACTTGCTTCTTGTGAAGTTTCATGAAATTCTGTGCAGCGGTTTCAGAGGAGAAGTCGAAAATGTGTCAGCCAATCAGAGCCTGTGGCGGCCATCTTGGATTTAGAATCTGCTCAAAAAACACAAACTTAGTAGAAGGCATTGAGTACTTGCTTCCTGTGAAGTTTCATGAAATTCTGTGCAGCGGTTTCAGAGAAGTCGAAAATGGTTCAGCCAATCAGAGCCTGTGGCGGCCATCTTGGATTTCCAATCGGCTCGAAAAACACAAACTTAGTAGAGGGCATTGAGTGCTTGCTTCCTGTGAAGTTTCATGAAATTCTGTGAAGTGGTTTCAGAGGAGAAGTCGAAAATGTGTCAGCCAATCAGAGCTTGTGGCGGCCATCTTCAATTTCCAATCGGCTTGAAAAACACAAACTTGGTAGAGGGCATTCAGAGTTCTTGCTTCCTGTGAAGTTTCGAGATATTCTGTGCAGCGGTTTCAGAGGAGAAGTCGAAAATGTGTCGGCCTATCAGAGCCTGTGGCGGCCATCTTGGATTTCCGATCCACTCGAAAAACACAAACTTGGTAGAGGGCATTGAGTTCTTGCTTCCAGTGAAGTTTCGAGATATTCTGTGAAGCGGTTTCAGAGGAGAAGTCGAAAATGTGTCAGCAAATCAGAGCCTGTGGCGGCCATCTTGGATTCGATCGGCTCAAAAAACACAAACTTGGTAGAGGGCATTGAGTACTTGCTTCCTGTGTAGTTTCATGAAATTCTGTGCAGCAGTTTCAGAGAAGTTGAAAATGTGTCAGCCAATCAGAGCCTGTGGCGGCCATCTTGGATTTCCAATCGGCTCGAAAAACACAAACTTGGTAGAGGGCATTGAGTTCTTGCTTCCTGTGAGGTTTCGAGCTATTCTGTGCAGCGGTTTCAGAGGAGAAGTCCAAAATGTGTCAGCCAATCAGAGCCTGTGATGGCCATCTTGGATTTCAGATCAGCTCAAAAAACACAAACTCGGTAGAGGGCATTGAGTACTTGCTTCCTGTGAAGTTTCGTGAAATTCTGTGCAGCGGTTGCAGAGGAGATGTTGAAAATGTTAAAAGTTTACGCCGGACAGACGACGATGACGACGACGGACAGTGCGCTATGACAATAGCTCACTTGAGCTTCGCTCAGGTGAGCTAAACCAGACTTGTCAGAATGACAACATAGCTCGCCGGTGGCAACCATATGTAAATTGCAACAACAACAAAAAGTAGGTAAAATTTCAAGGTCAAGGTCACTAGGTCAAAATTTATGGTACGGCATGAAAGGTCTTATCACAAGGAATGCACATGTGAAATATCAAAGCCCTATCACTTACCATTCAAAAAATATGGCCCAAGTTAAAGTTTTTGAAAAGTAGGTAAAATTTCAAGGTCAAGGTCACTAGGTCAAAATTTATGGTACGGCATGAAAGGTCTTATCACAAGGAATGCACATGTGAAATATCAAAGCCCTATCACATACCAATCAAAAAAAATATGGCCAAGATTAAAGTTTTTCAAAAGTAGGTCAATCTCCAAGGTCAAGGTCACAAGGTCAAAAATTTTGGTATCCATGGAAAGGTCTTGTCACAAGGAATACACATGTGAAATATCAAAGCCCTATCACTTACCATTCAAAAAATATGGCCAAGGTTAAAGTTTTTCAAAAGTAGGTCAATCTCCAAGGTCAAGGTCACAAGGTCAAAAATTTTGGTATCCATGGAAAGGTCTTGTCACAAGGAATACACATGTGGAATATCAAAGCCCTATCACTTACCATTCAAAAAATATGGCCAAGGTTAAAGTTTTTCAAAAGTAGGTCAATCTCCAAGGTCAAGGTCACAAGGTCAAAAATTTTGGTATCCATGGAAAGGTCTTGTCACAAGGAATACACATGTGGAATATCAAAGCCCTATCACTTACCATTCAAAAAATATGGCCAAGGTTAAAGTTTTTCAAAAGTAGGTCAATCTCCAAGGTCAAGGTCACAAGGTCAAAAATTTTGGTATCCATGGAAAGGTCTTGTCACAAGGAATGCACATGTGAAATATGAAAGCCCAATCTGTATTGGTTTAAAAGTTATAAGCAAGGTTAAAGTTTTTGTGCACGCGCACGCAGACGCAGACGCAGACGCCGACACCGGGGGTATGACAATAGCTCTCCGGACATTCGTCCCGGCGAGCTAAAAAAAGGTTGCAACTTCATTGTCGATTTTCTGAACTGTGGTAGATGGCTTTTGCTAAAAAAAAAAAGGTTGGCACCTCATTGTTAAAAATCTTTGCCTTCCAAAGGGGAGATTTTACATTTTTCATTCAATTTTGCAAATTTTGAATTTTGTAAGTCCTGAAATCATAAGTATCATAAAAAATAACACTCACTAGTATCTGCTGGCCCAATCACTTCCTCGGCTATCATAAGCAGGTCTCTGAAACTCCTAAAACCATCAAACCAAAGTCCCTCTGAAATGATGGTGTCATGGATCTCCTTTGGAGTGTTTGTATCAACTACCTTTAAGGACTTTGCTATCCTAGACCACTGGTCTGCCAATTCATTTGGCTCATTGGAAAAGTATTGTTCCAAGTGGTAGAAAATTGTAAGCCATTTCTGTTCTGAAAAGAACAACTCAACACATTTAAGGAAAGCTATTATAAGAAACTTGGGCAACAAGATAAATCAGATGATTTTATTTTTCTATCATTTCATCAATATGGAATTAGACTGAATTTTAGTTTACAATTCAAGGTCATTCCTGAAAAGTCATGACTTTGTCCAAAAGCTCACATACTGTAAAACTGATGATAAACGTATTCATGGCCTAAATCAAACTAATTTCTCTCTAACCTCTACCTACAAATATCTCCTACCTTCTCCTTTGCCCTCTTTGGACACAAAATTTCGTGTCAACTCTTTATAAAAATCTCAAACCCCTCATACATATAGAGTATGCATTTTATGTCTTTAGATAAAATTTCATCTCATTTGGACAACAAATAAATTTTCTAAAATATTCAATGCAGGAAAAACCTATTTTCACCATAGAAATGACCTTGAGCTTTGATGAATGTTCTTATGTGACCTTTGTATATATCATAATGAACAATTGATTGTGTCAAATATAATCTAATTCTGATGTAGGGATTAGTGGATGCAAGTCAAACAGACCCAAAATCAGATTCCAAAAATTTATAATCAATGGGTAAACAAAATCATGAATACAAAACTGAACAAGTAAAACATCCTGAAAAGATACAAAAAGTGATTCCCAATGGTGAGGAGATGAGGTGCCTGGGGAGAGTAAGTATCCCCTGCATCCTAGAAGCACCTGTCACTTGAACTATCAACTTTGCCATACAAATGGATTGACAGACAGACCAAAACTAAATGAAAATACCTATAGCATTAAATTACTTCTCCTGAAGGATAACAAACTTCATGGTCAAAATATGAATAAGATTAATTTACAATTGGAATGCTTAAGTGATTAGATGAAGCTTGCTCAGCATGTTCAATCCAACCCAAAAGCTTATTTTTTCTTCTCCACATCGACATATGCTACTTCACTAGATTACATAGACTCTAAGTACATGTATACCGAATGGAGATGACCGACAGTGAACTGTAGCCTGTGAAGGTGAGATTTTATCTTTATTCATTAAAATCTTTTCTCAGCATGTTCAATCCAACCTAAAAGCTTATTTTTTCTTCTCCACATCGACATATGCTACTTCACTAGATTACATAGACTCTAAGTACATGTATACCGAATGGAGATGACCGACAGTGAACTGTAGCCTGTGAAGGTGAGATTTTATCTTTATTCATTATAATCTTTTCTCAGCATGTTCAATCCAACCTAAAAGCTTATTTTTTCTTCTCCACATCGACATATGCTACTTCACTAGATTACATAGACTCTAAGTACATGTATACCGAATGGAGATGACCGACAGTGAACTGTAGCCTGTGAAGGTGAGATTTTATCTTTATTCATTATAATCTTTTCTCATTTTACTGGACAAATATTCACCTATTGTATAACTGAAGGTGTGATATGCTGTCATGATGTACTTAGAGCCAACTCTGAAAGCAGTGCCTTGTGCTTTACAACCATGTAGCAATCCAACACCATCCTCCGTAGAAAACAAACCCTGCATTGCTGCATAGGTAGTTGCGTTGTCAATAGGCTTATGTTTCCCAACACCACCTCTATCTGTAAAGGTATGTAAAATATATTGCATTTTATTACATGATACCCCTTATATTTGATTACATACAACCATTTCATTTTTCTTCAGTAATCCGAAGATACCCATGTATTATGCTTCAAGTCATATTTAATGACTTTGACCTTTCTGAAATTACTTTGACTGACCTTTGCCCAAAAGCCAACATCCTGATGAATTCAGTTAAGTATGATCAAGATAAATGGTTTATAAGATTTGAAAAACACAGAAAGGATGGACAGATAGTCAATAGACAGATGTGGACGGACAGAGTCACAAGGACAGACAGTCACAGAGAGATCTAAAGACAGAGGACAGACAGATGGGCACATAAAGACTAGATACACATAAAGACATGGACTATATGTCTTTTATCATTCAAAAACATGAAGTATGAAGAGAATGAATTTATTTTTGCTCAAAAACTGAAGTCATAAATGAATGAGAGATAATATACCTTCAATGCCATTCTCATTGACTGTTCCTGTAGTTCTACGTACATTCTTCTTGTTACTTCCAGGTTGGTCCTCGTCTGATTTCCTCTTATTGACCTAGAGTATGTAGAAGTAAAAAGAATTCATAAAAATTATGATTTATTCTCAGGATATGACACTCAAAACATCACAAGGTCTTTAATATGAAATTAATATATAATTTAGTTAGGGAACACCTGGTTTCAATGTAGAAATGATTCAGATTATGAATTACCTGCTGACCATTCTGTACTATTCCTGAGGACTGGCTAGTAACTCTGGTGCTGACAGTTGATAAGGCAGTAGATGAAGTCGCTGAGCTACTACTTTCAGGCTTTTGACCAGTGGCTGAACTTCTTCCGTTAGATTTCCCAGTAGTTGACTTTCTACCAGTTACACTGGATTCCCCAGTAGCTGTACTACTACTTGCACCATTAGTTGAAATATCTGTAGTTCTGGATTTCCTTGCAACTGACTCCGTCTCAAATGCTTCCATTGCTTCAAGAAACTTGCCTCCGTCTTTAAACCTTGCCATTCGTATTTTCACCAGGAATTCTTGGTTCAAGAGGCTTGATAACTTCTCTTTCTTTTCAGCATCTGACATTTTCTGGAACTGTTCTGCATCCATGCCAAGCAAACATTCTGACAAACTGTCTGATATCCATATCTTCTCAGCATGGGCACTTTTCACCATCAGATCTTTCATTCTAACTTCAAGCATATACCTCAGCTTCAGTTTCGATTCCCCTATGATTGATGAGCATGTCCTACACCTGAACCTATTTCTACCAACCGGCTGTAGCTCGCCCCTACAATCCACAGTTGTACAACTAAGGACAGTCACTTCATTTGTTTTCAATAGCTGTGTCACCTCCATAATGGCAGCTTCAATATGACCGTACAGTGGAAATGTTTGCCCAGCAACTTCAAACTGCGAACTGAACTCTTTCAGAGCTGTGACACCTTTTTTACAAAATTGCCTGTGTTCCTTTTCCAGTGATTTGATTTTTTTCTTACTCAACAATCTTTTGGTCTTCTTGGATTTGTCAACGTAAACATCAGTACAATCATTACACACAATTACAGTGTAATCAGAATTCTTCACGACTTTCCCAAGATGAATCTTTAAGAACTTTTTTCTAAATTTCTTGTTCTTGCCTTTCCATTTTCCCAGTAAGTTGACATAGCAAAATCTCCCCTCCTCATCTGTGACCATGAGACTGTTAAATTGGTCACTGGAAAAGCACAAGACTTGCAAATTCACCAGATGTCCAGTTGACTTTCTCTCTATCACTTCATTAAGTGTTGAGTAGTCTGGACAGTGTTTTTCTGCTTTAACAGCTCTTGCTTCAGAACCGTCCCTCAGTATTCCCTCAATGTTTAAAGGTGTGTCTGAATCTCTCCAGAATATATCTTTTATTTGTACATTTGTTATTTTGTAGCATTTTTTTTCTTTTAAAGCCATCAATATTTCTGTGTCTTCATCAAATGCTACAAGCTTGAGGACAGTTAAATGCTTATCCCTCATATAACAGTTCATGTATCTAGTATCCAAGTCTTTAGATAACATCAGTTCACTTTTCTTGGTAATAAATCCTTTAACGGTACATCTGTTTCCTGGATCATCTTTATACCTTGATAAGTTAAAAAAATTTTCTTTTGGCACTCTACGTACAGGTACAGTACGTCGTACAGTAAGTATTTCCTGAAAAGGAAAAGAATATACATGTATGTCAAAAAAGGTTTTCAAATTCAATACACAATGCCTCTCAACTGTTACTGTATTACACTTGTTTATACATGTACATTTTTATAACTTGAACATGGAAAATATTATAATCAAGATTTCTACATAAAATATACGTTAATCATTTCATTTTGAGCATGACTTTCTCCCTATTCCCTTTTCAAAAAGCCTCAATTTTGAGGGAAGAGAGGGGATTTGGAGGCTCAAACATGTTCTTATGTTTACAACACAAAAATCATATTTCTATCACTCATTAATGACTATGTATTTTACGGTTACTGGGCAGACAAAAGAGAAAGAGATGTCAGTGCTGTGGTCTAATGGATATGGCATTTGGCCAGTGACCAAAAGGTTGCTGGTTCCAGCCTCAGTAGGACCACAGGTTGGCCAATATATACTTCTCTGTGCTCTGTGTTATATAAAAATAATGTCCAGGTCTGTTTATTGTATTCATGTCTGTGGTGTTTAAAAAAAATAAAGGCAACACAAGCATAGCATCCCATTGCAATTGCATGTTCTTAGCAAGCAGCAAAACAATTTTCAGCTTATGTTCACTGTAACCTTGACCTTTGACCTTGAAAATCGACTGTTCATTCTCTCCCATGGGAAACATTTGTAAAAGGTTTGATGCTTCTATGATGATTGCTATGTCTTCTATGCTGTTCACAAGGATTTTAAGCCTTAGTCCACAGTGACCTTGACCTTGAAAATCAATAGGGTTCATCCTCTCCCCATGGGGAACACTTGTGGAAGGTTTGATGTTTCCATGATGATTCCTTTGGCTTCTACAAATGTATTCACAAGGATTTAAAGATTAAGTCCATTGTGACCTTGACCTTTGATCACTGACCTTGAAAATCAGTAGGGTTCATCCTCTCCCCATGGGAAAGATTTGTGGAAGGTTTGATAATTTTATGATGATTCCTTTGTCTTCTATGCTATTCACGAGGATTTTAAGCCCAAGTCCACTTTGACCTTTGACCTTGAAAATCAATATGGTTCATATGGCAGCGATGCTATATCCCCTCTGCAACATAGTTGTGAGGGGATAATAACAAGTGGCCCAAGGGGGCCACATCATCACCTGAGTTGCACACAAAAGAATGGTAGTGGACAATTTGGTAGAGGACCTTGAGTACTTGCTTCCAGCAAGGTTTCCTTAAATTCTGTGTAGCAGTTTCAGAGAAGATGTTGAAAATGTGTCATCCAATCAGACCCTCGGAGGCCATATTTGTTGACCGACTGCATGAAAAACACAAACTTGGTAGAGGACCTTGAGTACTTGCTTCCTGAAAGGTTTCATGAAATTCTATGCAGCGGTTGCAGAGAAGGTTGAAAATGTGTCAGCCAATCAGAGCCCTCGGTGGCCGTATTTGTTGACCGATCAGAAAGAAAAACACAAACTTGGAGATGTCGAAAATGTTAAAAGTTTACGCTGGACGCCGTTGTCTTTTTGTCTAAGCGCAACCTCAGGTTGTGCTAGGGCTGGGACGATACTGCACCCAGCCGATCCGATACGTATCACGATACCTGATATCCGATACGATACATATCGTGATACTAAGTTTATTAATAATTCATTCAACATTATTAACTTATTCAACACTAGCTTTCCGTCTAGATTAAATATGAAAAAAGTAAATAAACGGTTTGTTATTTGACTAGAAGAATTGAAAAACAAAATAATTTAAAATAACACAGTAAACAGTAAGAAGTACTCGGAAAAAATCATATTAATCAAAGGACTGAAGGTCCTGAACGATATGAGCTCATCGTGTTCTATAAACAGCATAATTTATAAACTTTTTATATTTACTATAAGTGGTATACTTTAAATTATTTTTAATTCTGACGACTTAAACCCGGAGCAGTGTCTTAAATCTAACCCATTTGGAAACTAGAAAGACATTAAGACCATGCATGCATGTTTAAAATAGAAACTAGAAAGACGTTAAGATCATGCATGCATGTTATAAATTACTTACAATCTACAATATATATGATAAAAGAGCGGTTACATGTAGTTCCAGCGTAACTTTAAGTTTATTATCACTGGTAATTTCCAAAAATTCTCATTTTAATTACCAGAATTTCCTATTTCTTTCAACAAGATCATGCTTCGTTTCTACTTTCGTTTCTCTTCCGTATATACATCATGTACATATGGAAGACAACTCTTACATTGTATAAGTTAAAAGAAGTACTATATTACTACGCCACCGGCGAGCAGTGAAAGCAAGAAATGAATAGTTGATTTTTTAGTGATGCATTTACTTTATATGCAATTGAAACTTTTTTAAGAAGGAGGATAATCTTTATCTTGCATGTGTCAGACAGCAAATTCCTAAATTAGAAGAAGCACTATATTTTGAGTCGTATGGATTTGTTGCAAATCGGGAATGTCTCAACTGTTACGATAACATAAGGAGACTTCCTGAATGGAAGTATCCTAAAAATCAATTTTGTCATGTTTACAGTTATCGGGAAGACAAACTTTCTCAATGGGACTAAAACCCCTTCTACTTGGACTTCAATGTAGCATTCTCAAAATCAATGGGCAATCTTTCTAAACGAAAGGGCCATTCCAAAATGAAATTTTCATGAATGAAAGTCATGATGAATCCACAAAATGTATCTAATCCCATCAGCATGTTTTGCAGAAATGAATACTTACAAAGAAAATGGATTTTTCCAAGAAAAACGAATGAAATGTATAGCTTTAAAAGGCTTTTATAGCTATAAATAGCTATAATAGCTACTTTTGCACTTCTCCCGAACCTGTTGACAGCATAATAAAACAGCCCAGTGATTTTTTTCAGTAATTTGGGAATGGGGTCGAGGCCCGTGCAACTGGGAAAATTAACGACGTTTGGGAATATTTTGGGAAGTACTAATATAAAAGTAAAATGACAGTGTATACAATCAAGAGTTCAGAATTGAAAGTTTAATCCCAGAATTTTCTTTTCAATATGATTTAATTTCTTTTAGCTTACAAAAATAACGCAAATAAATAGTAAATTCACTACTTTTGAACCAGTAGATTTCACTAATTTCGGTGATAATTCCATCTATATGTGATTGGGAAATTTTAGAGCAGCAATTGGGAAAAAAAGATACTATTTTTCATTGGGAATGGGGCCGAATAACGGCCCCAAAAAGGGGCCAAAAAAATCCCTGCAGCCTGTGACAGAATCGCAAAAGGGATTAGATACACAGAAAATACGGGGAAGCATTTGTCCCCTGTGCCATAATTTCAATGGAAACTGAGGAGCTTCTTTAATTTTTGTCTAGCGCAACCTGAGGTTGCGCTAGACAAAAATTAAAGAAGCTCCTCAGTTTCCATTGAAATTACCTGTGCCACAGAAAGAAATTGGATTGATTGGATTTCCTTCTGATATATGATAAAGGAGCTGATAAGATAAGGGCCGTTTTTAGCCCTAAATCTCGTGCCGTATTTCTTCCACATGACGGTACATATGCAGACCAAAGATAATCATTATTGAAATAAAATGTATTTGAAGACTTTTTGTATGTTTTACTTTTCGATGAAATACTCCCAAGATTCTAAAATGAAGGTCCAAAGAGGTAGGGGTGCACGGATAGAAAAACCGATAATATCGACAAAAAAAACGTAGAAATTTTTGAATATTTTTCCTGAAATGGATAAATATTAACTGAAATATATCAAATACATCTGCAATGTAAATCAGAAATACATTTCGAAAGTTCTATTTCCTCTAATCGGTAAAAATTGAAATCCGGAACTGAAAATACAGTCTTATTTTGTATGTAATGGCGATAATAGAAGCTTTTTAGCGCGAAATACACATTAGCGGAGAAATCCACATCGTTCCTGCTTATTTCGTTCCTAATTGTTGTACATTTCATTCGATCGTATTTAGAACACATTTTTGGGTGGATTAAAGAGGAAAAATAGTCAAATTTTCAATATTTGATGATCTTAAAGATCGATTCTTTAACAAATGCACCCCCTTCCTTTTTTGGTTTTTCGTCTCTGGGGTAGTGTTCCCCCCGGAGATACAGAACCCCACTTTTCCAGAAAATTTGTATCATGGATATACACCTCCAGTGTAAGTGGCATTCTGTATCTCCGGGGGGGAACGATGTTCAAAAAAACTTTTCCGTTTTCTATGGATTTCTATGGGAAAAAGACAAGTTTTGACCCAAATATTAGCAATATTGTGCATAATAGATCTAAAATAACTTCAAAGTTTGATGGGATACTGTATCTGTATTAATTTAACGAACGATTTTTCTTAAAATTTCCATTTTCAAAATTCCACATTTTAGGGCAGATTTTACGTCTTATCTTATCAGCTCCTTCCATCAATCTGAATACTAAACTGTAGTGTTGTAACGATTATCGCCGACAATCGATTGTCGGTCGCTGAATGGCCAGCGATGTTACTAATCGATGTTGAAAATCAAACTCGATTGTCGCCGACATCGCCGATTTCCGAATTTTCCGTATTTTCTGTCCGTTTCGGTATTTTGTTTTAGAAATCGCGCAATGCGAAAGTCATTGACGGATGCAAGTGCAAGTTACATAACCCTCCCGAGGACAAAAATAACAATAACACCTTCAAAAACTTATATTCCTCCTTGGATTACTCAGATAATTGAATTGATATTGTGGTTCAAACACCAAATTTCCTAATTTCCTCTGTCCCGAACCCTATTTAACCCAGGCGTTTCGTGGACTACGTTCTAACAGGGACGCATATACGTCCCTGGTTCTAACTGTATCGCATCAAGTAATTTTTCATATGCTATCAATCTAATTTACTTTAACATTTATATCAAACATTTATAAATATATAACACATAATAAATTAAATGTCATCGGGGGGTGGGGGGGGGGGGTGTTAATCATGGCATATTGTCATGTGGAATTTAATTTGTCTCATCAGTGATGTTCATAATCTTGTAGAGGCAATGTAAAGGTGTAAAATAAACTCTTTAAGATGATATACACAAAGTAGAACATTCAAATTTAAAGTGATATTAGAACATCTGTGAAAATAGTATATAGCATTAGCTCTTTAAAAATGAAATTTTTCATGCTGTGACCACAGAAAAAAAAATTCCTATTTTCAGAGGAAATCGACATTTTTGTCAATTTTCCCAATAAATTTTCGGGATCGACTGTATTCTTCGTGGGTCTCAGTAAATGACGTCAGAAGTTGTACACGACAAAGTGATTGCCTGTACACGCACACGTTTCAAGAATAAAACAATCAATATCTAAAACATAGTTTCTTATTTATTGAGCAAAAAAAAAAAATAATTAATTAATTAATTAAAAAAAATAAATAAATAAATAAATGAAATAAATCAATAAAGGACGCACCATTCCTAAACATGCTCATGGCTGGCGATCAGCTGTAGATTCAGGACAGAAGTTTGACATAATTTATATTCTGATTAAGAAAAATAATCGTGGTGGCCAATATTTTTGATAGATTCTGTATCTACATATGGAATTATGGATCTAGCACTTGCCGAATATTAGATCATGGTTTGCGGGGGTTAAACCCCCCCCCCCCCCCAACACACACACACACACGCACATTTGTCCGTTTTGAGTCGTTAAATGAGAGAGAGAGAGAGAGAGAGAGAGAGAGAGAGAGAGAGAGAGAGAGATCATCCAATCTTTTCTATCATCAATTGCCTCTCATGAAGACGTATTTCAAAAATGTTTTCAGATATAGATTTATTGCTTTGTTTTTTCATTATTATGTTATTCCATAAAAACCGCTAGCTGTGACCATGACTTAATGATTTAGAAAAAAAGAATATTGCCGAATCGTTTTTCGTTGTTAATCCCTAAAATTGTGACCATATATATTGATAGAATAAAATTTGATCCTTATTTAAATTCCGTGACATCGACTTGGAGCCTTAGAATAATATTATTATAAAATTTACTGAGTGTTTCCCCCACTGGGGAGCTCGTGAAATAAGGTCTACCCTATGTCCCTTGCATCAATGCAGGTGAATTTTGAAATAATTATTCATAAAGATGAATTCAAAAAAATAGATGTAAAAATAAATTAATAACGTTTTGTTTAGTCATTATACCCCTCACCCCATTCCTACGCTTCTCCGAAAGATTGTTTTCAATGTTCACTGTGATCCGCCCTCCCTATTTTAGATTCCTGAATCCGTCTATGTCAAAGATATCTTAAAGTAAATGTATATGACAATATGAATATAGGTAATACTATGTTGTACACTAAGCTAAATAAAAGGATGGGCAGAGGGCCTCCCGGTCTGAAACTCCAGTCGCACGCATTCCAAGTTAACACCCCCCCCCCCCCCCCCCCCCCCCCACCACCACCACCACCTTCTGCGTTTGAAACAGGTCGGGCTGTATATTCCATCATAGTTTCAAATCGTGCGTTTAGAACAAATAGTAAAATAGGACAGACAGAAAATATGATGTGACATCATGTGTGAAATAGTCCATCCCAAGACCCTCCCCCCTCCCCCCCCCTTTTTTTTCTCACGGACAGATGCTTGGTCGCATGAAAATTACTAAGATTAAACATTAACATATTAATACTCGACATGATCAAGAAATTATCAAAAGATGTGATACTGAGCAAATTAAATGCGAACTCAGCTCAATACCTCAACGGTACATTGCATTGTTTACACTACTTTCGTCTTTCATGTACAACTTTCTACGTCATAAGTCTCTCCATCATATTTACCGGAAGTGATCATTTATAGAATCAGGGTTTCTGTAAATGGCTAAAAATAGCAACTTCAAAACTGATTTACGTATGTGTGCGGGAAGAGCTGAAAATTATTTTTGGCGTATTATGATTTATTTTTAGGGAAAGTTTTAGGTAAAAGTATTATCTCATATGTTCTAATATCACTTTAATTAATTGGTCATAATTTCAATTAATTATGGATTGAAAATTTAAAAGATAGGAATAATTCAAATTTTTCGATTATAATCATAATCGATTATGCCCTTCCGATTATCGATTATGATTTAGTTTCCGATTGCCCAACACTACTAAACTGTAAGAAATGAAAATATACCATTGCCAAATTGGTGCCATTAAAAGAGTTATGAACTATTTTATTAGGATTGATCGCACTCCATATGATGATATATGATAAATTCCATCAATCTGAATACTAAACTGTAGGAAATGAAAATATACCATTGCCAAATTGGAGCTATTAAAAGAGTTATGAACTATTTTATTAGGATTGATCGCACTCCATATGATGATCTTCGTATTTTGGCGGGAAACGAAAGGTTGGTACTAGCACACGAATCCGACTCGGGAAAAAAATTCCGTGTTCTTACATTCGCGCCGCCTATGACCTTGTTGCAAGTTGCCTCGGTAGCAGTCCGTCTCACCTGACTGTCAGTCCATCCGTCCGGGATGTGGGGGGGGGGGGTTTAAATTTTTCGTATTCTTTTTTGTTCAGCAATGAGCATGAAAATACTCAGCTTGGTCTTGGTTGAAAGAAAGCTACCACTGAAGACGTAATATACGTTGTAGGTCTACATGGAGTAAACACGATAAAATCACTTCGACACTTGATAAGATTTGTGCAACTTACAGACAACGAAAACACGAACATCCAGTAACTTTGAACTTGAGATGGTGATGGGTTCATCCAAGAGGCAAAACCCCTGAACGCTTTTATTATGTTTGGAACTTCTTGCTTTACAGGAGATGTTTCTGTTTTAAAAAAAATTGTATTTTTTCGTGATTCTAAATTCCCTTTATTATAAAAGCAGCTTTATCAGGATGATATATATTGAATATCACTAGGCAAGCCGGGGTTAAGAAAATAATTTTCTTTTTTTTTTTTATAAAAAGATACAAATTTCAGCCCCCCCCCCCCCCCCCCTTAAAATATCGGGGAAGGGGGTCCCCCCCCCCACTAGATCCACGCATGACGTTTAACATTTGAACTACTTGGTGAGTGTCACTGCTGGTGGACCAAGAGTCCCCGAGGGCACATGTAGCCAAGTTCGATCAACTTCGGTTGATCGTCTGTCTCTTTAAGGCATTGGAAATTTTCTGTTACAAAATTTCTTGAAATTTCTAAAACGTGGGTCCTGCAGCATCACATCCCACCAATTCTGCTACGTCTTTTGGTACATTTTTGGACACAATAATTTTCATACTTTTTGGCCATTTTCAATTGTTTAGACTGAGGATCACTGACGAGGGTTTAGTACCCGAAACGTGCATGTCTGGTTCATGCTGTCAATTTATCAGGTCTTAAATGATGCTATTGAATTTGAAGACGTTTAACATTTGAACTACTTGGTGAGTGTCAGTTCAGTTCAGTTCAGTTCAGTTTCTAGGAAATCCCTCCTTTGACTAAGGAGCACCCGAAAAGGTAAAAGGATAGACCAAATGAAAAATAGAAGATATAAAACTAAGGAGGGGGTAGGTACAGAGTAGGAAGTAGAAAGAAGGATAAAAACTTCTGTTAAAATAGATAAAAAATTATTGCTCCTAGTGTTATGGTGTACTTGTGAGTTTGTGATAACAAGAACTTATGTACATTTCGCTAAAAAAAGGGATTTTAGTCTTTACATATTTACACTTATTTAAAACTTCTGAGCTTAAAAAAAAAAAAAAAAAAAAAAAAAAAAAAAAAAAAAAAAAATATTATAATGGGTCTTGTATCATATTATGTAAAAGATTAATCACTTAAGAGCAGGGATAAAAATGACGACGGATTTTGAGTAAAAGGGATGCTATTTAACATAATGGGTTAAGAGGGGGGGTTTACTATATACATTGGGGTTTGCATGTTCTTTGAGATCTGTCATGTATATTTTGTATATGTTAAACATCTACTGCATGTAGTCTAGTTTAATGCTCTGATTTTCTTTGATCTTTCACAATGCAGTGCATATATAAGGTTTCGCGCAAGAAAATACGGGGAAGCATTTGTCCCCTGTGCCATAATTTCAATGGAAACTGAGGAGCTTCTTTAATTTTTGTCTAGCGCAACCTGAGGTTGCGCTAGACAAAAATTAAAGAAGCTCCTCAGTTTCCATTGAAATTACCTGTGCCACAGAAAGAAATTGGATTGATTGGATTTCCTTCTGATATATGATAAAGGAGCTGATAAGATAAGGGCCGTTTTTAGCCCTAAATCTCGTGCCGTATTTCTTCCACATGACGGTACATATGCAGACCAAAGATAATCATTATTGAAATAAAATGTATTTGAAGACTTTTTGTATGTTTTACTTTTCGATGAAATACTCCCAAGATTCTAAAATGAAGGTCCAAAGAGGTAGGGGTGCACGGATAGAAAAACCGATAATATCGACAAAAAAAACGTAGAAATTTTTGAATATTTTTCCTGAAATGGATAAATATTAACTGAAATATATCAAATACATCTGCATTGTAAATCAGAAATACATTTCGAAAGTTCTATTTCCTCTAATCGGTAAAAATTGAAATCCGGAACTGAAAATACAGTCTTATTTTGTATGTAATGGCGATAATAGAAGCTTTTTAGCGCGAAATACACATTAGCGGAGAAATCCACATCGTTCCTGCTTATTTCGTTCCTAATTGTTGTACATTTCATTCGATCGTATTTAGAACACATTTTTGGGTGGATTAAAGAGGAAAAATAGTCAAATTTTCAATATTTGATGATCTTAAAGATCGATTCTTTAACAAATGCACCCCCTTCCTTTTTTGGTTTTTCGTCTCTGGGGTAGTGTTCCCCCCGGAGATACAGAACCCCACTTTTCCAGAAAATTTGTATCATGGATATACACCTCCAGTGTAAGTGGCATTCTGTATCTCCGGGGGGGAACGATGTTCAAAAAAACTTTTCCGTTTTCTATGGATTTCTATGGGAAAAAGACAAGTTTTGACCCAAATATTAGCAATATTGTGCATAATAGATCTAAAATAACTTCAAAGTTTGATGGGATACTGTATCTGTATTAATTTAACGAACGATTTTTCTTAAAATTTCCATTTTCAAAATTCCACATTTTAGGGCAGATTTTACGTCTTATCTTATCAGCTCCTTCCATCAATCTGAATACTAAACTGTAGTGTTGTAACGATTATCGCCGACAATCGATTGTCGGTCGCTGAATGGCCAGCGATGTTACTAATCGATGTTGAAAATCAAACTCGATTGTCGCCGACATCGCCGATTTCCGAATTTTCCGTATTTTCTGTCCGTTTCGGTATTTTGTTTTAGAAATCGCGCAATGCGAAAGTCATTGACGGATGCAAGTGCAAGTTACATAACCCTCCCGAGGACAAAAATAACAATAACACCTTCAAAAACTTATATTCCTCCTTGGATTACTCAGATAATTGAATTGATATTGTGGTTCAAACACCAAATTTCCTAATTTCCTCTGTCCCGAACCCTATTTAACCCAGGCGTTTCGTGGACTACGTTCTAACAGGGACGCATATACGTCCCTGGTTCTAACTGTATCGCATCAAGTAATTTTTCATATGCTATCAATCTAATTTACTTTAACATTTATATCAAACATTTATAAATATATAACACATAATAAATTAAATGTCATCGGGGGGTGGGGGGGGGGGGGTGTTAATCATGGCATATTGTCATGTGGAATTTAATTTGTCTCATCAGTGATGTTCATAATCTTGTAGAGGCAATGTAAAGGTGTAAAATAAACTCTTTAAGATGATATACACAAAGTAGAACATTCAAATTTAAAGTGATATTAGAACATCTGTGAAAATAGTATATAGCATTAGCTCTTTAAAAATGAAATTTTTCATGCTGTGACCACAGAAAAAAAAATTCCTATTTTCAGAGGAAATCGACATTTTTGTCAATTTTCCCAATAAATTTTCGGGATCGACTGTATTCTTCGTGGGTCTCAGTAAATGACGTCAGAAGTTGTACACGACAAAGTGATTGCCTGTACACGCACACGTTTCAAGAATAAAACAATCAATATCTAAAACATAGTTTCTTATTTATTGAGCAAAAAAAAAAAATAATTAATTAATTAATTAAAAAAAATAAATAAATAAATAAATGAAATAAATCAATAAAGGACGCACCATTCCTAAACATGCTCATGGCTGGCGATCAGCTGTAGATTCAGGACAGAAGTTTGACATAATTTATATTCTGATTAAGAAAAATAATCGTGGTGGCCAATATTTTTGATAGATTCTGTATCTACATATGGAATTATGGATCTAGCACTTGCCGAATATTAGATCATGGTTTGCGGGGGTTAAACCCCCCCCCCCCCCCCCCCAACACACACACACACACGCACATTTGTCCGTTTTGAGTCGTTAAATGAGAGAGAGAGAGAGAGAGAGAGAGAGAGAGAGAGAGAGAGAGAGAGAGAGAGAGAGATCATCCAATCTTTTCTATCATCAATTGCCTCTCATGAAGACGTATTTCAAAAATGTTTTCAGATATAGATTTATTGCTTTGTTTTTTCATTATTATGTTATTCCATAAAAACCGCTAGCTGTGACCATGACTTAATGATTTAGAAAAAAAGAATATTGCCGAATCGTTTTTCGTTGTTAATCCCTAAAATTGTGACCATATATATTGATAGAATAAAATTTGATCCTTATTTAAATTCCGTGACATCGACTTGGAGCCTTAGAATAATATTATTATAAAATTTACTGAGTGTTTCCCCCACTGGGGAGCTCGTGAAATAAGGTCTACCCTATGTCCCTTGCATCAATGCAGGTGAATTTTGAAATAATTATTCATAAAGATGAATTCAAAAAAATAGATGTAAAAATAAATTAATAACGTTTTGTTTAGTCATTATACCCCTCACCCCATTCCTACGCTTCTCCGAAAGATTGTTTTCAATGTTCACTGTGATCCGCCCTCCCTATTTTAGATTCCTGAATCCGTCTATGTCAAAGATATCTTAAAGTAAATGTATATGACAATATGAATATAGGTAATACTATGTTGTACACTAAGCTAAATAAAAGGATGGGCAGAGGGCCTCCCGGTCTGAAACTCCAGTCGCACGCATTCCAAGTTAACACCCCCCCCCCCCCCCCCCCCCCCCCACCACCACCACCACCTTCTGCGTTTGAAACAGGTCGGGCTGTATATTCCATCATAGTTTCAAATCGTGCGTTTAGAACAAATAGTAAAATAGGACAGACAGAAAATATGATGTGACATCATGTGTGAAATAGTCCATCCCAAGACCCTCCCCCCTCCCCCCCCCCTTTTTTTTCTCACGGACAGATGCTTGGTCGCATGAAAATTACTAAGATTAAACATTAACATATTAATACTCGACATGATCAAGAAATTATCAAAAGATGTGATACTGAGCAAATTAAATGCGAACTCAGCTCAATACCTCAACGGTACATTGCATTGTTTACACTACTTTCGTCTTTCATGTACAACTTTCTACGTCATAAGTCTCTCCATCATATTTACCGGAAGTGATCATTTATAGAATCAGGGTTTCTGTAAATGGCTAAAAATAGCAACTTCAAAACTGATTTACGTATGTGTGCGGGAAGAGCTGAAAATTATTTTTGGCGTATTATGATTTATTTTTAGGGAAAGTTTTAGGTAAAAGTATTATCTCATATGTTCTAATATCACTTTAATTAATTGGTCATAATTTCAATTAATTATGGATTGAAAATTTAAAAGATAGGAATAATTCAAATTTTTCGATTATAATCATAATCGATTATGCCCTTCCGATTATCGATTATGATTTAGTTTCCGATTGCCCAACACTACTAAACTGTAAGAAATGAAAATATACCATTGCCAAATTGGTGCCATTAAAAGAGTTATGAACTATTTTATTAGGATTGATCGCACTCCATATGATGATATATGATAAATTCCATCAATCTGAATACTAAACTGTAGGAAATGAAAATATACCATTGCCAAATTGGAGCTATTAAAAGAGTTATGAACTATTTTATTAGGATTGATCGCACTCCATATGATGATCTTCGTATTTTGGCGGGAAACGAAAGGTTGGTACTAGCACACGAATCCGACTCGGGAAAAAAATTCCGTGTTCTTACATTCGCGCCGCCTATGACCTTGTTGCAAGTTGCCTCGGTAGCAGTCCGTCTCACCTGACTGTCAGTCCATCCGTCCGGGATGTGGGGGGGGGGTTTAAATTTTTCGTATTCTTTTTTGTTCAGCAATGAGCATGAAAATACTCAGCTTGGTCTTGGTTGAAAGAAAGCTACCACTGAAGACGTAATATACGTTGTAGGTCTACATGGAGTAAACACGATAAAATCACTTCGACACTTGATAAGATTTGTGCAACTTACAGACAACGAAAACACGAACATCCAGTAACTTTGAACTTGAGATGGTGATGGGTTCATCCAAGAGGCAAAACCCCTGAACGCTTTTATTATGTTTGGAACTTCTTGCTTTACAGGAGATGTTTCTGTTTTAAAAAAAATTGTATTTTTTCGTGATTCTAAATTCCCTTTATTATAAAAGCAGCTTTATCAGGATGATATATATTGAATATCACTAGGCAAGCCGGGGTTAAGAAAATAATTTTCTTTTTTTTTTTTTATAAAAAGATACAAATTTCAGCCCCCCCCCTTAAAATATCGGGGAAGGGGGTCCCCCCCCCCACTAGATCCACGCATGACGTTTAACATTTGAACTACTTGGTGAGTGTCACTGCTGGTGGACCAAGAGTCCCCGAGGGCACATGTAGCCAAGTTCGATCAACTTCGGTTGATCGTCTGTCTCTTTAAGGCATTGGAAATTTTCTGTTACAAAATTTCTTGAAATTTCTAAAACGTGGGTCCTGCAGCATCACATCCCACCAATTCTGCTACGTCTTTTGGTACATTTTTGGACACAATAATTTTCATACTTTTTGGCCATTTTCAATTGTTTAGACTGAGGATCACTGACGAGGGTTTAGTACCCGAAACGTGCATGTCTGGTTCATGCTGTCAATTTATCAGGTCTTAAATGATGCTATTGAATTTGAAGACGTTTAACATTTGAACTACTTGGTGAGTGTCAGTTCAGTTCAGTTCAGTTCAGTTTCTAGGAAATCCCTCCTTTGACTAAGGAGCACCCGAAAAGGTAAAAGGATAGACCAAATGAAAAATAGAAGATATAAAACTAAGGAGGGGGTAGGTACAGAGTAGGAAGTAGAAAGAAGGATAAAAACTTCTGTTAAAATAGATAAAAAATTATTGCTCCTAGTGTTATGGTGTACTTGTGAGTTTGTGATAACAAGAACTTATGTACATTTCGCTAAAAAAAGGGATTTTAGTCTTTACATATTTACACTTATTTAAAACTTCTGAGCTTAAAAAAAAAAAAAAAAAAAAAAAAAAAAAAAAAAAAAAAAAAAAAAAATATTATAATGGGTCTTGTATCATATTATGTAAAAGATTAATCACTTAAGAGCAGGGATAAAAATGACGACGGATTTTGAGTAAAAGGGATGCTATTTAACATAATGGGTTAAGAGGGGGGGTTTACTATATACATTGGGGTTTGCATGTTCTTTGAGATCTGTCATGTATATTTTGTATATGTTAAACATCTACTGCATGTAGTCTAGTTTAATGCTCTGATTTTCTTTGATCTTTCACAATGCAGTGCATATATAAGGTTTCGCGCAAGCCCCTCCACGGCCCTCTGGATCTGAAGATTTTTATTTTTTCTGGATGAAAATTCATTCTCGGAGCAATCAACGAGAAGTTGCAATAAGGCCTCGTCATTCAATGTGAATCTGTTTGTGTTTTCACTGCCGATGT
Organism: Pinctada fucata; assembly: GCA_028142955.1. Classification (NCBI taxonomy): domain Eukaryota; kingdom Metazoa; phylum Mollusca; class Bivalvia; order Pterioida; family Pteriidae; genus Pinctada; species Pinctada fucata. The sequence goes on from AP027111.1 coordinate 31,461,230, forward strand.
GTGAGCTCAAAAGCTCTGTCAAATTTTTTATGTATGGATTTCTGATATTAGTTAAGCTGGGACAATGGAGGATGAAGTGTTTACGATCCTCATCTCCATTTCCGCATAGCCGGCAATGCATGTGTGCATTCTGTTGATTATGTTTATTCTTGATGGACTGAAGCATGTAGGTATTTGTTGCAATTTGTGCTTTTATTATGGCCTTCCTGGTTGCATTTGGAGAGTCCCTGCTGGAGCACCAGATCAAGTGGGGAATTTTACACGAGTTTGGTTGGAGTTTGAAGAGATTCAATGATGTCTTGTTTTGGTTTTCAATTTCTCTTTTGCTTTGCCAGAAGAAGTTGATTACATTTTTTGATTTGTTTTTCCATAGTTTAAGGTCTTTATCGTTTCGGATGTTATTTAGGAGATATTCTGGATTTGGAAGATTGTATTTCTGTAGAGTCTTTTTAGCCGTAATGAACCAACTATTACTATCCTCTTTTTTGATTTTAAGTTGTCTAATTGCTAGATGGTGTTCTGCGCTAGTAGGATCTTTTGCAATGTTGAGAAAGGTTGTAATTATTTTTGTGTCAATATGTGCTTCAATAGGTTTAGCACCCACTAGAGCTAGTGCTGCAGCAGAGGCGGTCCTTTCAGGAATAGTTTGTAACATTTTTAGAATTTTTCTCTGATAAAGTTCAAGCTTTTCAAGGTCTTGTTTTCTAATCGTAAGTAATTCAGTCCCGTGGAGTAATCTTGGTAATACAAAGGTTGTCCATAGTTGAACTGTTATTGTCGGTGATAAACCGTTTTTGCCATGCATTCCACTTCCGAAGAGGGCATATAAAGTTTTTCGTGCTGTATCAATTCTAGATTTTACATCTACAGTGTTAGTTTGGTTTCTTTCAATACCCAGATGCTTCAGTACAGGGACTTGTTTGATTATCAGCCCTCCATAAAAAATATCATTCGTTTGTTTCTTTTTTGCGCCTGTTGTGAATGTTAAAACTTCACTTTTAGTTGGATTTATGGTAAATCTCTCTTTATTTGCAGTCATTTCTATGACATTTGTTAAAATTTGAGAGTCTCTGGAATTTCTTGATAGTAGTGCTATGTCATCTGCACAAGTGGGGGCAGTGAGATCTATGTTACCTAGTTTTACCCCCTCAGGGACATTTTGCAATGTGTTTATTAAATCGTTGTTGAATCTTTTATACATGAGAGATGATAATTTGGCGCCTTGCCGGATGCCTTGCTGCAATGTTATCTGTTCTGAAAATTTATTGTCCCATTTGACCATTGTGTTTGCTTCAATATGTAGTGATGTGATTATTTTCCAAAGATCTCCCTCTATTCCATCCTTGAATAATTTACATAATAGGTCGTCATGCCACACAACATCAAAGGCTTTTTCTGCGTCAAATGTTTGTAAAATAAGCGGTTCTTTATTATCTTTTGCATCATAAAAAGCTTCCGATATGAATAGACCAGCCATGAGAGGTGAGGTCCCACTTGTGAATCCCCTTTGTAGTTTATTTTGAGATGTATTTAAAATTGGATCTAGAAGGTTTTGTAAGTAAGATTCTATAATTTTGCCTATTAGTGAGGTGACTGTTATGCCTCTGTAGCTTCCTGGCAGGGTTTTGTCTTTACCTTTTTTTAATATGGGTGTTAATACTCCAGTTTTTAGAGTTTTTGGTATATCTGCAGATTTTAGGATAGAATTTATGATGTTTGTTAGTACAGGTGTGACTTCTTCAGGTGCATACTTGAGATGCTCAGCAGTAAGTCCAGATGGGTCCGGAGCCTTATTGTTCTTTAACATGCTGATTATTTTGCGAATTTCATTTTCTGTTACCTCTGGAAGAGTAAGGTTTTGGTTGTTACATATGCTCTCTATAATTACTTTATTGCTTTCCACTTGAGATTTATGGTTGTCATCATAATTTGTGTTTTCTTTAGGTTGGCTAGGTTTTCAAAGTGTGTTTGCCATCCTTCAATAATATTATCATAGTCATTGTAGATTTTATCATTAATTTTGATGTAAGATGTTTTATCTACAGATTTTTGCCTTTGTTTGTTTACAAGTGTGTAAAATAATTTTTGATCAGTCTCAATATTGGCCTGTGTTATTTCATTATTCACTGCTGGTGGACAAAGAGTCCCCGAGGGCACATGTAGCCAAGTTCGATCAACTTCGGTTGATCGTCTGTCTCTTTAACCCATTGGAATTTTTCTGTTACAAAATTTCTTGAAATTTCTAAAACGTGGGTCCTGTAGCATCATATCCCACCAATTTTGCTACGTCTTTTGGTACATTTTTGGACACAATAATTTTCATACTTTTTGGCCATTTTCAATTGTTTAGACTGAGGATCACTGACGAGGGCTTAGTACCCGAAACGTGCATGTCTGGTCCATGCTGTAAATTGATCAGGTCTTAAATGATGCTATTGAATTTGAAGACGTTTAACATTCCAAGCGTCTACCAGCGATCCGTTGTCTAAAAACCAATCAGAGAGGAGCTCGACAGGGGAGTTCGAATCTTGTGATCTTGCCTTTGAGTTTTGTGACCTTTTCGTTGAGTCTTGTGACCATAATTTATGCCATCAGGTCTTGTGACCTTGCAATTAGGTCTTATGACCTACCATCGAGTCTTGTGATCTTATCGTTGAGTCTTGTGATCCTGTAACCTTGCGATTGTATTTTCTGACCCTGCTATTCGATATTCAAACCCTACCATGGAGTCCTGTGACCTTGCTATTGAGTCTTTTGACCTTGCCATTGTATCTTGTTACTTTGCAATAGTGTCTTGTGATCTCGCCATTGGATCACATGACCTTGCTATGGAGTCTTGCGACCTTGCCATTGTCTTTTGATCTAAATATAAAGTCTTCTAAAGGACCTTGCAATTGAGTCTTGTGACATTCTCATTGGGTCTTCCGAATTTGCTATGAAGTCTTGTGATCCTGTCTTGTGATCCTGGTATCGGGTCTTGTGAACCTGGCATCGGGTCTTGTGACCTTGCCATCGGGTCCTGTGACCCTGTCATCGAGTATTGTGATCCTGCTGTCGGGTCTTTTGACCTTGTCATCGAGTCTTGTGAACTGCTTACCACCAAGACTTGTGATGATGTCATCGAGTCTTGTGACCCTGTCAGCGGGCCTTGTGACCTTTTCATAGGGTATTGTGACCCTGCTATCGGATCTTGTGACCTTGAGATCGAGTCTTGTGACTTTGCCATGGAGTCTTGTGATCTTGTCATAGTCTTGACATCGCCATTTAGTATTGAGACCTTTGCATTTGTGTCCTGTGACCTTTCAATAGCGATCGAGTTGTGACCTTGTGATTGAGTCTTGTGACCTTACTCTTGGGTCTTGTTACCTTGCTTTCGAGTCGTTTAAGCTTGCCATTGAATTGTTACTTTGTAATTTGGTCTTTTGTCGTTGCTCTTAAATGTAGGTCTTGTGATCTTACTATTGAGGCTTGATACCCTTGCATTTGATCATGTAACCTTGTCATTTGACCTTGTCATTTGGTCATATGACATTGTCCCTTGATCTTGTGGCCTAGTCATTTGGTCTTGTGACCTTTTCGTTTGGTCTTGGTACCTTTTCGTTCGGTCTTGTGACCTTGCCATTGGGTATTGTGACCTTGTCATTTGTTTTGTGACCTTACCATTGATTATTGTTACCTTTGCATTGGGTTTTGTGAATCTGCAATAGCGAGTTTGTGACCTTGTGACCTTTGCATTGGGTCTTGTGACCTTGCAATAGAAAGTTGTGACTTTGCAATTGAGTCTTAGGATCTTGTCCTTAGGTCTTGTTACCTTGCTGTTGAGTCTTGGACCTTGCCATTGAATTGTGACCTTGTCATTTGGTCTTGTGACCTTGCTCTAGGTCTTTTGATTTTGCTATTGAGTCATGATATCTTTATACCCTGCCATCGGATCTTGTTGCCTTGAGATCGGGTATTGTGACCTTGCAATTAAATCTTGTAATATTGCCACAGCCTTGACATCGCCATATAGTATTGTGACCTTTACATTTGGGTCTCGTGACCTTGTAATAGCGATCGAGTTGTGACCCTGCAATTGGGTCTTGTGACCTTGTCATTGGGTATTGTTACCTTGCTGTTTAGTCTTTTGATCTTGCGATTGAATTGTGACTTCGTAATTTGGTCTTGTACCCATGCTCTTAAGTAACCTTGCTATTGAGTCTTGATAACTTTGCATTTGGTCATGCGACCTTGTCATTTGACCTTTTCGTTTGGTCTTATGACCATACACTGGATCTTATGGCCTAGTTTGGTCTTGTGACCTTGTCATTTTATCTTGTGACCTTGCCCTAGGGTCATGTGACCTTGTCGTTTGATCTTATGGCCGTGTCATTGGGACTTGTGACCTTGTCATCTGTTTTGTGACCTTATCATTGTGTCTCCTGACCCTGCCATCTGATCTTGTGACCCTGCGATCGGGTCTCCTGACCTTGTATTGGAGTCTTGTGGCCTTGGCATGGAATCTTGATAATGCCATTGAGTCTTGTGACCTATGTATTGGGACTTGTGACCTTGCAATAGAGTTGTGACTTTGCCCTTGGGTCTTGTTACCTTGTTGTTGAGTCTTTGATCTTGCCTTTGGATTGTGACCTTGTCATTTGGTCTTGTGACCTTGCTCTAGGTCTTGTGACCTTGCTATTGAGTCATGGTATCTTTACATTTGGTCGTGTGACCTTGTCATTTGATCTTATGACTTTGCCCCAGGATCTTGTGACCTTGTCATTTCATCTTGTGATCTTATCGGTTTGTCTTGTGCCCTTGCAGTTTGGTCTTGTGACTTTGCCATTGGGTCTTGTGACCTTACCATTTGGTAAAATTGGTTATGTGACCTTGTCATTTGAATTTGTTGTTTGGTCTTATGACCTTGTCCCTGGATATTGTAACCTTTTAATTTGGTCTTGTCGCTTGGTTTTATGACCTTGGCATTTGGTCTTGTGACCTTGTGCTTGGGTCTTATGACCTTGTTATTTGGTCTTGTGACCTTGCTAATGAGTCGAATTTATCATTACATTTGGTCGTGTGACCTTGTCATTTGATCTTTTTACTTTGTTCCTGGATCTTGTAACCTTGTCATTTCGTCTTGTGACCTTGTCGGTTTGTTTTGTGCCCTTGCCCATGTGTTGTGACCTTTTCATTTGATCTTGTTACCTTGTCATTGGGTCTTGTGACCTTGCTAATGAGTCGAAGTATCATTACATTTGGTCGTGTGACCTTGTCATTTGATCTTTTTACTTTGTCCCTGGATCTTGTAACCTTGTCATTTCGTCTTGTGACCTTGTCGGTTTGTTTTGTGCCCTTGCCCATGTGGTTATTTGACTTTGACATTTGGTCTTATGACCTTGTCTCTGGATCTTGTAACATTGTCATTTGGTCTTGTCGTTTGGTTTTATGACCTTGGCATTGGTCTTGTGACCTTGTGCTTTAGTCTTGTGACCTTGTTATTTGGACTTGTGGCCTAGCATTCTAGTTTTGTGATGTGGTCAATGAGATAGTGGATGGTAATTTTCTTATTCTACTAAAACTGTTCTCTCAAAATCTGGACTTTGGGGCAATTTACTTATGAATTATGATTGATTCTGATAATAACATGTATAAACTAAATTCCTTGATTGAAAGAAATAGCAGAGAACCATTTATTTTGTACATTTCAAAGGGTGTATCCCTGAAATTTGATCCCAAGGACATAGATAATGTGTTCTTAACAAAGGTTCCTGAAACCGTGAAGATCACCTTGAGGTTACCACATTTGGAAAGCCGGTAATGTAATGACAATGAATAGTAAACTATGACTAATGACTGAAGCCAATTTAGGCTCTGCCTGTTATAGTAAGTAGTTCAGTGGTCAAAATCTCATCCTGTAATAATTTGATAAAAAAATCCAGAAAGCTTCTTCTGTAATCAGTACAAGAATGTCACAAGGTTTAAAAAAATTTGACACGCAATACATGATCCTTTATAATGACCTTATCTACAATAATTATGTCGAGTCTGATCATGCTTGACCATCTCCAAGCTTGATAGAGGTAATATCATGCAAGTTGTAGCCATGCAGCACATAACTGCTCAACTGTAAGTATGTAACCACTAATATATGACACTGTATGAAAATAAAGGAGCATCAGTTTATTTTTGTGTCAACATTTGATTGGTGGTCAGCATCTCCACAAAATATGATAAGGATACTTCATCTTATTGATGTATGATTACATCTGATTGGTAAGCATTTCCATAAAATGCAATAAAGAGATATACCTAATGAATGTGTACACAGTGACCTAGCTTAACTTATGTCCTCTGACCTTATACATCAATATGTTTCAACCTCTCCTAATAGGGAGCATTTGTAGTAGGGTTTATCGTCCTTCAATAATTAATTTGACTTGAGTGCTATTTTGTGCAAGGTTTTTAAAGCTAGTTCAGTGACCTTGAACTTGAAAATCAGCAGGACTCATCCTCTCCCTCTAGTGCACATACATAGAACTTATCACAATACTTGGCAGTACCGAACAAACACACCAAAATCAATCACTATTATTATTATGGATTCTGAAGCTTTATCAAACTTCACTTCACATGAAAGAAGCTTTAGCTGAAACAATCAAATCTCATTGGTCAATTTATGAAGCTGAGAAGAAACAATCAGATCTCATTGGTCAGTTCAAGATGCTGAGCAGAATGACTGTTCTTGTTAATATGGGTTCTGAAGATGTATCAAACTTCACTGAATACTTTATGAATAGAAAACTTTCAGATTGTATTGTGATGTAATAAATTATTGTATTGCAATGTATCAAGAAAATGTATGAAAATATACAATAAAACATTGCTTTAATACAACCATGTACAATAATGGCATATTTTCTTGATAATATTTACCAGTGCATGTTTAACAGAATTATCTGCATTGAGAAAATCTTACAAAGTTTTTGAGTACATTAATGCCTCATCTGGATCATTGGGCCTAAAAATTGTAACAATAATACATTTACATGATAAACAGATTTACGTTTTGGTTTTTATCAAAGGACTATATTTGATTTCTATAGTAAAGTGGCCCCCAGTTTCAGGGCAAAATCTTAAATTTTCACAAAATACTGAATTTGTACCAATATTTATTCTACAATTCACTAGGCTATACTTATGAAATGATACATAACCCTTAATTTCCTATTTCCTATTTCAACGTCTTAAAATTTGGGCTTAAAAAATGTCACATTTTGCCAAATTTCAGGAAAAACATCATTTTCGGGGCTCATTTTCAGCAATTTTTTCTTAGTTTAGTATCAAGTGGGCTTCAGAATTATGCTATTATTTGTTGAAAACTTGACATAATCATTGGTTTTTATGATATTTATGCAAAATTTACAATGTCTTAGAAAGTGAGAAGTAAGAATAAGAATATAAGAATGCCAACAAAATATAATTTTGGAGAAGCTGATTTTGGGGGGCCATTTTACTATAATCATATATACTCCTTAATAGAAAATATCAGTTTAGAAAGAATTTAAGTTTTAATTCAATTTGATAATTTTCATTTCTAAACTAATATTTGAAAGCATTGAAAGACAATACAAAGTAAACAGTCAACCATTGGATAAATATAATACAAATGACCTTAATAACAACATAAAATCAAAAATATGTATTTGAACTCACATTAAAAATAACATTATAATATGCTAAGTTTGATCAAGATCCAGTGAAAAAAATGACCTCTCTTAACACTGAAGCATTTAGATAAGTGTGAAACTAGTATCATTCTCATAAAATCAAATGTCAATTTTAAATATTTAGTCTGATGATGCAGTACATTTATGAAAAGTTACAGACCTCATGAACTAACAACTAAATCATACTTAAATGATGTGTTAATTATTGTCCGGTTGTTGACAAAGGTGTTCATAGGAAAAATTATTGTGTGAGGAAACCGGAGTGCCCGGAGAAAAACCTCAAATGTCCCAGTGGGCTTCCACTTTCATTATTATTATGCAACACAAAATAATTAAAATTCCGTATTACTTATCTTACACTGAATGAAAACAAAAATAATTGTAGTATAAATACTTTGTACCATTAGTAATGTTGTACTTTTTGTTATCTCTCTAAGGCAGATAAATAAAATATACAGAGTAAGAGTGTCTGAACAAGTTTCTGTTATATACAATGGTCTTGGAAAAAATATATACAAGCCTTGATGTCATTGTAGTTACTTTACATAAATCTTACTTTACCATGGGACTAATAATGAAGCAAACATTTGTACATATGGAAATATTTCGTATTTAAAAATTGCAAAAAATATATACTGTATACATACAATAAAAGGTTTATTTTGATTGAAATTGTGCAAAATTGGCTAAGCTTTGATAATGTTGTACATACACTTAGATATGTATTTGCAATAATTATAGTGAGTGCCTGTACATAATTATCATAAATTCTATGTATTACTAAGAAATTAACACATATATGTGATAAAAAATCTCTTAAGAATAGTGTGATATTACATGTATAAGAAAATGTTATCTGATGTAAGATTGCTTAAAATATTGAAAAAAAAAATCAGTCACAGTATGGTAAATGTTTGTCATATTACTGTTGGAGGATAGTGTGATGATGTCATGTTACTGTTGGAGGATAGTGTGATGATGTCATGTTACTGTTGGAGGATAGTGTGATGATGTCATGTTACTTTTGGAGGATAGTATGATGATGTCATGTTACTGTTTGAGGGTAGAGTGGTGATGTCATGTTACTATTAGAGGATAGTGTGATGATGTCATGTTACTGTTGGAGGATAGTGATGATGTCGTGTTACTGTTGGAGGATAGTGATGATGTCGTGTTACTGTTGGAGGAGAGTATGATTTCATGATACTGTTGGTGGATAGTATAATGATGTCATGTTACTGTTGGAGGATAGTGTGATGACATGTTGGAGGATAGTGTGATGGTGTCATCTTACTGTTAGAGAATAGTGTGATGATGTCATGTTACTGTTGGAGATAGTGTGATGATGTCATGTTACTGTTGGAGATAGTGTGATGATGTTATGTTACTGTTGGAGATAGTGTGATGATGTCATGTTACTGTTGGAGGATAGTGTGATGATTTCATGTTACTGTTGGAGATAGTGTGATGATGTCACGTTACTGTTGGAGGATAGTGTGATGATGTCATGTTACTGTTGGAGGATAGTGTGATGATATCATGTTACTGTTGGAGGATAGTGTAATGATGTCATGTTACTGTTGGAGGATAGTGTAATGTCACGTTACTGTTTGATGGTAGAGTGTTGATGTCATGTTACTGTTGGAGGATAGTGTGATAATGTCATGTTACTGTTGGAGGATAGTGCAATAATGTCATGTTACTGTTGGAGGATAGTGTGATGATGTCATATTACTGTTGGAGGATAGTGTGATGATGTCATGTTACTGTTGGAGGATAGTGTGATGATGTCATGTTACTGTTAGAGGATAGTGTAATGATGTCATGTTACTGTTGGAGGATAGTGTGATGATGTCATGTTACTGTTGGTGGATAGTGTGATGATGTCATGTTACTGTTAGAGGATAGTGTAATGATGTCATGTTACTGTTAGAGGATAGTGTAATGATGTCATGTTACTGTTGGAGGATAGTGTGATAATGTTATGTTTCTGATTGAGGTTAGTGTGATGATGTAATGTTACTGTAGAAGAATGGTGTGACAATGTAATGTTACTGTGAGAGGATAGTGTGACGATTTCAGATTACTGTTTGAGGGTAGTGTTGTGATGTCATGTTACTGATGGATGATGGTGTCATGTTACTAATTGAGGGTAGTGTGATATTTCTTACCTTTTGAGGATAGTGTGATGTTATGTTACTGAGGGAGGATAGTGTGATGATGTCATGTTACTTACTGAGGATTATATTGTACATGAAGTCATGCCTCTGATGGATCTAAGTGTGATGTGATTTTAGAGTTATGTTGCTGATGCTATGTTTATGATAGGTACAAAGTGTTACTGTTTTAGAGTTATGTTGCTGATGCTATGTTTATGATAGGTACAAAGTGTTACTGTTTTAGAGTTATGTTGCTGATGCTATGTTTATGATAAGTACAAAGTGTTACTGTTTTAGAGTTATGTTGCTGATGCTATGTTTATGATAGGTACAAAGTGTTACTGTTTTAGAGTTATGTTGCTGATACCATGTTTATGATAGGTACAAAGTGTTACTGAAAGACATTGATCAGTACAAATAAAATTTGATAACAGATTGTTTTAAAATATTTCATTTGAAAAAAAATTGGCAAATTTTGTGCAAACGAAAAAGGTGTAAGTTTAATTATCTACTGAAAGTATGAAATAACATACAAATTATATCAGAATAGGCAGCTCAAAATACATGAGGAGAATAAGTGCACAATTTCAACCAATTATCATAAAATTCACATGAGCAATTCACTATCACAAGTCTTAATTTACATGATACATATGAAGACAACCCTTATATAATGGCTGCAGGAATGACAGTGAACTGGGAAAGTTTGGCTTCATGTTACAATAACCTAGTAACAACACTTGACCTGAGGAAAATAAATTGGAGAGACTATATAGAACAACCAGATGAGAGAGGTCCTGACAGATTGATTAAAAAACGTGTTTGGCCAAAATTGCTTACATCAGTCTACCACTAACCACCACAACCAAAAATCTAACCCAAAAGACCACCTGAAAAACTAAAAAGAAAAAAAAAAAGGAAAAAGACCCGATGTTATCAAGATTGGTCAAGCAAGTGTTTGAATCAAGCTGTCAGGACATCTCATCTGAGCTGTTCCACAGTCTTTCCAATTTAGATTCCTCTCTGCAAGTACTGGAACCTAATTATTGTAACATTACCTCCCTTTCCCACTCCACATCTCCCACAGATAGCAGTTCTGTGGGAGAATATTTGGGCTAGATGCGAGCCCTTCACTGCCCTTACTATGAAGGCTGGATACCCTTAAATTACCCAGGCTGGAGGAGAACATGACCTGTTCATAAATCACAGTACAGGCTGGATACAACAACCCCTTCATTACCTTTTATTACAAAGGCTGAATTTGGGCATGCCCTGTTCATCAAAGTACAGACTGGATACAATAACCCCTTTATTACCCTTAAATTAGACAGGCTTGAATTGGGCATGTCATTTTCATCGAGAACAGTACAGGCTGGACACAATTACATAGCACTAAGGGATAGTAACGTTACCACGTAGACATAGTACAAATGAAATACCGTCTTATATCCTATGGTGAAATGACTAAATTCTGGAGGTCAAGGTCAGACTGATGATTTCTTCTGTATGGTCCTATAATTCTGTACTCACTTCTCTTCAGAAAACTACTGTCTGCCAATGTTTTTGAGAAAGTCCATTTTAGTTTATTTCACTGTTAATTCTTTATAAAATTGACCCACTGAATTTCTTAACAGCACTTCAGGTGGATGCTTATCAAAACTCTCTGCTAGCTTCTTTATTTTCTGCAGTCTGAAAGAAGAATTACAATGTCAAAAAAAAAAAGTCCGGAACACTGAAAGTGTGACAGATGGACTGACAGACGGACAGAATGACAGACGGACAGACCGAGAGGAAACTAAGAGTCCCCTTCGGCGTTGCCGGTAGGGGACTAACAAGCATTCTATTTGTATTGCAAACAATAAAAGGTCCCCTACTAGCAGTAAACGGTTTGCCATCAAGGGACACAACTCCATCAAAAATAGTCAGTCATAACAAAACCCAAACTAGCTCTGTTAGTATCCAAAACAAAGCTACATCTATCAGATTTCTTCTATGAATATCTCTATTCCATGCAAAACAAAGGAAATCAAAAAAGTTTTGTGAATCATCACTCCTACAAAACAAGATAAACTATCCCACTGCAACTTGCTCTTTAATTATCCAAGAATCTAACTTGCTCTGCACAAACAATAGTTCATCTAAATATCTCTGTGTTGCTGAAAAAGGTTTGAAAAACTGACAAATTGAAAAAAAAATGACTGACTAACAGGAAACTAATATAGCTTTCTCTCACTTTGCCAGTAGGGGACTAATATGATGGAATGCTCTTCTGTTTTGATCAATACTTTCAAATGTAATAGAAGGAGTGCATTGCTAATCTTGACTTCTCTTTAATTCTTTTTTAAATGAAAAATTTAATTTATAATGAGAAAACTACTGATGCAAAATAAGATCATTGTAGGTTTGAGTTTTGAAGGTTTGTCAGTTTTGACAGTAAGTATGTTAGTTGAAAAAATTAATGATAATATCCAGATACAATTTTCTCAAATTTTAAGCCAAAGTTTTGATCTTTTAATAATTTGGTTGATGGATATTTGGACTAACTAGAGTGAGTAAATCTTACATATTAGTTCCCTTACCTAAAACTTCAATTTCTTTCTAGTTCTTTATTAACATTTTGTTCGTGTTCACCCAATAGTAGCAATTAAGTACCAGTACCAGCAGCCGTCTTCATTCCAATCTTCCTTCTTCTTCTATGTTGTCTTCAGTTGTCATCTTCCTTTGTCTTCTATCACATTATATTGTTGATGCTGAAAATGAAACAAATAATACTATAAGAAAAAACACACTATAAAAGAATCAATTGTAAATTCTATTTGTAGACATTATGATGAAATTGTAATCTATTAACAGACACTATAAACAATGAAATTAAAATCTATTTTCAAGACTCACTGTAATATAAAATTATCTTTACCAAATCTAAGCTAGATTCCATTCAATACTTTAAATAGTTTTATTGAAATGAGAACCAAAATTATAATGAGAAATTGAAAAGGTAGAGTATTTTTTAACTTTATCTCTAATACCTTGGAAACTATACTGCAGACCCCTTTGCTCCAACCGTAGAACCAGTGACTTCTGGCATCATTCTGCAGTCCCAATAGATCCAGACATACAACCAGTGATTACAGCTCAGAGTGTCCTTTCTGAGCCTACTCCTAACATCATTCTGCAGTCCCCCCTGATCTAGACACGCAACCAGTGTCAGTAGCTCAGGGTGCCCTTTCTGAGTCCACTATAGACATCATTCTGCAGTCCCATTAATCCAGCCATATAACCAGTGTCAGTAACTCAGAGTGTCCTTTCTGAGTCCACTACAGACATCATTCTTCAGTCCCATAAATTTAGCCATAGAACCAGTGTCAGTAGCTCAGAGTGCCCTTTCTGAGTCCACTATAGACATCATTCTGCAGTCCCATTAATCCAGCCATATAACCAGTGTCAGTAACTCAGAGTGTCCTTTCTGAGTCCACTACAGACATCATTCTTCAGTCCCATAAATTTAGCCATAGAACCAGTGTCAGTAGCTCAGAGTGCCCTTTCTGAGTCCACTATAGACATCAAGCTCCAGGTGAGTCTCATTACTCCAGCAATAGAACCAGTGTCAGTAGCTCAGAGTGTCCTTTCTGAGTCCAGTACAGACATCATTCTTCAGTCCCATAAATCTAGCCATAGAACAAGTGTCAGTAGCTCAGAGTGCCCTTTCTGAGTCCACTATAGACATCATTCTCCAGTCTCATTACTCCAGCCATAGAATAAGTGTCAGTAGCTCAGGGTGTCCTTTCTGAGTCCACTATAAGCATCATTCTGCAGTTCCATTAATCCAGCCATAGAACAAGTGTCAGTTACTCAGAGTGTCCTTTCTGCGTCCACTGTAGACATCATTCTGCAGTCCCATTAATCCAGTCATAGAACAAGTGTCAGTAGCTCAGAGTGTCCTTTCCGAGTCCAATGTAGACATCATTCTGCAGTCCCATTAATCCAGCCATAGAACCAGTGTCAGTAGCTCAAAGTGTCCTTTCTGAGTCCACTATAGACACCATTCTGCAGTCCCAATAATCCTGCCATAGAACCAGTGTCAGTAGCTCAGAGTGTCCTTTCTGAGTCCACTGTAGACATCATTCTGCAGTCCCATTAATCCAGTCATAGAACAAGTGTCAGTAGCTCAGAGTGTCCTTTCTGAGTTCACTATAGACATCATTCTGCAGTCCTCATTGATCCAGCCATAGAACCAGTGTAAGTAGCTCAGAGTGTCCTTTCTGAGTCCACTATAGACATCATTCTGCAGTCCTCATTGATCCAGCCATAGAACCAGTGTCAGTAGCTCAAAGTGTCCTTTCTGAGTTCACTATAGACACCATTCTGCAGTCCCAATAATCCAGCCATAGAACCAGTGTCAGTAGCTCAGAGTGTCCTTTCTGAGTCCACTGTAGACATCATTCTGCAGTCCCATTAATCCAGTCATAGAACAAGTGTCAGTAGCTCAGAGTGTCCTTTCCGAGTCCAATGTAGACATCATTCTGCAGTCCCATTAATCCAGCCATAGAACCAGTGTCAGTAGCTCAAAGTGTCCTTTCTGAGTCCACTATAGACACCATTCTGCAGTCCCAATAATCCTGCCATAGAACCAGTGTCAGTAGCTCAGAGTGTCCTTTCTGAGTCCACTGTAGACATCATTCTGCAGTCCCATTAATCCAGTCATAGAACAAGTGTCAGTAGCTCAGAGTGTCCTTTCTGAGTTCACTATAGACATCATTCTGCAGTCCTCATTGATCCAGCCATAGAACCAGTGTAAGTAGCTCAGAGTGTCCTTTCTGAGTCCACTATAGACATCATTCTGCAGTCCTCATTGATCCAGCCATAGAACCAGTGTCAGTAGCTCAAAGTGTCCTTTCTGAGTTCACTATAGACACCATTCTGCAATCCCAATAATCCAGCCATAGAACCAGTGTCAGTAGCTCAGAGTGTCCTTTCTGAGTCCACTGTAGACATCATTCTGCAGTCCCATTAATCCAGTCATAGAACAAGTGTCAGTAGCTCAGAGTGTCCTTTCTGAGTTCACTATAGACATCATTCTGCAGTCCTCATTGATCCAGCCATAGAACCAGTGTAAGTAGCTCAGAGTGTCCTTTCTGAGTTCACTATAGACATCATTCTGCAGTCCTATTAATCCAGCCATAGAACCAGTGTCAGTAGCTCAAAACGTCCTTTCTGAGTTCACTATAGACATCATTCTGCAGTCCCATTAATCCAGCCATAGAAGCAGTGTCAGTAGGTCAAAGTTTCCTTTCTGAGTTCACTATAGACATCATTCTGCAGTCCCATTAATCCATTCATTGAACCAGTGTCAGTAGCTCAGAGTGTCCTTTCTGAGTCCACTATAGACATCATTCTGCAGTCCAATTAATCCAGCCATAGAACCAGTGTCAGTAGCTCAGAGTGTCCTTTCTGATACCACTATTAACATCATTCTGCAGTCCCATTAATCCAGCCATTGATAAAGTGACTGTAGCTCAGAGTGTCCTTTCTGATACCACTATTAACATCATTCTGCAGTCCCATTAACCAAGCCATACAACCAGTGACAGCAGCTCAGTGTGTCCTTACTGAGCCGTACTCCTGTGACGACTCTGCAGTCCTCATTGATCCAGCCATACAACTTGTTACAGCAGCTCAGTGAGTCCTTACTGAGCCTACTCCAGACGTTATACTGCAGTCCACATTGATCCAGCCATACAACCAGTGACAGTAGCTCAGTGTGTCCTTACTGAGCCTACTCCTGTGATTACCCTGCAGTCCCCATTGATTCAGCCATACAACCAGTGACAGTAGCTCAGTGTGTCCTTACTGAGCCTACTCCTGTGATTACCCTGCAGTCCCCATTGATTCAGCCATACAACCAGTGACAGTAGCTCAGTGTGTCCTTACTGAGCCTACTCCTGTGATTACCCTGCAGTCCCCATTGATCCAGTCATACAACCAGTGACAGTGGCTCAGTGTGTCCTTACTGAACCTACTCCAGCCATTATTGATCTAGCCATACAACCAGTTACAGCAGCTCATTTTGTCCTTACTGAGACTAGTCCAGTCATTATCCTGCAGTCCACATTGATCCGGCCATATAACCAGTGACAGTAGCTCATTATGTCCTTGCTGAGACTACTACAGCCTTTGTGTATATATCCTCCAACTTGATTCCTGCAAGACATGTTTCAAGGGACATAAGTAAAATATCTGTGTAGAAATACGACAACAAAATGAGTTTATGAAACACAGTGCCCTTGAAGTGTCTATAATAATAAAATAGAGACAGCTGGTTTTTACTAAAATGGAATATTTGTGTCAAGTTTGTGAGGTCAAAAGAAAATCCTTATCATAAGAAACACACATGTGAAATATGAAAGCCCTAGAACAAACCAATCAATTTATATCCCCCAATATTAAATTTATTCAAAGGTCAAGGTAACAAGGTCAGAATTTCAAGATGAACAGAAAGATTTTATTAGTCACAAGGAATGTAAATTTCTAAATATGGTATGGCTGAATTGTTAAGTGTAAGTTTTAGTTCATGTATAGTTTATTTATCTAAAGGTACTGTCCAAATAAATCTATGAGTGAAATATTAAAGCAATTAATACCCATTTTAGTTCAAGAGGTATTGTCAATTTCATTTTTTTTTAAATGTAAGTCAAAGTTCAAGGTCATAGTCACAGTCTCAAAATAAAGGTCTTGTTATAAGAAATCTGCAAGTGAAATATGATAGCCAATACAGAGATGCAGTCAAGTTAAAGGTTTTCAAAAGAACAAATATCTTCAAGGTCAGGGTCATTAGGTCAAAAGTCAAAGTTCATTAAAAATATATCTTGTTATTAGAAATCTACAAGTGAAAAATGGAGGCCGCATCCATTACAGTTCAAGAGATATATATAGCAAAGGTTAATGTTTTTGGACAGTACGTCAGATTTCAAGATCAAGGTCACTAGGCCAAAAGTCAAAGTCCCAAACGAAAGGTCTTAGGTTTAAGAGATAATGGCAAAGGACAATGTTTTTGAAAAGTATACTGAACTTCAAGGTCAAAGCCACTAGATCAAAAGTCGAGGTCTGAAAAATCATGGTCCATCATCATGTAAAGTGACTTGCCAATTCTTCACCTAGTTATAAACATCAATTCTGAATTTTCTATCTCAAGGTCAAAACTTGTTGTTTCGTTTGATGTCTATCACCGTTTAAAGTTTCAAGTTGCTGCTCAAAACTGTTTTCCCGAAAAAGATCAAATTTGTGAATGCCCCTATATTTATATTGATGATTTACCTAGATATTTACTTGGATCTGAAGTCTTGACTCTCCTCTGTATTCCTATACTTCTCTGCTGCTTCATACTTGATTTCTAGTTTGTTAGTTTAGTTCTAGAGTATATTGTGATTTACATCATAAGGAAAGCTGAAAGAAATTATATAGACATCTTAATAAAATCTAGCTATCATATCTAAAATTCTAATTATGAGAATCATTCAAAATTCATTCCAATACAAATTGTAACAATATTCAGCAAGAACCAGGCATATATGACATGAGAATGAGACTCACTATCGACTAGTAAAAAATAGCAACGCCAAACGCTGCAAGATACGCCTGACGGGTAATTTATTTCTCATAAATAATTTTGTGAATGCAATTATGCCAGTTTTAGTCCTAAAATTACTTGACCTTTACAGATAATCTCTCAATTGTAAGAATCAAATATGAAAGAACATGTGTTCTTCTTCAAGAGTATAAAGTTTGCAAAATTTATAAATCAAAATTAGTTTTATGAAATTTATTGTTGATCTAAGGATCAATGATACCCTCGCCCGGCATATTTTACATATAAGCAGTGTATAAAAAGTTTGAAGGGGCACAATTCAACACAAAATTGAGGAACATGACCCTTTATTTGAACTTGACCTGTATTTCTCAATGTAAAGCTATATCTAAGAAATGAATATATTCCCTGTTACAGTTTTCATTTAAATGTCAGGCAAGCACAAAATACTGATTTTTTCCAAGTTTGAAGGGGCACAACTCTGCATAAAATTAAGTCATATTCATACCTAACTTGTAATTTTTGGTATAATAGCTATGCATTCAACAAATGAATTTATTCTCTGTAACAGTTGTCCTTCTAATGTTCAGAAACCACCAAATTGTGAAATTTTCTAAGTTTCAAGAGGCATAACTCTGCACATAATTGAGGGACATGGCCTATATTTGAAGTTAACCTGTATTTCTTGGTGTAAAAGGTATATGCAAGAAGAGAATTAATTATTTGTATCAGTTTCCTTTAAATGTCTGGAAACCACAAAATTGTGGATTTTTCTAAGTTTCAAGGGGCATAACACTGCACATAATTGAGGGACATGACCCATATTCGAACTTGACCTGTATTTCTTGGTGTAATAGCTACGGTATATGCAAGAAATGAATTGATAATCTGTAACGTTTACCTTTAAACGTCCGGAAACCACAAAATGTTGAATTTTTCTAAGTTTCAAGGGGCATAACTCTGCACAAAATGGAGGGACATGACCCATATTAGAACTTGACCTGTATTTTTTGGTGTGAGAGCTATGTCCAAGAAATGAATTGATTATCTGTAACGGTTTTCCTTTAAATGTCCGGAAACCACAAAATTTTGAATTTTTCTAAGTTTCAAGGGGCATAACTCTGCACATAGTTGAGGGACATGACCCATATTCAAACTTGACCTGTATTTTTTGGTGTAAGAGCTATGTCTAAGAAATGAATTGATTATCTGTAACGGTTTTCCTTTAAATGTCTGGAAACCACCAAATTTTGAATTTTTCTAAGTTTCAAGGGGCATAACTCTGCACATAATTGAGGGACATGACCCATATTTGAACTTGACCTGTATTTCTTGGTGAATAAGCTATTTGCAAGAAATGAATTGATTATCTGTAATACTTTTCCTTTAAATGTCCGGAAACCACCAAATTTTGAATTTTTCTATGTTCCAAGGGGCATAACTCTGCACAAAATGGAGGGACATGACCCATATTCGAACTTGACCTGTGTTCCTTGGTGTAAAAGCTATATGCAAGAAATGAATTGATTATCTATAACGGTTTTCTTTAAATGTCCGGAAACCACAAAATTTTGAATTTTTCTAAGTTTCAAGGGCATAACTCTGCACAAAGTTGATCAGGGACATGACCCATATTCGAACTTGACCTGTATTTTTTGGTGTAAGAGCTATGTCTAAGAAATGAATTGATTATCTGTAACAGTTTTCCTTTAAATGTCTGGAAACCACCAAATTTTGAATTTATCTACGTTTCAAGGGGCATAACTCTGCACAAAATTGATGGACATGACCCATATTCAAACTTGACCTGTATTTCTTGGTGTAAAAGCTATTTGCAAGAAATGAATTGATTATCTGTAATACTTTTCCTTTAAATGTCCAGAAACCACCAAATTTTGAATTTTTTTATGTTTCAAGGGGTATAACTCTGCACAAAATTGAGGGACATGACCCATATTCAAACTTGACCTGAATTTCTTGGTGTAAAAGCTATATGCAAGAAATGAATTGATTATCTGTAATACTTTTCCTTTAAATGTCTGGAAACCACAGGTTGGACGCACGGACACACGGACGGACAAGTGCATCACTATATACCCCCACCATTATATGGCGGGGGTATAATAATGAATTTTCAAAATAAAAATTTCTCCAGAATAAACCCAGCTATTTCTAGCCACAAAATGACCTTGACCTTTGACCCCTGCCCTTAAAAAATATTCGGTTTTTGTCTTTTTAAAGTCAAGCCAAGTCATAAATTTTAAGGTCCTAGGGCTGAGAGCCATTCTAAGTTCAAAGTCCATAACTGTGCGAGAAGAAGTCAATCCATTGCAAACTAAAACTGGATCTGTAATTCATTTATAATTATGAAGGTGTATACCAAGTTTCAATTCAATAGCTGCAATTTAGACTGCAAAAAAAGTCTGGAAAACTGTAAAATTGCTGAAAATTTCTATTTTCAAGGGCCATAACTCTGCTAAAAATAGGTCAATTTTTCCAAAACTTGAACTGGATCTGTAATTATTTATTATAAAGGCATATTAATCAAGTTTCAATTCAATAGCTACAAAGGCTCTCAAAAAAAGTCCGGAAAACTGTAAAACTGTTAAAAATTTCTATGTTCAACTTCAAGGGCCATAACTCTGCTAAAAGTAGGTCAATTTTGCCAACACTCAAACTGGATCTGTGATTATTTATCATTAAGGCATATATCAAATTTCAATTATATAGCTGCAAAGGCTGCAAAAAAAAGTCCAGAAAACTGTAAAATTGTTGGAAACGTATATGTTCAAGGGCCATAACTCTGCTAAAAATGAAATCTATTGTTGATCTAAGGATCAATGATACCCCCGCCCAGCATATATTTCACATATAAGCAATGTATAAAAAGTTTGAAGGTGCACAATTCAACACAAAATTGAGGAACATGACCCTTTATTTGAACTTAACCTGAATTTCTAAATGTAAAGGTATATCTAAGAAATAAATGAATAGCTATATGCAAGAAATGAATTAATGATCTGTAACGGTTTTCCTTTAAACATCAGGAAACCACAAAATTTTGAATTTTTCTAAGTTTCAAGGGGCATAACTCTGCACATAATTGAGGGACATGACCCATATTTGAACTTGACCTGTATTTCTTTAGGTAAATGCTATATGCAAGAAATGAATTGATTATCTAAAACGGTTTACCTTTAAATGTCCGGAAACCACAAAATTTTGAATTTTTCTAAGTTTCAAGGGGCATAACTCTGCACAAAATTGAGAGACATGACCAATATTCGAACTTGACCCGTATTTCTTGGTGAAAGAGCTATATCCAAGAAATGAATTGATTATCTAAAACGGTTTTCCTTGAAATGTCCGGAAACCACAAAATTTTTAATTTTTCTAAGTTTCAAGGAGCATTACTCTGCACAAAATGGAAGGACATGACCTATATTCGATCTTGACCTGTATTTCTGGGTGTAAAAGCTACATGCAAGAAATGAATTGATTATCTAAAACGGTTTACCTTTAAATGTCCAGAAACTACAAAATTTTGAATTTTTCTAAGTTTCAAGGGGCATAACTCTGCACAAAATTGAGGGACATGACCCATATTCGAACTTGACCTGTATTTCTGGGTGTAAAAGCTATATGTAAGAAATGAATTGATTATCTATAACGGTTTACCTTTAAACGTCCGGAAACCACAAAATTTTGAATTTTTCCAAGTTTCAAGGGGCATAACTCTGCACAAAATTGAGGGACATGACCCATATTCGAACTTGACCTGTATTTCTTGGTGTTAAAGCTATATGCAAGAAATAAATTGATTATCTGTAATAGTTTTCCTTTAAATGTCCGGAAACCACAGGTGGGACGGACGCACGCATGGACGCATGAGTGCATCACTATATACCCCCACCATTATATGGCAGGGGTATAATAAGTAAATTTTCTGAAACTCAAACTGGATCTTACGCCACTTGATATCAAGTCATATGCTAAGTTTCAATCCAATATCTTGAAAGGCCTCTGAAAAAAGTCTGGAAAACATGACCTTGGACGGATGCATGGACGGACAGACAGCGCCATAACATAATAAGTCCCATCTTATGATGGGTGTATAAAAAGAATAATGTAAAGTGCAAGCTCGAAAGTTTTGGACAGACACATGTCAAAAAATGAGCTGCATAGACAATAAAGAATGTGAAAATATTAATAAGCTCAAAATGCATCGAAGATGCAAAATGCCGAGTTGCAAAACTGGAATGTAAGTATGAATATGCAGACTAACATGAAATGTGTATGGTTTGTAACAACATTTTGTGGTTCTAAATGAAAATTTCTGGATCAAGAAATGGTCTTCTCTTTATTCTATATCAGCGTGTAATATATTTTCAAGGATACAGATTTTCAATCTCATCATACAGAATACTTTTCTACTTAAATCACGGGAAACATTTCTGGCAAGTTTCATGATTATAGGTGCAATACAGGTTCAAATATGGTTGGGAAAACATTTTCAATCATCTGAGTCCTGTGACCTTGATCTTTGACCTTTTGACCCAAAAATTAATGGCAAGTTTCATGATTATAGGTGCAATACAGGCTCAAAAATGGTCTGGAAACCATTTTCAATTACCTAAGTCCTGTGACCTTGATCTTTGACCCTTTGACCCCTAAATCAAAAGTGGTCATTTTCTATTCACTGGAAACATTTCTGGCAAGTTACATGATTATAGGTGCAATACAGGCTCAAATTCAGTCGGGAAACCATTTTTAATCATCTTAGTCCTGTGACCTTGACCTTTGAACCCCAAAATTGATAGTGGTCATCCTTGATCCATGGGAAACATTTCTGGCAAGCTTCATGATTATAATTGCAATACAGGCTGAAATATGGTCCGGAAACCACTTTCAATCATCGGAGTCCTGTGACCTTGACCTTTGACCTTTTGACCCCAAAATCAAAAGTGGTCATTTTCTTTTTACAGGAAACATTTCTGGCAAGTTACATGATTATAGGTGCAATACAGGCTGAAATATGGTCCGAAAACCAATTTCAATCAACAGAGTCCTGTGACCTTGACCTTTGACCTTTTGACCCCAAAATCAATAGGCCTCATCCTTGATTCAAGGGAAACATTTCAGGCAAGTTTCATGATTATAGGCGCAATACAGGCTGAAATATGGTCCGGAAACCAATTTCAATCATCTGAGTCCTGTGACCTTGACCTTTGACCTTTTGACCCCAAAATCAATAGGCCTCATCCTTGATTCAAGGGAAACATTTCTGGCAAGTTTCATGATTATAGGTGCAATACAGGCTGAAATATGGTCCGGTAACCATTTTCAATCATCTGAGTCCTGTGACCTTGACCTTTGACCTTTTGACCCCAAAATCAATAGGGCTCATCCTTGATTCAAGGGAAACATTTCTGGCAAGTTTCATGATTATAGGTGCAATACAGGCTGAAATATGGTCCGGAAACCATTTTCAATCATCTGAGTCCTGTGACCTTGACCTTTGACCTTTTGACCCCAAAATCAATAGGGCTCATCCTTGACTAATGGTGAGTAAGTGTATGAAGTTTCATTGTTATAGCCTCTTTCGTAGTTGACTTATAGTCCGGAAACCAATTGTTGACGCCCTCCCGCCCGCCCGCCCAACCGCCCGCCCAGACGCCCGCCCAGACGCCTGCCCGCCCGCCCGTCTCACATCAAATTAAGAGCCGAGTTTTGCAACTCGGCTAAAAATACTAAGCATACCTTAGGCATGTAGCTGACATGTCTATTTTCCATTCCTGTTCAAAAGTTTCCTTCTGAAGTAATGTCCTTGACATCCTGTAGTAATGTCCTTGACATCCTGTAGTAATGTCCTTGATAACCTGTAGTAATTTCCTTGATATCCTGAATCTTTCTTATTTGTCCATCTCTCTTTGATCTCATGTTATGATACAGTAATCGAGCTTATATTTCTTTTCCTCTCACAATTTCCTATATAATTGCAGTCATTGCCATTATCCTTCAGTATTCTGTTTACATTGATACATTTGTACCCGTCATTTTTGATACATTGAATGGTTGACAACTATTCAGGCTAGCACTATTCCACAAGACACGTCCAGTGCACAGTTGTCTTTATCTTTCACAAGCTGTTGTCGGGAAATTTTTTATAAGTAAAATGATTAATTCTTCTTCATTATCCTGTGAGTGTTCCCTGACTTCAATGGGTTAAGGTAAGTTCTAGTGGGCCTTAGCTTGGCAGAATCACATTTGGACCGGGCCACATTCAACATCATCAGCTTGTTAACCCAGAACCAGGACATGCAGGAAATAGGGAGAAATGGTGCAGGATGGTGTGGTGCAAGGGAAAGGTGCACTGGGGGAAAGGTGCAGGGAGAAAGGTGCAGGAACGTGCAAAGGTTTAAGTGCAGAATTAGATGGTGGGAGATTGCAATGTATAATAGACTGACAATGTGAATTGGATGTCAGCACACACATCTGGTGGAAGGCTTTCTATCGGCACTGGTATAATTTTTACAGTACATATATTTCCCCCAAAATAAGGCTGGAATATTTATCGGCATTTCAGTTGTACATGTTCAGAATATTGTACAACTTGGCTGGGGTTTTTTCCCTGAGACTGCAGGACACAAATCCTTCCACCATTTCTGGAAATCACTTTTCCTTCCCCTAAGGCCTTACTATAGGATCCTTATCATCAGAGCACATCTGGCTTTCTTCCATCTGCACCTGTAATATCATAGGAATGAATCATAAATTATGGTGTTGGTTTGATACAGGCACTCAAACATTTCAATTTGAATGAGACTAATAAAACCTAAAGGTCATTAAGTCTCAAATAAATCCTTCTCATAGGGAATCTCATACTGTTTTTGGTTCAAAAGCTTAAGTTAAGCAAAAAGTTTTTGAAAAGTATGCCTAATTTCTGATTTACAGGGTCAAGGCCTCAAGGTGTTTAAAAAAAATAAATATATCAATATGAAAAATCTTGTTGTATGAAATCTAAAAGTGAAGTAAGGAAGTTCTATCCATTATGGTTCAAGAGATATAGCCAAGATTAATGTTTTGGAAAAGTAGGTCAAACTTCAAGGTCAAGGTCAATAGCTCCAAAGTGGAGGTTTTGAATGAAAGTTCTTGTGACAGGGAATTCACATGTTAAACATAAAAGCCTGGCCCAGTACAGTTCAAGCTCTACTTATTGCAGTTCAAAAGATTTACCATAAGTTAAAGTTTTTGGGAAAAAAAGGTCAAACTTCAAGTTCATGGTCACAAGTTCAAATATCAAAGCAAAAATTAATTATCGTTCTGGGCTCATTTTATGATAATCCATCTTCATGTAAATTTCCATGTCAATACTCCTCATAGTTTTCTCCCTTGCGGCTTAAAAATAAATTGTGTGTTTGATATCTCAAAGTCAAAGGTCAGGGTCAAGGTGTTTCGTTCCCTTATGGTCTATCATCATGTAATGTTACAAATTGCAACTCTAACAGTATTCTCCAAACAGACTTAAATGCAACATCTAAATCAAATGAAAATTAAACAAAATGTTTTTCATAAAAAAAAACAGATGTCTCCCCCCTCCCTCTAAGTTACTTTGACCTTAGGCCAAAATGCAAAATGATGTGAAACCTTTGAGTCATGGGCAACATCATACTAAAACACGAAAGTGATTCATTACATTGTTTGAGGTAAAGGCCAAACATGATTGGCATATACAATTTCATTATAAGCATATTTAAAGAAATTGACTTTGGTCACATGACCTTGGATATAAGTGATCTGAAACCTACACTCACTGACGAGGGTTAAGTACCCGAAACATGCATGTCTGGTCCATGCCGCAAACTTATCTGCTTTTGAATGATGCTATTGAATTTGAAGACGTTTAACATTGTATGGATCATGAGCAACAAAAAACTGAATTGGTGATTGGATACACGGTTCAAAATATAAAGCCTAAACATTATTAGCATAGACAATTTCAGCCTGGACATGCTTAGCATATACAATTTCATTACCAAAGTAAGAAGCTACCTTAACCATGTGACGTTGGGACAATGTGATAAGAAACATTTAGTCCTCAGGAACAAGATACTAAAATATGAAAACAATTGTAAGAAGGGTTCAGGAGATATAGCCCAGACAATATTAGTATGTACAATTTCATTAAAAAGAACTAAATGATCTTGACCTTGGGCACATGACCTTGGGTCAAGATGATAAGAAACCCTCCAATCCTGAGCAACAGCATACTATAGTATAAGAGTGATCCAGTATACGATTCCACAGATATAGCACAGACTCAATAGCATTTACAATGTCATTAAAAAATGTATTACTTGACCTTAGTCATTGATCAAGGAGGTGTGAAACCTTTGGGTCATCAGCACCATCATACTAAAATATGACGTAATCCGATCACGGTTCAAAAGATTAAGCCTGGACATAATACATGTAACAAATACAATTTCATTTAAAATATACTAATTGACCTTGACTTTGGTCACATGACCTTGAGTCAACGTGATGTGAAACCTTTACGTGATAAGCAACAACATACTAAAATATGAAAGTGATCCGGCAAACAGTTCAAGAGTTATAGCCCGGACAAGAATGTATGCACAATATCATTAAAAATGCACTAAGTGACCTTGACCTTGGTCACATGACCTTGGGTCAAGGTGATGTGAAACCTACGGGTCATAAGCAACAACATACTAAAATATGAAAGTGATCCGGCAAAGGGTTCAAGAGATATAGCCCGGACAGGAATGTATGCATAATTTCATTAAAAATGCACTAAGTGACCTTGACCTTGGTCACATGACCTTGGGTCAAGGTGATGTGAAACCTTCGGGTCATAAGCAACAACATACTAAAATATGAAAGTGATCCAGCAAACGGTTCAAGAGATATAGCCCGGACAGGTATATATGCATAATTTCATTAAAAATGCACTAAGTGACCTTGACCTTGGTCACATGACCTTGGGTCAAGGTGATGTGAAACCTTCGGGTCATAAGCAACAACATACTAAAAAATGAAAGTCATCCGGCAAACGGTTCAAGGGATATAGCACGGACAGGAATGTATATACAGTTTCATTAAAAATGCACTAAGTTACCTTGACCTTGGTCACATGGCCTTGGGTCAAGGTGATGTGAAACCTACGGGTCATAAGCAACAACATACTAAAATATGAAAGTGATCCGGCAAAGGGTTCAAGAGATATAGCCCGGACAGGAATGTATGCATAATTTCATTAAAAATGCACTAAGTGACCTTGACCTTGGTCACATGACCTTGGGTCAAGGTGATGTGAAACCTTCGGGTCATAAGCAACAACATACTAAAATATGAAAGTGATCCAGCAAACGGTTCAAGAGATATAGCCCGGACAGGTATATATGCATAATTTCATTAAAAATGCACTAAGTGACCTTGACCTTGGTCACATGACCTTGGGTCAAGGTGATGTGAAACCTTCGGGTCATAAGCAACAACATACTAAAATATGAAAGTGATCCGGCAAAGGGTTCAAGAGATATAGCCCGGACAGGAATGTATGCATAATTTCATTAAAAATGCACTAAGTGACCTTGACCTTGGTCACATGACCTTGGGTCAAGGTGATGTGAAACCTTCGGGTCATAAGCAACAACATACTAAAATATGAAAGTGATCCAGCAAACGGTTCAAGAGATATAGCCCGGACAGGTATATATGCATAATTTCATTAAAAATGCACTAAGTGACCTTGACCTTGGTCACATGACCTTGGGTCAAGGTGATGTGAAACCTTCGGGTCATAAGCAACAACATACTAAAATATGAAAGTGATCTGACAAACGGTTCAAGAGATATAGCCCGGACAGGAATGTATGCATAATTTCATTAAAAATGCACTAAGTGACCTTGACCTTGGTCACATGACCTTGAGTCAATGTGATGTGAAACCTTCGGGTCATAAGCAACAACATACTAAAATATGAAAGAGATCCGACAAACGGTTCAAGAGATATAGCCCGGACAGGAATGTATGCATAATTTCATTAAAAATGCACTAAGTGACCTTGACCTTGGTCACATGACCTTGGGTCAAGGTGATGTGAAACCTTCGGGTCATAAGCAACAACATACTAAAATATGAAAGTGATCGGGCAAACGGTTCAGGAGATATAGCCCGGACACGATGTGTGACAGACGGACAGACGGACGACGAAGGCAAAACCAATATGTCTCCTCCCCGTTGGGGGGGAGACATAATAAATATTGATGCAGACAGACGGATTGATGTGCGGAAGGATGGACTGACTGATGGACAGACAAACTTTGCCATTTCATAGTCCAGTTTACCTTTGCAATCTGGCCTAAAATATGAGATATGGAACACATACCAAAAGGCGTGGTGACTGGGGAGGTGTTTGCTGACGTCCATTTTTGAGTTATGCTTGGCTAGCTTGATTCAGGCAAGGTCCATTTTGCAGTGACTGGCCATGTTTAAATCTACTTTCTTAATTGGTTTGATCCCATTGACTTGATAGATCGACAATTTCTAACTTGTTGATATACTTTGATACTTCAATCTGCACCATGTTCACTATGAATGGAAAAACAAAGCAAATATTAGATAAACATTCAGATTCATGAAAAAAATACGCACTAAATATTTTGGATGATTTTCTACGATAAACATCAGATCCCTCAAATTAACTAAGATTTAGTAATAATGCCTAAAAACTCATAATTACATAATTTGATGAAATTTTAATTACTTCACACTTGTAACAGTATTTTTGTCGATCATTACGCATAAAAGCTTCCATTGCTGTAACATTTCTTTAAAACTGATTGTGGACTGAAGTTAAAGAAAATACATGTATACTAGTAATTATCAAACTGAAAGGAAAATGACAATTTCATTTAGATTTTTAAAACAGCAAATTTATAACACGTACCAGGTAAAAGGTGTCTATATTGGCTTCTAGCTGATGGCTTCCTGGGGACATTGACTGAATGGCTTGTCCTGGATCCTTCACCTCCAGCATCTTTTATCACTGAATGATAAAGAACAATTCATAAGACTTCAAAAAAGTTGTCTGCAGTATTAAATCTGTGCGGAATACAGAGTTTTTTCCCCTTACAGTCAGTATCTGACGTAAAACCATTGCGACGTCATGAAAATGGTAAGGTAACCTCAATTTTATACCGTCATTTCCCAGACTTTTAAAACAGTTTCCATAGAGTTCGATGACATCATAATCAGTCTATGTCAGATACCGTCTCAAATGGGAAGTAACTCTGGATTTTGAAAATAGCGAATAGCCTAAGGTTTGACAGCTTAAAATTATTAGTTGCCATATAGCTTAAATAAAGCACATACCAGGTGATAAGGTGTCTATATTGACTTCCAGGGGACACTGACTGAATGGCTTGTCCTTGACTCTCTACCTGCCTCTGTAATCTGGTCACCACTATAACATTAATAATGGCTGCTGCTTTCACCTCTGTGTGATAATAGACAATTTATTAGACTTCAGGAAAGTTGTTGTGCAATATATAAACATAGCTTTAGATTTGGTTTCATATCTATTACAATTTAAGTTGATATGTCACAAATTAATTAAAGCACATACCAGGTAACAAGGTGTCTACAGTTGCTTTCAGCGGATGGCTTCATGGGGACATTGACTAAATGGCTTGTCCTTGACCCTTCACCTCTTACATCCATATTTTCAGACAAGTGGGACAATGTCTGCTTCTCACATCTCTGTATGATATTTCAAAAATATCTTATGTAATTAAAAATCAACTATAAATTAGACATGGAGTATCAAGATAGAGTAAACCTACCAAGTGATGAATTAAGAATGGTATGGTTTGAAGAACTATACCTCTGACAAATGTGGGTTCTGCCTCTGTGATCTGATGAAGCTACGGGTTCTGCCTCTGTAATCTGTTGAAGATATATCGCCATCAAGTGTGGGGTCTGCCTCTGCAATCTGATGAAGCTATACTGCTAACAAGTGTGGGTTCTGCTTCTGTGATCTGATGAAGCTATACTGCTCACAAGTGTGGTTTCTGCCTCTGTGATCTGATGAAGCTATACCACTGAGAAGTGTGGGTTCTGCCTCTGTGATCCCAATGAAGCTATTCTGCTGACATGTGTTTGGTCTGCCTCTGTGATCCCAATGAAGCTATACCGCTGACAAGTGTGGGGTATGCCTCTGTGATCCCAATTAAGCTATACCGCTGAAAAGTGTGGGGTCTGCCTCTGTGATCCCAATGAAGCTATACCGCTGACAAGTGTGGGTTCTGCCTCTGTGATCCCAATGAAGCTTAACCTCTGACCAGTGTGGGTTCTGCCTCTGTGATCCCAATGAAGCTATACCGCTGACAAGTGTGGGTTCTGCCTCTGTGATCCCAATGAAGCTATACCGCTGACAAGTGTGGGTTCTGCCTCTGTGATCCCGATTAAGCTATTCTGCTGACATGTGTGGATTCTGCCTCTGGTCCCAATGAAGCTATACCGCTGACAAGTGTGGGCTCTGCCTCTGTAATCCCAATGAAGCTATACCGCTGACAAGTATGGGTTCTGCCTCTGTGATCCCAATGAAGCTATTCTGCTGACATGTGTGGATTCTGCCTCTGGTCCCAATGAAGCTATACCGCTGACAAGTGTGGGTTCTGCCTCTGGTCCCAATGAAGCTATACCGCTGACAAGTGTGGGTTCTGCCTCTGTGATCCCAATGAAGCTATACCGCTGACAAGTGTGGGTTCTGCCTCTGTGATCTGATGAAGCTATTCTGCTGACATGTGTGGATTCTGCCTCTGGTCCCAATGAAGCTATACCGCTGACATGTGTTTGGTCTGCCTCTGGTCCCAATGAAGCTATACCGCTGACAAGTGTGGGTTCTGCCTCTGTGATCCCAATGAAGCTTAGTATAATACCGCTATTCTCAGCATGGGTTTTGCCTCTGTGATCTGAAAAAGATGACAATTAATCTATAAACATTTTGTTGATTAATATCTACCAGTTTTATCTTAATAGTTTTAACTACATTGAAAGAAAAACTATTTCATTACAGAGTATATTTTAGTTATCTTCATTTTTTCATATTCATTTCATTTTCTAAAGAAAAATTAATGTATCTACTTTTCTATCAAAATATATTGTATGGAGTAGGCTACTTAGTGTTATCTTTCATCTCAGATTCTATCCTTATATCAGGTTTGTTCACCTCTCTGTTTTCTTCCTGTAAACAATCAATCATATTTATAGAAAAAGTGAAATAATCTATGAAGTAGACTTTTTAATAAGGCTGCAAGGCTGTATAGACTTGTAAGAAGACAACATTGATAGTAAAATGGCAATTTCAAGAAACAGTCAGACAACAGGCAGGTAAAGTTTTTGTGCGAATAGCACATAGCGATTGCCTGATTTCTTCACTCATGGGAGCCCCGTCTACTGAGTATGTATAAACGATGTTACTCTGTTTACATGTACCTTGGGACTGCGTCAGCGTCATGATCAGTATAAAGTCTGATCACTGTCTGTATCAATGAATTATATCTATATGAATCGAGCTGTCGTGTTATGTACATGCATGACCTAATGAAAAATTGCATCTGTATGTACTGAGATGAACACAGTGTGTTGGAAACCCCTTTCCATTACCAGGTGATAATCTGTTTTAGTGGACAATATATAAATGAAACAGTGCTATTGATAAAGATATTAAGTTGAATCATTGAAACGTAAAACTAACTTCAAGTAGGCTTATTTTGCCCCTCTTCACAAAATAAAATCTGTATACGACGGAAAAATTAGGAACTTCCATCATGAAATATGATATTAACAATTATGAAAAATAAAAGATCAAAACATTCCCGTTTAGGATGTATCATGTTTTTATATACTAAAAAAGAAGTGAATTTTCCTTCAAATTCTTAGCACACACCTAACATTGAACATGAAAGGTCAAAGAGAGAGTGGGGATCAAATTAGAAAATAAGATTCGTCTTCTTTCCTTGTATATGGAATCATCAATCGATAGTCATATTGGATTGTTGTATTTTTTAGGGGGGAGGGGTAGATTTAATGTGATGTTATTTAATTTTCATGTTCACTGTCAGACATCATCTTTCAATTCATTACGACAACATAATGCATTTGCATTTTAAGTTCTGTCTTTATACCTCCATAAACTGGCCTACGAAGGTGTTCAGGAACAAATATTACTTTGAAAACACAATATTTTGTCATACATTGTAAGTGATATTATTCTGGCTATTCGCACTCAGTACCTTTAGTGCTTTGATTTTGAAAAGGTACTTAGTAGGTCAAACTCCATGGTCAAGGCCAATAGGTTAAAGGTCAAGGTACCAAATGAAAGGTCTAGCTGGTCATGAAGAATATACATTTGAAATATCAAACCCCTACTCTGTATAGTTCTTGAGATATAGCCCAGGTTAAGAAAGTAGGTCAAACTCCATGGTCAAGGTCCCAAATGAAAGGTCTGTTTTTGAAGAATCTACATGTAAAATATCAAATTCTTACCCTTTATAGTTCATGAGATAAAGCCCAGGTTAAAGTTTTTGCATTCCTTTTCCTAAGTCGCTCAAATTTATCACTTGCTAATGCTTCTCCATGTCAAAATCTTGACTAAATGTTGGGTTCTTTGTGCTCTTTTTCTGTGTTTAGAAATTATCTATTGTTGATCAGTGTGCTTTAATTATGTGCTCCCTATCCTGGGCTTGACTTCACCTTAAATTCATTTTAGGCTCTATGTGCTCCATTTTATGTACTGGGCTGATCTTTGTGCTCCTCTTCCTAGGGTGGACTTCATCTCTGGTTGATTAGCGCGCTTTACGTGATCCCGACTTGATATATCGTGTGATTGTAATTTATTTTATCAACACATCTTCATATATAAGTCACTGGGCTCCAAGCGTTCTCAAAAGGCTGGACTTCATGATCACTTGGAGCTGCTTTATGTGTATAAGTGTGTTATCCACCACAAGCACAAACCAAGTGTATACAGTTACCTTCAGTGTGTCGCTTTTCTGGTTACTTTCTTAGTATGTACCATATGTGCCAATTGTGCTGCAGTCTAAGTTTGGTTGGCATACACTCCATTCCTGTAACAACAATTTTATAAGTAAAAAACTTTCTTTGAAACACTGAACAAGTTTATATATTTTCGAATTCCAAAAATGATTCCGCAAAATGTTGTGCAACTAGAATTAATATTTTATAGAAATAATTAAGTAAACTATAAGCCTGGAATCGATAAATGAAAATGATATTCAAAATTCTGCTTACCTTGGTTTTGTGTCAATCTATAATCTTTCTTCTTCACAGTATAAGTCTAAATCGACACTCCTTTCTACATTTTTTTGCCCTCCATTAAGGCTGAATTTTATCACTGTTTACTCAAGGCACTTCTTTCTTCTTTACTTTCTGTCCTCCATTAAGGCTGAATTTTATCACTTTTTACTCAAGGCACATCTTTCTTCTTTACTTTCTGTCCTCTATAGGCTGAATTTTATCAGTGGCATCTTTCAGTACTCTTTTCTAACTAGTTTGTTGTCCTCCATAGGCTGAATTTTATCACTTGTCACTCGAGGCACTCCTTTCTATTTCACTTTCTGTCTTTCATGGGCTGAATTTTATCACTGGTTTCTTTTCATTACAATTTAGGCGCCTTTAACATCCCAATTGGAGTAAGCCATTTTGTTAAGTCATTGATCACCTTATCACACCTAGCTTTGTGAGCTGATTGTCATATAATGAATGAGGACACTGGAGGACTGGAGGACTTCATGGAAGGCAGCTTCCCCTCACAACTGAATTGTGGAATTTCTTTGATTAAGCCAAAAGTAAAGAAAGTAACTTTACCCTCCATAAACTTTGTGGTAACGCAACAAGACCAGATAATGGGCCAGCAGAAAGATTCAGAATGACCTTCACATTTGACCTTGATAAACAAGAGACATTTTCCCATCACCATAGGATGAAGGAACACCAAGTTCAGCCATTTCAGAACATGAAGTACAAACCACATCTAGTAAGGAACATCCTCTTACAGAGTTACCCCTTGATCTTGATTTCAATTAATCTGTGATAAGTATAATGGAATTGAAAAGTTCATCAAATATTGTAATCAACCAGTAACAAAACTTCAAACAAGAAATCTATAGACCAGAGAGACAGTGAGATAACCCAGGCAGAGTGTTTCTACAGCTTATAATCCAAAACCTTAACTGGGCTTGTTTACATCAGTCTACCCAGCACAACAAATCCAAACTTACCCCCAAAATGACCCACCTGAAAAATAAATAAAAAATAAAAAACAAAACAAAAAACAAACCTAAATGTAACCAAGTTCAGTCTAGTAAGTTCTTGGATCAAGCATATAGGAAAACCCTGTCTGAGCTACATCAATGGCTGCCCAATCTACATTCCTTATCTGAAGCCCTGTTACAGATTGATTGCAACATTTGCCTCCCTTTCCCACTCCACCATTCACCATAGATCAACCTACCATCAAGATTAAGGGGTAACTCTATAAGAGGATATTCCTTGTAAGATGTGGTCTGTGCTGCAGGTTCTGAAATGGCTGAACATGGCATTCCTTCAACCCATGGTGAAAGGAAAGTGTCTCTTGTTGATCAAGGCCAAGCGTGAAGGTCATTCTGAATCAATCCCGGTAACCACTGCCAGGTCTTGGAAACCCAACTCCCACAAAGGCTACAGAGAAATAAAGACTAACTTGCCTTTTGTCTTGCACTCTGAAAACCCAAAATTCTGCTGAGAAGAGAACACGACTTCATCTGTCTAAAGACGAGACAGATAGTCGTTTGTTTGTCCATCTTTTGACGATAAGACAGACAAATGCACACTGCTAGGAGCCCTATTTTTTATAGGCAGAATCCATTTCCTCTTCAGAGACTGGATCAAATTAACTTAACTGTATGGCAGAATTATTTGCCCATGTCCTTTGCTGTGTAGAATTCTAAGCCCACAAAGATTTGGTCGAATTCTTATGTTGCCCATATCAATTTCTACGCCCATAACAGTCCTCTGGTCTGGTAATCAGCCTGTTGGGTTTTATCTCTGTGTCCATTTGAGCTTCAACATCAACCTTTCAGTATCAGCTGCCTTAAAAATAGAATTTTTGAATTATATTTTCTTACTATAATAAAATTATGATCTCTGAGCGATATAAGTCCCCAACCGGCATAAATTTATGTCCTGCAACTCTACCTAGAACTGAGATTTTATCTCTATAGATTTTTTCTGATAACAAATTCAAATAGGGGACAGATCTCAAACTCTCGTAAATAACGGTGTGAGTTATATGTCCTTACGATCTATAGTCTATGCTGACGGTCAAAGATAATGGTTTTAGATGTGGAGATTTCTATGTAAATTATAGCGTGACGTAGTTGACGTTCTGTGAAATAGGTCAAGCTTGACGAAAGTCAAATTTGCTCTGTTACTATTCAAGACTAATCTGTGTATCAAATATCACCTGAATATATCTCTATTTGTCGCAGAAAAAAAAGATCAGTAAAATGAATTTTGCAAGTCATGAATTTTTCGAGTCATCAAGGGGCATAACTCCTCAATAAAGCAGGTTCAGCATGACGAAAGTCAAAGTTGCTCTGTAACTATCCAAGACTAAGCTGTGTATCATATATTTCACCTGAATATCTCTATTTGTTGCAAAAAAAAGTCAGGAAAACTGATGAAAATTGAATTTTTGAAGTCATGAAGGGGCATAACTCCTCGAATAGGTCAAGCGTAACGAAAGTTGAACTTGTTCTGTAACTATCTAAGACTAAGCTGTGAATCAAATTTCACCTGAATATCTCTATTTGTTGCAGAGAAAAGTCCCGAAAACTAACAAAAACAGAATTTTGCAAGTCATCAAGGGGCAACTGGGAGGAAAGTCAAACTTGCTCTGTAACTAATTTATAATCCAAGACTAAGCTGTGTATCAAATTTCACCTGAATATCTCTATTTGTTGCAGAGAAAAGTCCAGAAAACTGATGAAAATTGAATTTTGGAAGTCATCAAGGGGCATAACTCCTCAAAAAATAGGTCAAGCGTGACGAAAGTCAAACTTGCTCTGTAACTTTCCAAGACTAAGCTGTGTATTAAATTCCACTTGAATATCTATATTTGTTGCAGAGAAAAGTCCGGAAAACTGATGAAAATTGAATTTTCATCAAGGGGCATAACTCCTCAAAAAATAAGTCAAGCATGATGAAAGTCAAACTTGCTATGTTACTATCCAAGACCAAGCTGTGTATCAAATTTCACTTGAATATCTGTTTGAGTTGTAGAAAAAAGTCTGGAACACTGAAAATTGGACAGACGGACGGACAGACGGAGAGGAAACTAAGAGTCTCCTTCGATGTTGCCAGTAGGGGACTAAAAACTGTGGTCTCTCTTTTTTTGGTTTTGCAAGAATATGTCTAACAATAAAGTCAAGGTCAAAAGGTGAAACATTTGGTACTATGTATTGGAAAGGTTAAATGAAATATGAAAACCTACTACCCCATATTAAAAAAATGCACATCATGTAAGAATGTGAGCATTTCACGCAAAATAATTCATACTGATAATATATGTCAAGGTCATTCTTTGAAAGGTACTCACTTGATAGATATATGAATGCAAGTCTGAAGAAGGATGCATATTCATAAATTATTTTCTTAAATTTAATTCAGAGATACCTCTAAATAAATCATATCTTAAATGATTCTTATCAATGTTTTAACTTACCATTTAGGAACTAGGCAGTCTTGTGACCTCCTCGTCCATCTAGATACTGAAAGGATTGTCCCTGCCTTCCTCCATTTATGTTCTGCTAGCTGTACTTGCCTTCCTAATATTCATGTTCTACTAGCTGTTCCTGTCTTCCTCCATTTATGTTCTACAAGCCGTTCCTGCAACCCTCTATTAATGTTCTGCTAGCTGTTCATTGCCTTCCTCCATTTATGTTGTGCTAACTGGTCCTTGCTTTCCTCCAAGCTGTTCCTACCTTCCTCCATTTTGTTCCAATAGCTGTTCCTGTCTACCACCATTTTTGTTCTACTAGCTGTTACTGCCTTCCTCTATTTATGTTCTAGCTGTTCATGCCTTCCCTCATTTATGTTCTAGCTGTTATTGCCTCCCTCCATTTATATTCTACTAGCTGTTCTTTTCTTGCTTTCTTTATGTTATACTAGCTGTTCCTGCCTTCCTCCATTTATGTTCTAGCTATTCTTGCCTCCCTACATTTATGTTCTACTAGCTGTTCTTTTCTTCCTTTCTGTATGTTATACTAGCTTTCCTGCCTCCCTTTTACTCGTTGTTCTTACTTAAGATTTCCATACTCAATTTGCCTTGGTCTTCCTAAAACTTTTATTGTGGTGGTCAGTCTGTGGTCATCTTAAGCCATTCATTTCACCATTCACTGATTCCTAATGTTTCAACTACTCTCCCTTACAAAGTTTTTGCTTGAGTTTTCTGTTCCAATGTCTTCAACAGTCCTTGTAATTCAAATCTTACATGTTCTAAAACTTTTTCCCCTTAGGAAGTCTGAGTCCCAGCTGAATGTCAAGTGACTGAATTCATTATAATTATATACACTTCTTCTCCTTTATAATCATCTCAGCTCTGTAACAATCCATTGCTGTCTCCTTTTTGTCGTGAACACTGAAATATGAAATAAATCTTTTAGAAGACTCAGACAAGCATTAATGACAGAAATTGAGGGTTCTTAAAATATTTGTTCAATTTAACAGACATGATTCCAGTGAAGAAGAAAAATCTGAAGGGGTTGAAAATGACAATTTCCAAAAATTTATGTCCTAAAAACGGTAAAATCTGGAGGCCAAATTAAACTGTAAATTGAAATTAAATCTGTGAAACAAAATTCCCCTCTGAAGCAAAAAAAAATCATATTTGATTTCAAAATTTATGAATCGCAAGCATTATATAAGGCCTACCAGCATTAATCCATGCCCTGTACCTCTGCCTAATTCACCTGTACTTACACCAAAAGATGAATACAACATCAAAATAAGTTCAATATGTGTATTAGAAAATGTCTGGAAAACAGACAATTTTTCATGAAATTTGCAAAAAGGCCATAAATTTTGTAAGAACAGGTAAATCAAAACCTACGAATATGTAAAATGGGGTGCCACCGGGCTCAGTGGGTACAATGGGTTCCACGTGCTGTGGGTACTGACAGGTATCAAAGCATGTGCACCCCAGACAGTGATCAGTCCTGTGCCGACCACCATCAGAGGATCCAAGTTAGTAATTTCAAGAGAGTCAAAAGCGAATACTTCCGTTTTGTGTTGATACAGGTATCAACAAAATTTCTCAGCCAATCAGAATCGTCATTTCTTAATACATGTAATAACAATGGAAATTAAATGATTTAGAAATATAAGATTTAGAAAATCAATAATTATTAAACTATTTTAACACCTACCTTGATGTCTGTCGTTGTACTGCCTTTCTCTCTGGATCCTGTCCCGTTGTTCCTCCTTGGTTCCTTCCTCTTCTGTAATTATGATGAATGAAATATAACACATTTAAAGCAAATAGAATACAATATATTGATACAAATCTAAGCTTATGAAATATTACGAGAATTACCATTTATTCACTAAAGATTCAAAACACTAACCTTGATGTCCGTCGTTGTACTGCCTTTCTCTCTGGATCCTATCCCGTTGTTCCTCCTTGGCTCTTTCCTCTTCTGTAATTATAATGAATGAAATATTACACATTTAAAGCAAATAGAATACAATATATTGATACAAATCTAAGCTTATAAAATATTATGAGAATTACCATTTATTCACTAAAGATTTAAAACACTAAGCCTTGATGTCTGTTGTTAAACTGCCTTTCTCTCCGGATCCTGTCTCGTTGTTCCTCCTTGGTTCCATCCTCTTCTGTAATTATAATCAAATATTCTATAGCAAATAGAATACAAAATCATATTGATACAAATCTGAGCCAGTTGGGTTCCTTCTCCTAAGAACCCAGACCCAGAACTTTGATTGACTACATGCCCCTTTCAGCATACCTACAATCCAGTTAGTGGGTTCGCCCCTTAACCCAATGTACATTACTGACTGATCTTCATGACGGCATCCCCAGTTGCCCTTTCATCAGCATTGTCATTTTCTTAAGTTTTATACATGTAGTAACTATGATAAAAGGATAAAAGCACTACCAGGCCTGAGCTTCATTTATCATCAAAATTAAGTTACACATCAATTAGTGACCACCGAAAGTGCCAGGCACGGCCTGATCTATCGATATCTGTATCCCAGTATTTTTTTTTTTATTCTCCTATTTAACTTCGTTAAATTAACTTAATTGTTACATATTTGAATTTTGAAGGGGATTAGTCCGTCCCCAAATAAATAATTGTTACACTTTAGTCATATTAAATCTTACGAGTCATAATTCAGTACTAATAGTCAGTGGTGGATCAGGAATACTGATATCCACAGAAATATTACATAGAAACCTGTCTGTTGGTCATTACTGGAATCTCTTGTCTGTCTTATCCATCTCCAGAAATCATATCATTTGCCGTGGTAGCTGACATCGGTGGCGTGTTACAGTACCATCAGAATGCAGTGATTGGGATAAGCATGCGCCCTGCACCATAGTCACATTCAATATTAAAATGGCACATTGAAATTTTACTTAGTGCGCCAGTGTGGCGCATTAAAATTTTAAACAAATTGTGGAAATCTTCCGTTCTTTAATTTTAAATTTAAAGTTCTTCATGGGATTTCCGTATCAATTGATACACAAGACAGTAATTTGAAAGTGTCATTCATTCAAAACACCATCGATTTCTACTGTGACAATCTCTATATCAAAACTTTATACATGTATGTGCGTACAAATGGACATCACCAGTTAAGATGAATCGTGGAATTAAATTGATCACAAAACGCAAATTTCATACAAAGCTTTGTCATCAGATTTGGATTTACTGTATGTAGTTTACAACAATTTACAGCAGAGTTTGCGTGTGATTTTGGGAAAGGGGGGTCTAGCAATTTTTGAATCAAAAATTGAGAATCAAAGCATGCAATTAATCTTTAAGACAATCTTTTGAGACTGTTTTGGTCAAATGCGTCCCCCTATTTCCCATGTTAAAGTACAGAAAAGTCCGTCTGGCCATTTTTTTTTTAGTTTATATATTCTTGCTTTTTTTGCAAATTGCTCATGGCACATTCATTTTCAACAATGGCACATTCATTTTGTAAATGGCACATTGATGTTCCAGGATATTGGGCCATTGTCACATTCACCTGATTATCTATCCCGATCACTGAGAATGTATAACAATTGATGAAGAAAGACAATTCTTGCATATATCAAAGCCCTATCCCTTATAATTAATAAACCATAAACCGCTAAAGGTGGTAAGGCCAGTTTGCGAAGAGTTTGTATTAGATGACGTATACATTTTGGCGCAGACAGAAAGGTCAAAGGTCATTAAAATACAATTGCACAATGAAAACTTAGGTAATCACAGATTACGAAGCTCACCTGGTGGCAGCAAAATTCAATTCAAACATATTTCTTAGTACATGACATGTATATTGGCTTTTAAAGGCAAAATTATTCAAGTGGAAAAAGTAGGTCAAAGTCATTTTATGAAAGTTTGATCAAAGATACATCCAATATGCAAATTTGGTCATGTAGCACTTATACTTTGCTGAATATTTGCTTTTAAGGGCAAAATCACTCAAGCAGAAAAAGAAGGTCAAGGTCATTTCATGAAAGTTTGATCAAAGATACATCCAATATACAATTTTGGTACATGTAGCACTTATACTTTTCTCAATATTGGCTTTTAAAGGCAAAATCACTCAAGCGGAAAAAGTAGGTCAAGGTCATTTTATGAAAGTTTGATCAAAGATACATCCAATATACAAGTTTGGTACATGTAGCACTTATCCTTTGCTCAATATTGGCTTTTAAATGCAAAATCACTCAAGCGGAAAAAGTAGGTCAAGGTCATTTTATGAAAGATTGAGCAAAGATACATCCAATATGCAAGTTTGGTATATGTAGCACTTATACTTTGCTCAATATTGGCTTTTAAAAGCAAAATCACTCAA
This sequence comes from Pinctada fucata, assembly GCA_028142955.1. Lineage (NCBI taxonomy): Eukaryota > Metazoa > Mollusca > Bivalvia > Pterioida > Pteriidae > Pinctada > Pinctada fucata. The sequence continues at coordinate 31,501,868 of AP027111.1, forward strand.
GCGGAAAAAGTAGGTCAAGGTCATTCTATGAAAGATTGAACAAAGATACATCCAATATACAAGTTTGGTACATGTAGCACTTATCCTTTGCTCAATATTGGCTTTTAAATGCAAAATCACTCAAGCGGAAAAAGTAGGTCAAGGTCATTTTATGAAAGATTGAGCAAAGATACATCCAATATGCAAGTTTGGTATATGTAGCACTTATACTTTGCTCAATATTGGCTTTTAAAAGCAAAATCACTCAAATGGAAAAAGTAGGTCAGATGCTGCATCTGATGCATGGGTCCATCTCGGCATCCAAAGATGAATCACTGTGCAAGTTTGGTTATTGTAGCATCAGTACTTTGTCAGATACTGAGCTACCCCAAACTCTCAAGCGGAAAAAGAAGGTTAGATGCTGCATCCGATGCATGGGTCCATCTCAGTATCCAAAGATGAATCACTTGTGCAAGTTTGGTTACTGTAGCATCAGTTCTTTGTCAGATACTGAGTTACCCCAAACTTCTTAATCAAGTCACTCAAGCGGAAAGTGTAGGTCAGATGCAGCATCCGAAGCATGGGTTCACCTCAGCATCCAAAGATGAATCCCTTGTGCAAGTTTGGTTAATGTAGCATCAGTACTTTGTCAGATACTGAGCTACCCCAAACTTCTTAACCAAGCCACTCTGAGCTACCCCAAACTTCTTAACCAAGTCACTCAAGTGGAAAATGTAGGTCAGATGCAGCATCCAATGCATGGGTCCATCTCAGTATCCAAAGATGAATCACTTTTGCAAGTTTGGTTACTGTAGCATCAGTTCTTTGTCAGATACTGAGCTACCCCAAACTTCTTAACCAAGTCACTCAAGCGGAAAGTGTAGGTCAGATGCAGCATCCGAAGCATGGGTTCACCTCAGCATCCAAAGATGAATCACTTGTGCAAGTTTGGTTAATGTAGCATCAGTACTTTGTCAGATACTGAGCTACCCCAAACTTCTTAACCAAGCCACTCTGAGCTACCCCAAACTTCTTAACCAAGTCACTCAAGTGGAAAATGTAGGTCAGATGCAGCATCCAATGCATGGGTTCACCTCAGTATCCAAAGATGAATCATTTGTGCAAGTTGGGTTACTGTAGCATCAGTCCTTTGCCAAATACTGAGCTACCCCAAACTTCTTAACAGGACGGGGACGCCGACGGGGACGGGGAAACGGACGGGGACGCCGACACGGATGGCGGGGGTATAGCATAAGCTCACTCAACTTCGTCGAGGTGAGCTAAAAAGCTATGGTCATAAGGAATCTAAATGTGAAATATCAAAGCCCTACCCCTTATAGTTCAAAAGTAGGTCAAAGGTCAATGTCAAGGTCATTTGATCAAAAGTCATGATATCAAATGAAAGGTCTGGTAAGGAGGATTCTACAACTGAAATATCAAAATCCTACCTCTTATAATTTAAAAGTAGGTCAAAGGTCAATGTCAAGGTCACAAATCATGATATTAAATGAAAGTTCTGGTCATGAGGAATCCATATGTGAAATATCAAAACCCTACCTTTTATAGTTCAAAAGTAGGTCAATGGTCAATGTCAAGGTCACTGGGTCAAAAGTCATGATATCAAATGAAAGTTCTGGTCATGAGGAATCCATATGTGAAATATCAAAACCCTACCTCTTATAGTTCAAAAGAGGTAGGGTTTTGATATTTTACATATGGATTCCTCATGACCAGAACTTCCATTTGATATCATGACTTTTGACCTAGTGACCTCGACAGATCAAAGGTCAAGGTCACTAGGTCAAAAGTCATGATATCAAATGGAAGTTCTGGTCATGAGGAATCCATATGTAAAATATCAAAACCCTACCTCTTATAGTTCAAAAGTAGGTCAAAGTTCAATGTCAAGGTCACTATGTCAAAACTCATGATATCAAATAAAATATCTGGTCATAAAGATTCTGCATGTGAAATTTCAAAGCCATAGCCTCTATAGTTCATGAGGTACAGCCCAGATTTATTATTTTTAAAAGTAGGTCAATCTCCAAGGTCAGGTCACAAGGTCAAAACTTTTGGTATCCATGGTAAGGTCTTGTGACAAGGAATACATATGTGAAATATAAAAGCCCTATCATTTACCATTCAAAAGTTATGGCCAAGGCTAAAGTTTTTCAAAAGTAGGTCAAACTCCAAGGTCAAGGTCACAAGGTAAAAATTTTTGGTATCCATGGAAAGGTCTTGTCACAAGAAATGCACAAGTGAAATATGAAAGCCCAATCACTTACCATTCAAAAGCTATGGCCAAGGTTAAAGTTTTTCATGGCCAAGGTTAAAGTTTTTCAAAAGTAGGTCAAACTCCAAGGTCAAGGTCACTAGGTCAAAATTTGTTGTAGTGTTTGATTCGTCTCATCATGGTCTATCTCCATGTCAAGTTTCAAGTTGCTCCTCCGAACAGTTTTCTCTCAACGGACTTAAACGCAAAACTTTAACCAAAATGTTGACCCACTGACGGACGGACAGATGGACTTCACCATTTCATAGACCGGATTTTGCTTTTCAATCCGGCCAAAAAATAGGTCAAAGGTCAAGATCAAGGTCATTAGGTCAAAAGTCATGATATCAAATGAAAGTGCTCATCATGAAGAATCTATATGTGAAATATCAAAGCCCTATCCCTTGTAATTTAAAAGTAGGTCAAAAGTCAAGGTCACTAGGTCAAAAGTCATGGTATCAAATGAAGGCTTTCGTCATGAGAAATATATATGTGAAATATCAAAGCCCTATCCCTTATAGTTTAAAAGTTGGTCGAAGGTCAATATCAAGGTCACTAGGTCAAAAGTCTTGGAGTAAAACTTGTTATGATGAATGTCTGTATGAAATATTAAAGCCTTATCACTTATACTTGAAGAGATATTCACTTTAAGAACATCTTAACCAAAATACTACTACACGGTCAAAGTTCAAAGTCAGGGTCACTAGGTCAAATGTATTGGTATCAAAATGTAGTACTTGTTATGGTGAATGTATAAATAAAATATTAAAGCCCTATCATTTATACCTGAAGGGATATTCGCTTTAAGAACTTCTTAACCAAAATACTACTACAAGGTCAAAGTTCAAAGTCGAGGTAACTAGGTCAAACGTCTTGGTATCAAAATGTAGTACTTGTTATGGTGAATGTATGTATAAAATATTAAAGCCCTATCACTTATATCAGTTATATGTGAAAAAAATATGCTCTAAGAACTTCTTAACCAAATTATAACTATAAGGTCAAAGTTCAAGGTCAAGAGGTCATATGTCTTGGTATCAAAATGTAGTACTTATAATGGTGAATGTATGTATGAAATATGAAAGCCCTATCACTTATACTTGAAGAGTTATCTACTTTAAGAACTTCTTAATCAGATGGATAAACAGATGGACAGACAGACAAGGTGTTTCTTATATACCCCCAAAACTTTGTTTGTGGAGGATATAAGAATAAAATTGAAGGAAAAAACAATTCAAATGCATTTAGAATCTTGTATGTGTCAAAAATGTAGCACTAAAGCGTGATGGACAGATGGACGGATGGACAAACGGGGTGGAAACTATAAGTCCCCTCCAGCCAGCCAGTAGGGGACTTAATATCATCTATGAGCTTACACAATCAGTCATACATGTATTGAGTTTAGACAAACACTCACAGCCAGACAAGAGTCATACTATGTATCCTGGAGCCAAAAGTGTTCAAGTTATATGAATTAGAAATGTAAAATATTAATTTACCTTTTAATAAGTTAATAGGAGATTGACACCATAAATTCTTCTTCTAGATGTAGCTCAGCTGCTGAGTGAAATTTTGATCCTGAAAGAAAATTAACATTTCAGCCTCCAGATCTTGTATAAAGGAATTTAAGGTCCACTTGTCCATAGCCCTGTATTTTTTGTCTAAAATAATTTTATGAAAATTGTGATTTTCTACCTCTAATATTTCATTAGAATATGTGCGAATATATTAGGTTCATATTTCAAGTAGCTGTCAAGTCATGTGCGTAAGATATGATGTCATATTGTGACATCATTTGCTGTGGATGACGGAAAATGAAGAAAAAAAATCATGCACTCGACAGAAATTTAAAATAACATGGGCGCACAACCTCAACCAAAATAAATTTTATATAAGTAGAAATATAAATTGCAAAGCTATATTTCAGTATAGATATTATTTTGGTTTTAGGTCACGCGTCCTACTTGTTTTCAGTTATTTTTATCAAAATTTGGCTTATTTCTGGACATTTTTCATCCTTTTGCATATTTTTGATGTACTTGTAGCCATATATATTTCAGTGCAATGTTTAAAAATCGAAATATTTATTTGATATTTTAAGCAACCATACATTTGACCCCTTTGATATTGAATATAATCAAAATCTGAACCACTTGAAAATAAAGGACTGATTTTCCAGTTAACAGAACCTTCTCCTAATAACACATATTAGCTGGAAAGGTAATCAGAGTATGTATTTCAAACAGAGTTCAATGGAATATTATCTATCAAGTCTATAAATGGTGTACCTTTAAGAGTGCAGCTATATACTGTTTTCAGTTTGAATCTGTTCCTCGTGAGCCTTCAGTGGTTTGGTACAAGACGCGCCTCTGTCCTCCACCCCTGCAACCCCTATAGATCCACCACTGACCAACTACGGTAAACCAAGTATTACCTACATGTATAAAAGAATCAATCCATAATTTAGTGTCAGAGGTCACAACAGTTGTCAAAACTACAATGCATTCACACTAAGTGTCAAACCTATGAAAAGTGAAAATAGTGTATAGGTATGACCAAATTATTGACCACTATCAATGTTGTTTAAAGTTCATTATACTGATACAGTCTAGCCATAGGTATAACAGTGCAAGTCATGCTGTCAGACATTCATACAGACACACAGACAGTTGGTAGGGGCTTTAGAACAACATAGGTAATCACAGATTACGAAGCTCACCTCACAACAGCAAATTCAATTTAAACATATTTCTAAGTATATGTATATTGGCTTTTAAAAGAAAGACCACTCAAGCGGGAAAAAAAGTGCTAAGGTCAAGGTCATTTTATAAAAGTTTGATCGAAGATCATCCAATATGCAAGTTTGCAACATGAAGCACTTATAATTTGCTCAACATTGGCTTTTGTAAGCAAAATCACTCAAGCAGAAAAAGTAGGTCCGATGCTGCATCCAATACATGGGTCCATCTCAGCATCCCAAGATGAATCACTTGTGCAAGTTTGGTTACTGTAGCAGCCGAGTACTTTGTCAAATACTGAACTAGCTACCCCAAACGTCTTAACCTAGTCACAGTGAGATACCCAAAACTTCTTAATCATTAGTCACAAACTCCCCCGTCGAGCTCCCTTTTGAAAGGTTTTCAGGTAACCTATCGCTGGTAGAAATTTTTAAAATCAAGCCACTCAAATGGAAAATGGAGTTCAGATGCAGCATTGGATGCATGGGTTCACCTCAGCATCAAGATAAATCACTTGTGCTAGTTTGGTTACTGAAACATCAATACTTAAACTTTGTCAAATTCTGAGCTACATACCACACACTTCTTAACAGACGCGGACATGGACGGAGACATGAACGCGGACATCGACAGGGAAATGGATGCGGACACAGTGACGTGGACTTGAATGCGCAGGAGTAGTATAGCATAAAGTCACTCAACTTCGTTGAGTTGAACTAAAATGTAGCAGTGTATCAATTAAGCACACAAAGAATAAACTAAAATAATACTATAAGGTCAATGTTAAAGGTCAATAGATCAAAATTGTCTTGGTATCAAAATATAGTACTTGTTATGAAGAATGTATGCATGAAATAATTAAATTCCCAATCACTTATACTTGAAGAGATATCGATCTGCTTTAAGAACTTCTTAACCGGGACAGACAAACAGACGGAAAGCGCCATAACATAATACATCCCATCATAATGAGTGTATAAAAATTCAAATTCTGACAAGGGTCAAGGATATGAGTTCAGAAGGTCGTACTGACAAAAGACTGACAGACAGACACAACAGTTGAATATGCTCCTTGAAATGTTTTATTTTTGTGAATGACAGACAGATGGACTTAGGGGCAGACATACAAACAGGATTTAATGTCCCTGCAGGGGAAAAATATTCAGTTAGCATGCATATGTTTTTGTCTACTGACTCAACATCAAATGAAATTAAACAGGAGGCCCTAGGGGGCCTTAATTATTGTTCACCTGCATGAGTACACTGTACATCAAACTTTGTAAATGAAATTTCATTCTATTTTATAAGATATTGGCATCTTTTGCTGTATAAAAGTTGTTACATTTTTCTTAAAAAGCTGTATTTTTGACCATGGGACAGACATGAAGGCAAAAATAAGATAAACCTAGCTTACAGGTAGACAAAAATATGCAAGTGATCACATATTGGGTTCAAGAGATATAGCTGGACAAGTTTAATATGTAGATTTACATTACCAAAGTACTGAGTGACCTCAAGTACTAAGTGACCTTGACTTTAGGTCAAGGTGCAGGGATTTTGCAGGGTATGTTGGGAATGGGCCCAATAATGGCCTTTCAAACTGGGAAAAACAGCAGCATTTTTATCAAAATTTGGAATTTTAACAATTGAAATGAAACATCAAGAATATCCCATCGATACGGTTTTATGAAGGCTGTTATGTGAAACCTTAAGTAATGTAAGCATTTAGCAACTACAGTTTGAAAGTGATCAGATATATGGTTTGATCGAGGTATTACCCTAACATTAGATAAAAAAAAGCATGCTTATTTTCATCAAATAAGTCAGTGATCTGTCTTCTTACGTCACCGCCCTTTTTTATACATACGAATTGTGATATCTCGATCACTGTAACGGTAGAAGATTACTAAATTACAGACCCTCCCCTACCCCATCCCATCTCCTCCTCCAACCCGGACTAAATACAGACCAGACCCCGTCACTCTTGTTGGTATCTGAAACATTATGCCAAAGCTGGGATGAGTTTTCGCGCCAACTTTCAACATCCCTGTTTCAAGCACTCAATCCCGATAATTATAAACTGCAGAGGCGGATGCAGAAATTTTCAGAAAGGGGCCCATTTAACGCCAATCAGTGATGTTTGTTAAACACAAAACACTCGTGCAATATAAGACTCATTCATCACCTGATCTGAACTGGCGAAGTGAATATATTACAAACAAGTTAAAAGTCATGTTTGTAAAACATTAATGCCCCCGTACCCCTTCTGTGATTAAAGTCCGTCACAACTTTATACTTGCATTGATACAACCTATGGGGGTATAAAGTAACAGTGTAATGAAAAAAGTCAAAGAAGTATAACTGTCCGGAGGACCTGTATGTAAAGCATTTATGCTTTGTTAACGCTCTTCTTCTAATAAACTTCTACAAGGTAATTATTAGTATTCTATTAAATAATCATATTCAACAAACCTGATAGTTTTGCTTTGAATTTATTCATATCCAAGGGACCTTTGTAGCTGCAGCCTCTTCAAAGGGGGGCATAAAAATTTCGATTGAACCCAAATATGAACTTGACTTAGATTTTTATTTGATGTGTCTGAAAACAAAATTTCATTTCAATGTGTAACTCCACTCAAGAGATATTGAACGGAAACCCTGAAATTTTGGTATTTTTCGAAGTGCAAGGGGCATAACTCTGTCAAAATTTTGTTCATCGGACCTAAATATGAACTTGACCAAGTAGATTTTCATCTGATGTGTCTGTATACAAAATTTCATTTCTATATGTAACTCCACTCAAGAGATATTGAACGGAAACCCTGAAATTTTGGTATTTTTTGAAGTGTAAGGGGCATTACTCTGTCAAAATTTTGTTGATTGGACCCAAATAAGAACTTGACCTAGATTGTCATTTGATGTGTCTGTAAACAAAATTTCATTTCAATATGTAACTCCACTCAAGAGATATTGAACGGAAACCCTGATTTTTTTTTTTTCGAAGTGCAAGGGGCATAACTCTGTCAAAATTTTTTCGATCGGACCTTAATACGAACTTGACCTGGATTTTCATTTGATGTGTCTGTATACAAAATTTCATTTCAATATGTAACTCCACTCAAGAGATATTGAACAGAAACCCTGAAGTTTTGGTATTTTTCAAAGTGCAAGGGGCATAACTCTGTCAAAATTTTGTTGATCGGACCCAAATTGATGTGTCTGTATACAAAATTTCATTTCAATATGTAACTCCACTCAAGAGATATTGAACAGAAACCCTGAAATTTTGGTATTTTTCGAAGTGCAAGGGGCATAACTCTGTCCAAATTTTTTCGATCGGACCTTAATACGAACTTGACCTGGATTTTCATTTGATGTGTCTGTATACAAAATTTCATTTCAATATGTAACTCCATTCAAGAGATATTGAACAGAAACCCTGAAATTTTGGTATTTTTCGAAATGCAAGGGGCATAACTCTGTCAATTTTTTTTTGATCGGACCCAAATATGAAATTGACCTAGATTTTTGTTTGATGTGTCTGTATACAAAATTTCATTTCAATATGTGAATCCATTCCAGAGATATTGAACGGAAACTGATGTTGCGGACCGACCAACAGACCGACCGACCGACCGACAGCGGCAAACCTATATGTCCCCTCTTCTTCGAAGGGGGGCATAAGAATTAACATTTTATAAAGACAACTTTCACTCACAAACTCGTACAAACACATTATTTTATATTATTTTTGACAAAATAGGAATAAAGAAATACAAATACTCAAAATATTGTGTTTTAATCATTATTTCCCATCTAATATAAGGTTTCACAGACTAACCTATTATTTTTTGCAAGATGTATTTTCATATTGAAATGATTTTTAACAAAACTATAAAGAGTTAGCCACCTGATGATATTTCTCTTCACTCAAAAATCCGAAATAGATGTTTGTTGGTATAAGCCCTGGCCATTTCTTAATTATCACACAAGGTGTATTCATTTCCAAATTCATTCAAGAAATGATAAAAATAAAAAAATGCCATTCTCTACCCATGCGAAAAGAATTATGAGTTATCTTTTTAAAATATTGAAACAGGAACAGATTATGTTAGATTATTTTCATACTCATATTTTATATGATAAAGTACCCCTTTTGTATAGATTTACCTGTGTAATTTACCTGTACTCAGAGTTAACAAATGTATCGTGTATATCCCTCGATAAGGATTTAAAGGGCCGTCACGGTACTATATTTAGAATATCAGGTGATTCGCTCAGTATATAAAGCGCTGCACTGGGCTTGTTAAACTGTCCACAGTGCTGAGGCTCTCGGTGGTAGGACCATTCTCTCTTAGCAATGACCCGGCTCGGGTCGGCTAACTTATAGAGAGTCTAAGGGGGGACCCGTTTTCTGACCGTTAGCTATGGGCAGGGGGGTAGTTTTTAATACCTAGGTTGTTTTTCTCGTTTATTCTTTGTATTTTCTATCGTATTTTTCGTTTCTATGTTGTTTTACATTAAAGTATCTAAATGTTACCCGTTTTCATAGTTTTCGTTCATGTTAGTCTGTCATATAAGGTGGAGGCTGCAATATAGGAATCCTACGAACCTGAAGACAGGCACCCACCCCCAACGGGTCCTGTTACAATATCAATTCTTCTCTCACAGTCCCATTGTTAGTGTCTTTAATCACTATCTTTAGACTGTCTATTGATGATGCCAGCTCTCTCTCTCTCTCTCTCTCTCTCTCTCTCTCTCTCTCTCTCTCTCTCTCTCTCTCTCTCCAAATTTCCCATGTTCATTTTCAGGTCCGACCAAAAGGGGGGAGGGGGTTGCAACCCCCTATCCACTTCTCTGAATCCGTCTTTTAAGGCAGCAAAGGTGTGAAAATACTGAATTAATGAACATAATTATAAGAAATGATGAAATTTTACTTACTATATTCTAGCTTTCTTCTTGTTCTTTATTCTTCTTTTTCATCTTTATTCTTTGCTCAAGTGATCGCTGCACACAAAGGAATTCGTGGCTGAATTTTAATCACTACCTAGAGACAATGAAAAATGTCACGTGACTCTCTGGTTGGTCAGGGGAGATCGTAAGAGATCACAACATGCTCAGTTGATTAATTTGATTGGATTAATCAAACTTTGTATGGGGAACAATCAAGGATCGTTCAGATCCTTGATTGTTCCCCATACATCTAGGCCAGGGGTTGAGAGAGAGAGAGAGAGAGAGAGAGAGAGAGCCTATACTTTGTCCGCCGTACTATTTTCTGATGGAATTGGCCCGATGGAAAAGGGGGAGGGGGAAATAATCATTGGCGGATTTAGAGGGGCGTGGGGGCGTCAAAATATGGTATTAGTTGGGCTCAAAGTAGTATATGTAGACAAAATTTCTGGTAGTTTGAAGTCGAATTTCAGAAAATTTTCGCTGGCTCGCTACCACTCGCCATCTATCTTTATTTAGATCAGTTAGCCGATATCATTTTTTGCAATATATCGTGCTTATAGTTTCGGAATTTAATCCATTCCAGCCAATGAAGAAATGTTTCCCTTTCCACGCCTCAACTTTTAATTTTTTGACCGGTCTGTTTCTGATATACTAAGTACATGTAGTTAAGAAAATTGGAAAATTTCGCTGGCTCGCTTTGCTCGCCAGATACATTATATATCATATAAGATAATTTTCCGTCGGGGAGGGGGGTTCCCCCAGAACCTGCGACAGGACAATTGGATGGGGTCCTTTTGAGATATTGCACGACCCCTCTAAACTCAAATTCTGTATCCGCCCCTGAGAATCCAAATGATTGTTTGATACGTAATGAAAAATAATAGAACTTTCTGCAGAAGATACATATATTTTCGTTCATTTATTTGTGTTTCTGATTTAAAATAAATCCATATGTTTACTTGCATGTATAAACTTTTCCAGCGAGGAAAAAATCTTAGAAGAAAACGGACAAGGGGTTTCTTCTTTTTTCTTCTTCTTCTTCTTCATCTTCTTCTTTTTGGAGGGGGGTGCATTGTTTCTTAAAAATTGGCGTAAAATAGATTCATAATTAAGGTCTATTAATTACGAAAGCCTATTGAGCTCCAATGGTAGCTGAGAAAATAATTTTTTCGCGTTATATCGCGAAACTTACGCGTAATAACGCGAAACTTTCGCGTTATTACGCGAAACTTACGCGTTATAACGCGAACTTTCGCGTAATATCGCGAAGATAAACGTGCAGAAACTTTCGCGTTATATCGCGAAACTTCGCGTTATAACGCAAAACTTACGCGTTATAATGCGAAATTTTCGCGTTATAACGCGAAACTTACGCGTTATATCGCGAAACTATCGCGTTATAACGCGAAACTTAAGCGTTATATCGCGAACTTAACGCGTTAAAACGCGAAACTAACGCGCTATAACGCGAAACTTACGCGTAATATCGCGAAACGTTGGCGTTATAACGCGAAACTTTCGCGTTATAACGCAAAATTTACGCGTTATAACGCGAACTTTACGCGTTTTAACGCGAAACTTTTTGCGTTATAACGCGAACTTAACGCGTTAAAACGCGAAACTAACGCGTTATAACGCGAAACTTACGCATATTATCGCGAAACGTTCGCGATATAACGCGAAACGTTAGCGTTTTAACGCGAAACTTTCGCGTTATATTGCGAAACTTTCGCGTTATAACGCAAAACTTACGCGTTATAACGCGAACTTTACGCGTTAAATCGCGAAACGTTCGCGTTTTAACGCGAAACTTACGCGTTTTAACGCGAACTTTACGCGTTATAACTCGAAACTTTCGCGTTATATCGCGAAACTTTCGCGTTATAACACGAACTTTACGCGTTATATGGCGAACCTTTCGCGTTATATCGCGAAACCAATAAGCAGGCTATGTAAGATGAATATATGTATGAAATATCAATGGCCTTCCATTGATAGTATAAAAGTTATCTGCGTTCAATTTTATCGACTTTAAATGAAATATAGGCCAAAAGTTGATGTCAGACTGAGTGCAATTTACAATTTAAAAGTATGGTAAACATGGTGAATGTATTTTGGAGTTACCTGGTTACTCGAGTATAAAGTATGATTCAGATCATCCACACCAGAATTGCAGTAAGCATCCTCGGATACATCACCCATACAAGTTTGGTTGATCTAAGACTCATGATAAGCTGGAACTGTCCTGTTTTACTTAAGATGGTCAATCAAGTGTAAAATATAGGTCATATTCAGCTTCCCTACCGTGCATTGCAGGAAGGATCCTCAGATTCATCATTCACACAAATTTGGATGATCTAGGACTTATAATAGACTGGAAATTGACTTGTCCAATTTTACTTAAACTGGTCTTTCAGGCATGCAATATAGGTCAAATGCAGCATACGTACCGTACATTACAGTATGCATCCTTACTAGAGTAGATGCATAACCAACTCAAGTTTGGTTGATTTAGGGCTTTTAAAAGATATGCTGATAAAGGACCTGTCCTATTTCACTTAACCTGGTTGCTCAAGCGTGAAATATAGGTCCCGTTTTCTTGAATGCGGACACCAATTCCCCCCCCCCCCCCCCCCTTTCTTCTACGTCAAGGTGAATCTTGCTTGGACCATGTAACTCAATATAAGCTTTCGTACCAATGATGCTCGATTCGTCCCAAAATCTTGTCGCAATTAAAAATCTTAGTATTTTTAAAAATACACAAAGGAAGGGGGATGTCCAAAAGTGTTTACTGGGAGACAGCCATGATTGACGTATTACATTTCATACTGAAATGTCTGGCAGGGCGTTCGTTCATCACTTTTATATACATTATATCAGATTCAGATACATATGTATCACATGAAAGGCAGTTGGAAATCAACACATTTAAGGCATTTTAAGCATTATCGAGAAAACTAAATGGTCTTAAAAATACTAATGTTTCTTCTACTATCGGTTTATGTTTAAAAATACTTCAATCATCAATCATGTTAGATAAGTTCTTGATTGATACTTTGGTTTTATGTTCATTCTGCATAAAAATAATAAATTGAACCCTAAATTTGAGCAATAATTTGATGGATATTACCTAAACTCTAGCTTGAATATTTCTATTTATTTGACATAAACATTCCTTTCTACTTGTCAAAGAGGATATTCAGCATCAAACGACAGAAAAAGCTATGATTTCAAATATCAAAAGAAGACAAAAAAATAAAGGAAATACATGACAATGTAAAAATTCATGAAAAAGTCAGGAAATACATGAAACGCCTGACCAACTTCAGGAATTCCATGTAATGACTGATCGATACAGGCATTACACGAAATCCCTTAAATTTAGGAATCACGTAAAATCTCTGATTACATTTATCCACTATAACATATACATGTATTTTAATATTCCTGAACTCAAGGGATTTCGTGATATGATGTGTATATGTTAAAGTGAATAAGTATAATAAGGGATTTTACGTACTTCCCGAAATTAAGGGATTTCGAGTAATGCCTATATCGATCATTCATAACATGTAGTTATTGGAAATGGCAAGGTATTTCAAGTAAATCTTGACATTTTCTTGAAAATTTACTCTTGTTTTCTGATTGAAATTTCGTCGTATGTATATACATGTATATGTTTTTTATAATAATCTTATATATTGTCATTGCTATGAAACTACTCTAGGCTGGGGGTATCCTGAAGCTCCTACAGGGGCTCCGATTTGAAATCTTTTACATACTGCATACATACAAATTTTCGTGTTATAACGCGAAAGTTTCGCGTAATAACGCGTAAGTTTCTCGTAATAACGCGAAAGTTTCGCGTAATAACGCGAGAGTTTTGCGTAATAACGCGTAAGTTTCGCGTAATAACGCGTAAGTTTCGCGTTATAACGCGAAAGTTTCGCGTTATAACGCGTAAATTTCTCAGCTACCACTTGAGCTCAATAGGCTTTCCTAATTAATTTATGGAGCCATGTGGAGCTCGTAAAAAGTTCCTCGCGAGGGGTTTGACAGTAAGTGTTTGGAATATCTTTCCCTGACATGATCGCCATAACCATAACCTCAAACAGTGCATGTATTTTATATATTGTTTTTATTTTCGTGCGTGAACATCGACGGCGGGTGCGGCTAGCCAAACAGGGGATGCTTACTCCTCCCGGGCACCTGATCCCACCTCTAGATTGTAAGGGGTCCGTCGATGCTCAATTTTGTGCTCTATTGTGAGTGCTGTTGAGATTATCGTCAGGATGTTCTTTAACTAATTTATGTCCAATTTCTACCATTTTTAAGTAAGTAAAAATAACACAAATTGCCTGTCTGATGGCACCATCACTGATTTCAGAACATAATAATTGTTATCTGATAAATAGAATCACTGAAAAAATTGGTGAGACTTTTTTGTTTTCCTAAAATAGCTAAAAATAGTTACTACGACAACTTTTCATTTAACGCCTGAAGACAACATCTTTTTAAATTGATTTTTAGCATAACTTAATTAAGGAGGTATTGAACACTTGGACGCCAAATTCAATTTTTCTCAAAATTTCTGAAATTATATATTTCTTGTCTGTCCTTGATTATGCAAACTTACATTTGATTCTATCCACAGGAAAATTTTCTACGAGACTTTGAAATATGCATAAATCGACGTTTTCGTGATTTTCTTGATGACGTCATAATATTGAAAGTGTCATTCCAGCTCTGGTTAAGCTATTGGAAAATAATTTTGATTTAACTTCCAAAATCTTCATAAATGTATTGCACTTACATATGGAAAAGACGAGATTAATTGTGTTTTAAACAAAGGCAGGATACTGGAATAAAAGATGACACTGTCGCTAAAAAATTTGCGATTTTGAGCCAATTGACTGTAGTTGATAGTTAATTATTAGGGATCTTGTGGATGAATCTTCGTCAAAAACTAACAAAATTATCAACAATCTCCGGAGATGATTTCATGATTAAATGAGAAAAATTGAATTTTGGATTAAGATATTACAAGCTTTTTCTTTTCCAATTTTCTTTCGAAAATCGTCCATTTTCAATGAAGTGACCTTCGCTTTCCTGTGATTCTAATTTGTCAACGAATTCACTGCGATGAAGATTTAATTTTCTATTTTATACATGCAAAGTTTCAATGCAATACGTTTGGTATTAATGTGTTTATTGCATTTTGAATGCGAAGGTTTGTGACGCCATTTTCCCTGATAACGTCGAAATGACGTCGTGGTTTGCTCATGGATAGAACATCCAAAGTCCAAAATTTCGAAAAATCGTCATAATTTCTTCAAATGACGCCGAAAATTATTCGAACTTCATCAGCATACTCAAATGTGTATATCAAACAGCGTATGAAATGTTTAAATGGTCCCCTGGGCTTCGTTATATACGAAGTTTACTGTACTTATAATGCTAAATACGCTTATGCAGGAACAATTACAATAGATGAAGTTGTTCGTTATTTGATCACTCCCTACATTTGTCAAGGTCAATGACTCTAAGTTCAAAGTCAATTCAATATAACAGTTCCAATTTCGCTGAAATTTGCATTTTTATGTTGTTATTTTAGGTTTGACCGTCAGATATACTTCTTTCTAAAAATTGGACCGATTACTACAGCTTTTAGTTTAGAACATTTCTCAAAAAAATGAGCTTCTTACAAAAATCTTGATAACCTTATATTATTTAATTTGTATGCATGAAATACTTACTAAAAATCAAGGATTTTAAAGAGTTTAAGACTTTTGCAACTTTTCTCAATAAAAGGGGGATATATCCAGTATCACTATGTATGTGTTTGTTTTACTTTTAAAATATCAGTTGATTTTTGAGTTACTGCGTCTTGTTTTTATGAACAACTGTCATATTTGGTTAATTGCAGCCCAAGCGACCTCGACATGGGTCCCGTGACCTTGAAATTTTTCTACATGATTTTTTAATCAACGATGTTTCTTTTGGGATGCACTGATTCAAATAAATAAGGGCAGCTATTTGACAGGCAAATTACTCTATCTGTAATAGTCTTGAACTGAATATCACCATGGTAACTAGCGCTAGATAAACGCTACTGTATGTGATATTTAATACATCGCTTTTGCATCTAAAGCTACATGGTAACCATTTTTCATATCCCTTTGAATAAAAAATAGAAGTATAAACATTTTCTTATTATTTGAGGATTATGTTTAAAATATGATTGACATAAGAATAATAATTATTCCAATTAAAAAATTATCAGGCAAATTCAACATTATCGAGCAAAATCACCCAAAATTAGGAGCTTTTTCAGTCTAAAATAGGAACTCTTCAGAACAGGTTTTACCTATATTTTGAGTACATTGAAAAAAATATTAGTGAGTGAAAGTTTATTTTTGTTAAGTATTTGATATAAGGAAAATATTCAAGAAATTTCAGTTGACTACAATGATTGTTACCATGGCAGCGAGCCTTATGGAAATGCCTCGTTATCAGTATTTTCCAGATACTTGCAACTTCAGACATGGTCTCTATATATGGTAACAAAAAACTCTATTTGCAAAACAAAAGAAGCTATTTTTTGTCTCAATTTATCAGAACACCTTCCATTTCGCTTCCACTTGCAATTGAAATTGTTTTAGTTATTACAAAGAATTGGTATTTTAGGAATCTGGTGTCTGTGGAGGAGGCATTTGGATGCATCACAGAAGAGCAATAGAATGACACTTCTTATGAAAAGAGGGTTATTAATCCGCCGAATAATGGAGAATTATGGACATATGACAGGGGCGAAGGGAAGTCAAGGAGGAGAATTTTGGGTCCGTGACACCGAGCTCTTGTAGCCTAGCTTGTATGCTTGCGAGAAGTCTGGCAAACGTCCCAGCAGGTGATTCAGGCGATGTTGTCTATGAAGAGGTGTGGAAAGGACCCGGTATGAGGTCATGCATTCACAGTGCTTAACTATTGTAATTGAGTGTAACATGCAGGCTATGGATTTCTAAATATTTTACAGAGTTTTGTGTAACATAGGACCCTGTATTGCACTGTCTTACCTTACATTGGGAGGACTTTATGTTTATACTTGTGACTGTGCGTCTTGGGGATTATCTGTGTATAAGCACAAGAGGGAGGGATGTGTGCACATAATCCGGATAACCACACCCTTTTCTATATATAGCATCCCTTGGTGGATAATACTAGTCCCCTTTCTATACGTTGCCATTTCTGTTTTGTTTGGTTAATTTGTTAGTTGGTTCCTCTGATGAGGTTGCTTATTCTCGTTTGTTTGGTCTATTTTTAGTTGGTCAATTTACTGAGGTTTCTTGTTTCATTTGTTTGGTTAATTTGTTAGTTGGTTCCTCTTCTGAGGTTGCTTGTTCTCTTTTGTTTGGTTTGTTTGTTACTCGGTCCCTCTACTGAGGTTGTTCGGTCTCTTTTGTTTGGTTCATTCGTTAGTTGGTCCCTCTACTGAGGTTACTTGTTCTCTTTCGTTTGGTTTATTTGTTAGTTGGTCCCTCTACTGACTCACAGAGGTTGTTTGGTCTCTTTTGTTTGGTTTATTCGTTAGTTGGTCCCTCTACTGAGGTTACTTGTTCTCTTTTGTTTGGTTTATTTGTTAGTTGGTCCCTCTATTGAGGTTGTTTGTTCTCTTTTGTTTGGTTTATTCGTTAGTTGGTCCCTCCACTGAGGTTGTTTGTTCTCTTTTGTTTGGTTTATTTGTTAGTTGGTCCCTCTACTGAGGTTGTTTGTTCTCATTTGTTTGGTTTATTCGTTAGTTGGTCCCTCTACTGAGGTTATTTGTACCTTTTGTTTGGTTTATTTGTTAGTCGGTCCCTCTACTGAGGTTTCTTGTTCTCTTTTGTTTGGTTTATTAGTTACTTGGTCCCTCTTCTGTGGTTGTTTGTTCTCTTTTGTTTGGTTTATTTGTTAGTTGGTCCCTTTACTGAGGTTGCTAATACTCTTTTGTTTGGTTTATTAACTGAGGTTGCTAATACTCTTTTGTTTGGTTTATTAGTTACTTGGTCCCTCTTCTGAGGTTGTTTGGTCTCTTTCGTTTGGTTCAAACGTTAATTGGTCCCTCTACTGAGGTTACTTGTTCTCTTTTGTTTAGTTTATTCGTTAGTTGGTCCCTCTACTGAGGTTACTTGTTCTCTTTTGTTTGGTTTATTTGTTAGTTGGTCCCTCTACTGAGGTTGCTAATACTCTTTTGTTTGGTTTATTAGTTACTTGGTCCCTCTTCTGAGGTTGTTTGTTCTCTTTTGTTTGGTTTATTCGTTAGTTGGTCCCTCTACTGAGGTTTCTTGTTCTCTTTTGTTTGGTTTATTCGTTAGTTGGTTCCTCTACTGAGGTTGTTTGTTCTCTTTTGTTTGGTTTATTCGTTAGTGGGTCCCTCTACTGAGGTTACTTGTTCTCTTTTGTTTGGTTTATTAGTTACTTGGTCCCTCTTCTGAGGTTGTTTGTTCTCTTTTGTTTGGTTTATATGTTAGTTGGTCCCTCTACTGAGGTTACTTGTTCTCTTTTGTTTGGTTTATTTGTTAGTCGGTCCCTCTACTGAGGTTGCTAATACTCTTTTCTTTGGTTTATTAGTTACTTGGTCCCTCTTCTGAGGTTGTTTGTTCTCTTTTGTTTGGTTTATTCGTTAGTTGGTCCCTCTACTGAGGTTTCTTGTTCTCTTTTGTTTGGTTTATTCGTTAGTTGGTCCCTCTACTGAGGTTGTTTGTTCTCTTTTGTTTGGTTTATTCGTTAGTGGGTCCCTCTACTGAGGTTACTTGTTCTCTTTTGTTTGGTTTATTAGTTACTTGGTCCCTCTTCTGAGGTTGTTTGTTCTCTTTTGTTTGGTTTATATGTTAGTTGGTCCCTCTACTGAGGTTGTTTGTTCTCTTTTGTTTGGTTTATATGTTAGTTGGTCCCTCTACTGAGGTTGTTTGTTCTCTTTTGTTTGGTTTATATGTTAGTTGGTCCCTCTACTGAGGTTGTTTGTTCTCTTTTGTTTGGTTTATTTGTTAGTTGGTCCCTCTACTGAGGTTTCTTGTTCTCTTTTGTTTGGTTTATTAGTTACTTGGTCCCTCTTCTGAGGTTGTTTGTTCTCTTTTGTTTGGTTTATTCGTTAGTTGGTCCCTCTACTGAGGTTACTTGTTCTCTTTTGTTTGGTTTATTCGTTAGTTGGTCCCTCTTCTGAGGTTGCTTATTCTCTTTTGTTTGGTTTATTCGTTACTTGGTCCTTCTTCTGTGGTTATTTGTACCTTTTGTTTGGTTTGTTTGTTAGTCGGTTCCTCTACTGAGGTTGCTTGTTCTCTTTTGTTTGGTTTACTTGGTTTGTCCCTCTTCTGAGGTCGTTTGGTCTCTTTTGTTTGGTTAATTTCTTAGTTGGTTCCTCTTCTGAGGTTGTTTGGTCTCTTTTGTTTGGTTTATATGTTACTCGGTCCCTCTACTGAGGTTGTATGTTCTCTTTTGTTTGGTTTATTCGTTAGTTGTTCCTCTTCTGAGGTTACTTGTTCTCTTTTGTTTGGTTTATTCGTTAGTTGGTCCCTCTACAGAGGTTACTTGTTCTCTTTTGTTTGGTTTATATGTTAGTTGGTCCCTCTTCTGAGGTTGTTTGTTCTCTTTTGTTTGGTTTATTTGTTAGTCGGTTCCTCTTCTGAGGTTGTTTGTTCTCTTTTGTTTGGTTTATTTGTTAGTTGGTCCCTCTTCTGAGGTTGTTTGTTCTCTTTTGTTTGGTTTATTCGTTAGTTGGTCCCTCTACTGAGGTTACTTGTTCTCTTTTGTTTGGTTTATTCGTTAGTTGGTCCCTCTACTGAGGTTGTTTGTTCTCTTTTGTTTGGTTTATTCGTTAGTTGGTCCCTCTACTGAGATTGTTTGTTCTCTTTTGTTTGGTTTATTCGTTAGTTGGTCCCTCTTCTGAGGTTACTTGTTCTCTTTTGTTTGGTTTATTTGTTAGTTGGTCCCTCTACTGAGGTTACTTGTTCTCTTTTGTTTGGTTTATTAGTTACTTGGTCCCTCTACTGAGGTTGTTTGTTCTCTTTTGTTTGGTTTATTTGTTAGTCGGTCCCTCTACTGAGGTTGTTTGGTCTCTTTTGTTTGGTTTATTCGTTAGATGGTCGCTATACTGAGGTTACTTGTTCTCTTTTGTTTTGTTGTCTTCTAATGTTTGTTGGTGTAATTGTCTTACGTGATGTCTGTTATTTCCTTTTGTAATCTTCTGTTTTCAATGCAATGTTGTTTTATTTGAGATAATTTCCTTCTTTCGACATAACTTTACTGATCTTGTTGAGCAAAACTTCCATGCATTTATTGAGTTGGAACACCCCAGAAGGATTGCAACAATAATGAAATCTATTGTTGATCTAAGGATCAATGATACCACCGCCCGGCATTTTATACATATAAGCAAAAATAAAAAGTTTGAAGGTGCACAATTCAACACAAAATTGAGGAACATGACCCTTTATTTGAACTTGACCTGTATTTCTAAATGTAAAGCTATATCTAAGAAATAAATATACTCCCTGTTACAGTTTTCATTTAAATGTCAGGCAAGGAAAAAATATTGATTTTTTTCCAAGTTTGAAGGGGCACAACTCTGCAAAAAAATTGAGCCATATTCAAACCTAACCTGTAGTTTTTGGTATAATAGCTACATTCAAGAGATGAAGTTATTATCTGTAACAGTTGTCCTTCTAATGTCGAGAAACCACAAAATTTTGAATTTGTCTAAGTTGCAAGGGGCATTACTCTGCACGTAATTGAGGGACATGACGCATATTTGAAGATTACCTTATTTCTTGGTGTGAAAGGTATATGCAAGACATGAATTGATTATTTGAATCAGTTTTCCTTTAAATGTCTGGAAACCACAAAATTGTGAGTATTTTTAAGTTTCAAGGGGCATAACTTTGCACAAAATTAAGGGACAAGACCCATATTTGAACTTGACCTGTATTTCTTGGTGTAAATGCTATATGCAAGAAATGAATAGATTATCTAGAACAGTTTACCTTTAAATGTCCGGAAACCACAAAATTTTGAATTTTTCTAAGTTTCAAGGGGCATAACTCTGCACAAAATTGAGGAACATGACCCATATTCGAACTTGACCTGTATTTCTTAGTGTATGAGCTATATTCAAGAAATGAATTGATAATCTGTAACGGTTTTCCTTCAAATGTCCGGAAACCACAAAATTTTGAATTTTTCTAAGTTTCAAGGGGCATAACTCTGCACAAAATTGAGGGACATGATCCATATTCGAACTTGACCTGTATTTCTTGGTGTTAATGGTATATGCCAGAAATGAATTGATTATCTGGAATAGTTTTACTTTAAATGTCCGGAAACCACAGGTGGGACGGACGGACACACGGACGGACAAGTGAATCACTATATACCCCCCACCATTATATGGCGGGGGTATAAAAATGATAGAATCCTGTCTAAGTTGCAAGGGGCATAACTCTGCACGTAATTGAGGGACATGACGCATATTTGAAGATTACCTGTATTTCTTGGTGTGAAAGGTATATGCAAGGAATGAATTGATTATTTGAATCAGTTTTCCTTTAAATGTCTGGAAACCTCAAAATTGTGAATTTTTTTTTTAGTTTCAAGGGGCATAACTCTGCACAAAATTGAGGGACATGACCCATATTCGAACTTGACCTGTATTTCTTGGTGTTAATGTTATATGCAAGAAATGAATTGATTATCTGGAATAGTTTTACTTTAAATGTCCGGAAACCACAGGTGGGACGGACGGACACACGGACGGACAAGTGAATCACTATATACCCCCCCCCCACCATTATATGGCGGGGGTATAAAAATGATAGAATCCTGTCTAAGTTGCAAGGGGCATAACTCTGCACGTAATTGAGGGACATGACGCATATTTGAAGATTACCTGTATTTCTTGGTGTGAAAGGTATATGCAAGGAATGAATTGATTATTTGAATCAGTTTTCCTTTAAATGTCTGGAAACCACAAAATTGTGAATTTTTTTAAGTTTCAAGGGGCATAACTCTGCACAAAATTGAGGGACATGACCCATATTCGAACTTGACCTGTATTTCTTGGTGTTAATGTTATATGCAAGAAATGAATTGATTATCTGGAATAGTTTTACTTTAAATGTCCGGAAACCACAAAATTTTGAATTTTTCTTAAGTTTCAAGGGGCATAACTCTGCACAAAATTGAAGAACATGACCCATATTCGAACTTGACCTATATTTCATAGTGTATGAGCTATATTCAAGAAATGAATTGATAATCTGTAACGGTTTTCCTTCAAATGTCCGGAAACCACAAAATTTTGAATTTTTCTAAGTTTCAAGGGGCATAACTCTGCACAAAATTGAGGGACTTGACCCATATTCGAACTTGACCTGTATTTCTTGGTGTTAATGCTATATGCAAGAAATGAATTGATTATCTGGAATAGTTTTACTTTAAATGTCCGGAAACCACAGGTGGGACGGACGCACGCACGGACACACGGACGGACAAGTGCATCACTATATACCCCCACCATTATATGGCGGGGGTATAAAAACATCAACGAAACAACCTCAACAAGAGACAATGAAACAGACAACAAAATCCACATCAAATGAAAAAAAAAAACCAAAAACAAAAGTGACAACCAAAGCAGACACATCGCAGCATCGGATATGGATGACGATACTAAAGAGGGGAGAGACAGTGAGGATGTGGTGGCGCAATTTCGACGGCCATTCGCCCAATGATAGCAAATAGCGTAGTTATTGGTACTGCATAATTATATGCCATATGTACCAACAACCTATCTGTCTGCATTCACCTATTAATTTCCGTTGTTCTATAAATAATCGTGAATACATATGCGAATATTCATTACGATCGGTCAATAACAACCTTTCAAATCCCCTATTGAACAATGTCATAGGTCACGGAGCAGCTAACAAAAAGTAATGACGTCGTTAGATGGCTTACGTAAAAGAGGGATATAACACCTCTCATCTGTACGAAACTTAGATATCCTTTCGTGTGTTTTTATGAGACAGACATGTTCTATTTTCATGTGCATTTCTACCTCTACATCATGATGTACTATCATCTTTGAAGCGATCAAAGGTAGATCACCATTAAGCGTTGGAAAAGCATCACTCTTATTATTTTGTTCCACTCTATCCAAAATCGCTTTTTTTCTGTTATCACAACATTGGTTTTGATACATTTGACCATATCAAGATGTATCCATAAGCTGTTAAGTCTGCGTCTGTTTTATTCAACCGAGATTCAAAACTGAATGACTATCCGGTGCTCCGTAAAGAAGTCTGACGTCATCAATTTTTGGTCTGTTTAATAAACAATATCATGCATAAATCCTCATAAAATCAACAAATTTCGTTCGATTTCGTTAAAACTTCGCAGGTATCATGGCAAATAATAGTTTTACTGATATAGAAAGTTTCATTGATGGCCAACCATTTTTCATTATTTTATTAAGCAACGTAGCGTAAGGGATGGGTTCATTTCAACAATTCAAATTTCCCTGCTCCATAACCTCTACCCTTTATGTATAAAGATGACAATTACGTCATTTTTATAAATTATTTTAACCTCATATTTTTTTTTTTGTTTTCTTCATTCTGAATGTATCCCTTCATTTCTAGAAAAGTTCATTCACATAACACTTTAAATGTGATTTTTCGGGCACGTGTCCACGAACTTTTGGAACAGCCCTCGTAAATAAACAAACTAAATGAAATTAAGAAAAATCTTTATAAAAGATAACATCAGTATGGTATAAGATTCGTTCCAAAATTAAATGAGAAATCAACAAAATATATTATAAGCAAAAAGGAAAAAATGCAAATAAAAAAAAATCATCACCAGGGATCTCCAACCAGACTCAAATGCAGTACCCACTGCAAAGTGTCACAACGAAGTTTTTGCGTGTGATCGTTCAAAAATGTTAAATGATGGAAGATGCAATCAATGACAGTTAATTTGATTTATTATGGTCCAAAATATGAAATAACATAAAATATCCGCATTCACTCGCAAATACACTCCCAAAATAAAATGCATGTATTTTGATGGCACTTGGAAAGTCCGCAGTACGTAAAAACAGTTAATTTTCAGAAGTCGGAAATTCCGGAACAACTGCAAATCACGCCCGGTCAGCTCCGTGGCGGTCAACTAACTCCCGAGATCTCTCATTCTCTCACACGATTCACTTTCACTCGATCCGACACATACATGTACAAGAACAAAGAAAGTGTCAATACAAACAATTAAAGGATTAAAAGTAACAAATAACAAAGCAAATGAAGGCAAGCGGCATTATAAAGAAAATGACATCAATGAGACATTTGCTTGAGGAAATGATTCAATAAACATTTTGAAGAAAACGTAGACAAATTACTTTTGACTTATTTGACTTATAGGAAAGTGTCTGAGTATAGTCCGAATTGTCACATTCCTTTGAAAACTAAGAATAAATAGAGAATTATAAATGAATTAAACGAAAATCAATTTGAAAATAAAAATGTCTAATTTGTCGCTGGAATATAACGTGACACAATCACCAAACATCTGATGCGAAAACACAGAGTAGACAAGCACAAAAAGACACGTAAAAGGGACATACGATATAGAAACATGAAACGGAATTACAGCAGAATTCTATCAAACTTACTGGGAAATTGTAAAGTCGTAATTAATTGAATTAGTTAGAGAAATCATATTTACAGAAACCCTTCTAGAAGAGAAATTTTGACATTTATTTATGCAAATAGAACAAAGAGAGCATACAAAAAGCTTGAAACCTCTCACACTTCTCAACAAAGACTGTAACATTTCAAAACTAAACAATAAAGTGATAAAGCCTGAAACCTCTCACGCTACTTAACGTAGACTATATATAACATTTCAAAACTAGACAATATAGTAACAAATGTTTTATCCAAATAAGAACGGTTTCGTCCTGGAAAGTGAATTTTCCTTCGTTTTATCCATCATCTTAGCAGCTATCAGTCGCTATCATCTGATGATTCTTCAGATTTATCCGAAGCACAGATTACATTGTAAATGTACTCATTTGGTTTCTTTAAGTTTGGTCTCTTCATTATTTTTAAATCAAATAGTATACTTCTCGAATTCCTTATCATCTTTTCTTTTTCCTTATCCTTGCATCGGGAAAATTCCTCCGCACTCATTCCCATAATTATCTCCGCAGATTTCTTGTTAACGAACATCCAGTGTTCAATCACGCAGGGTTTTCGCTTCCCAATTTTAGCCCTCATATCGTATGCCAAGGAACGATTTTTCTTTCGTACATACCTATTGCATTTCATGCAATTAAACCTTCTATTTTGTAGAGTTTCTATTATTCCTCCACATTTTCTATGTTCTGATACTACAAGCTCTGATTTTTTGTGTCGAATTGACAGGACGTGAGCCTTGGTGCGGACGACGCTACTGCAGCCTGTAATGCTTTGCTTGATGAAGTCCTCAATATGGACAAATGGAGGCTCAGCTTCCTCCTCCTCCGTACTGTTAAAATCTGGAATTCCTCCCGTAGGATCTTCCAACTGCACGCGGGTAAACCTGCTAACATGGATCTCCATAGTGCCATTTTGTAAATTCAGTTTTGTAATGCCATGATCTATTAGTATCAGTTTGTTCAGATATTTTCTCGTATGTTCATCACCCTCATTCAAATCAAAAATGCGTACAGTCATTCTACCCGTCTTATCGGCAATAGTAACTGACAATGCTGGCGTTGACCCTTTTTCTTGCTTTTCTACTTCCATAACTTCCGAAACGAATGCCTTGATGTGGACGGGAACGTATTCTTGAATTTGTTTGGTACCTTGAATGTCCATAAATTGCAAGTCAGGAATGGGAACATCTTCTGTCTGTGGGATATCCAGCTTGCAGATCGACGAGTTCAGGCCCAGTTTTGCCGTAAATGGAAATGTTTCCCGGATGTCCTTATAAACTACGCGTTGTGAGTGTCGTTCAAGGTTAAGGTTCTTTAATTCATACATTCCATTTTCTTCTAGATCATTGTAACGATCTACATCTGTATCAAAGAGGACAACTTTCATTGTTTTATTGATGTTTTCTAAATAGAAGTACATCCAACAATATCGGTAATTGTTGTCTGAACAGTACTCCTTTGATTGAAAGACAAGTTTTCCTCTGTAAGTCGTCGGAAAATCTTCGGGTCTTGTACTTGTGACCTACAAAAGAAGGGTTATTTAGATTTTAGAATAATCAGTCACGCAGAAATTATGTTTTGCCTCGAGATAAAGATGCGATAAGGTTAAGATTCTTTTAATTTTTGTTTTGTTTCTTCAAGTTTTTTTTATGTATATATATGAGATATATATTAGATTCAAATTATTTTGCGTATTTTCCTCTTTTCAAAAGCAAAAGGAACCAGGCAACGAAAAGGAAAGAAATGAGATCTTCATTTGTTATATGAAGTTTCTAAAAAGAATATCAAAAGAGACAATTTGATTAGAATGCACCTGGAGGAACCACTGTATAACAACCTCATTTCTTGTGAGTGAATATAAGAAAATTAACACATTTTTTGCATACATACATTGCAGCTTTCATTTTCTAGCTTTCCAGTCTGTTCATCTGGAACATTAAGAATGAAAAAGATTTAATCATAATATCTATTCTCTTGATAAACGATTTTTCTTAAATCAAATAGAATCACAACTTTTTATAAAACTCAAAGTATCTGTATGTTCAGATTATGACGATATTGGGGTTCTTTTTAAATGAAAATTAAGTTCAAAGATGATTCATCATATGTGTAAATCTCATAGGAGAAGATTGGACCCTGTTCCTTTCTCACATCTGAAAGTTGGTCAAACTTCTTGGCTAAATGATCATAAACTTGCTTCTGCAAACAGGACACGAGCTGTTACTAGTATGTCCTCTACTTTTTATTTAAATTCACAAAGCTTTTGTGTTAAATACTGTCTTGTTTGCAATGTCACTTCACGGTGTGATGACTTTTGTTTATACAACAAGTGTCCGTCTCTGGAGATATCTATTTATCCGAATAAGCAAAAAGGCCGTGAATAATAGAATCTATCACCCCTTTGTACAGGGACAGGGAAATCCCATCCGAGTATCAAAGATTTGCAGTCCACGACGAGGCTTGCCGAGTCGTGGACGTTGCAAATCTTTGATACGAGGGTGGGATTTCCCTGACCCTGTACAAATGGATGATTGATTATTTTTCTCTCACCCATATATTTTCACATAATTCATGAATAAATATTGCTTGTTTTGCGTTAAATGTTGCTCCATGTGACGTCAAACACTGTTAAACCTACGTAAAAGTCTATGACGTCACAATAGGGGGTTTCGAGACAAACATCCGGGGGTGCGAGACTATAACTATCAACCATATGTTGTCATGTGGGATGAGAAAAGCCCACCCGAGGGGTCTGGTTTCTGGTCAGGGAACGAGGAAAATTATCTCTTTGTCATTATAGACTGAGATTAAAAAGAATTGAAATTGAATTGAATTGGCAAGCAATTCAAAACTACAATGGAAGTATTTACTTTTTATTAATTCAATTTTTGTTCATATCTACTAGTATATGCAAAGTTAACTGAATAAACCTCTCAATTGATTCCTTGCAGTAAGAATATATTTTGAACGTTCTTATGTGAGTCGAGTGTTAGAGGACCCAAGATTTGTACTTGGGTAAATAAAACATCGTATACCTTCATTTCCTGGTGACATGAGAGTATCTATCACATGTTCACTTTTACTCTTCCGAAGAGCTTCAAAGAAAGTATGTAAGTTTGGATCTCTCTCCTTAACATATTTGAGGAATTTGCTGTTTCGTTTCTTTGTTGTCTGTATGTTTGCAAGCTTTTCCATTTCATCATCGTTTATTTTTCCTCTCTCGTAAAACAAAGGATACAGATGTTTACTGTCAATTTCCGACAGGAGAAATGTCATGTGTTTGTCAATAAGGATCCGCCTTTCTTTGATCTTCGGTATTTTTGGCATTTTGACGTTCAATCTGAATCATTAAAAAAATCTATTTCAGACACAAATAAAAACACAAACACTCGATAAAGCGCTTTAGTCATTCGATATGTTAATTATATTACTGTTGAGCCAATTTTCTCAACGATCTGATAAGAAAAGGAGCTGATTTGATAAGGGCTGTACTTATCCCTGAATCTCATCAAGTATTTCTTCTACACAATGATCTATACGCGAGAAAAAACTTGATATTTACTAACATATATTTGGAGATTCCTTATACAACATTTTTGGTAAGCTTAGTTCTAGATACATGTACTTAAATTACAGTCCAAAGAGTAAGGGGTAGCCATGTTGAAAAGAAGCTAATATCGATCAAAAAACGTTGAAAATTTTAAAGAACTATCTGGCTGATATGGGTATCTTTAAACTTTAAAACATAGTTATGGTCTAAACAAGATCCTAGAAATCAAATTTAAAAAACTGGTCTCAACTTTATCCATAAATTTCAAAATCTTGAATGTGAAATACAGTTGTATTTTGAATTCAATGGCTACAAAGTAGGCGTTTTATCGCGAAATAAACACTTTGTAGAAATAAACAGCACACTCTTGTTTATTTCATTCCAAAATCTCGTGCATTTCATGTGAACATGTTAAGAATAAATAAATGAATGACTTTAAAAGGGAAAATGAAACTTTGCTTATATTATGGCTTAAAACACAGATTCGTAACACCCCCCCCCCTCACTTTTTAAGTTTTTCGTTTCTGGGGCACCCCCCCCCCCTAGCTACAGTACCCCCACTTTGTCAAAAGATGTGTATTAGTGATAAACACCTACTGTAAAAGTGGTGTTCTGTAGCTAGGGGGAGGGAGGCAATATTTTTAAAAACTTTTCCATTTTCATTGATTTCTATAGAAAAAAGACATATTTTTCCCCAAAATTAAGGAAAACGATGCACGATAAATCTTATCAAACTACTGATGATGATAAAACCAAGAACTGGCATCAATTTAGTTGAAAAAAATTATTGAAGTTCCCATTTCGAAAATTTCCCCACTTTTTCGGGGCAGATTTTACGCCTTATCTTATCAGCTTCTTTTCATTTTTCTTGGTTTTGAAGAAATAATCTGTCGTAATCGAATTAATTGGTCCTATGGCCTTGACTGTTTGACCCCAAAATCACTAGGGGTCGTCCTTGACTCATGGTGAGTAGGTGTATGAAGTTTCATTGCAATAGCACTTTTCATATTTGAACCATTTTTGACGCCTGTCCGCCCGCCTCATTTGTGTAGCATTACGTGACTTAAGTTGGTGAAACTACGAACACAACATGGAGATAAGGAAAGAAAACAGGTACTGATGATTGTTTTGATTCAATTTTATCTTTTCATAGCCGATGTCCTTGTAAAAGATGATATTTTGATGATTCTTTGTTTGTCAATCAAGAAACCATTGTAGTTTTTACAAACATTCTAACAAAAGGAACGTCGTGGTCGAAATAAGTTAAACACAATGTTGTGGTGGTTTCCACGAAAATATCTACAGCTTTAAAAAAAAAAAAAAGGCGTAAAAATTATCAGTTTAGACAAGGATGATAGGCTATGAAAATTCATAATTTAATCAAAGCAATTATTGCAGTTCCTGTTTTCTTTCCTCCAACTGAGCTTTTTATTTATTCGTGGTTTCACCAACTTAAGTCACGTGATGCTACACAGTGCATATATATATATGTAAAACAACACATGAAACAACAAGTGAAATTGCATCGACTGATGGACAAACGTGTGTTTTGTTTCAATTAGTTTATTTACATGATTTCATAATGAGTTTATCTCTCAATAACCAAATGTTTCATTGCTAATGATGATATCTACTATAATAATCCATTTAGCATAACTCATGCAAACAATATTTCACTGAGGGATAAGCCTTTTTCAACAAAGATTTTTGATTTTCATCATTTACTAGTCTAGTACATATCAAAATCTCTATATGATTTTCATTTCAAGTCTAAATTGCTATACATGTAAATATACATCTATAGTGTTTGAAATCTAAAAAGTGCATTTGCTGTTCGACTTAGACATAGTATTTATAATTTGATATTGAACACATGAATTATAGTATAGTATAGTATAGTATAGTATAGTATAGTATAGTATAGTATAGTATAGTATAGTATAGTATAGTATAGTAAGACTTTTTTCAACAAAGATTTTTGATTTTCATCATTTACTAGTCTAGTACATATCAAAATCTCTATATGATTTTCATTTCAAGTCTAAATTGCTATACATGTTAATATACATCTAGTGTTTGAAATCTAAAAAGTGCATTTGCTGTTCGACTTAGACGTAGTATTTATAATTTGATATTGAACACATGAAGTATAGTATAGTATAGTATAGTATAGTATAGTATAGTATAGTATAGTATAGTATAGTATAGTATAGTATAGTAGTATAGTATAGTATAGTATAGTATAGTATAGTATAGTATAGTATAGTATAGTATAGTATATATATAGTATAGTATAGTATAGTATAGTATAGTATAGTATAGTATAGTATAGTATATATATAGTATAGTATAGTATAGTATAGTATAGTATAGTATAGTATAGTATAGTATAGTATAGTATAGTATAGTATAGTATAGTATAGTATAGTATAGTATAGTATAGTATAGTATGCAAGTCACTGTTGTTTCATGGGAATTACCAGCGTGTATACCCTTTGGTGATTTGTGTTTCAATATGTCTCCGTCTGTTCGTCCGCTAATTTTCTTTTCTAGTGAGAAAGTTCTATTTTATAGTTACATTTCTTCCAGAATTTGTATGTCGATCTCTATTGATTGTGATCTTTGGATTCTGATTTTGGATTCTGTAGTTGACTTTCATTCACGGATTTTATCACAGCAACCTCGTCTTCGTGGAGATTATCACAGACACTAGAATCAAAATATTTATATTATTTCACTAAATGATCGCCAGTAGCATGGTCAGAAGGGGAGGAAAAAGTTTGAGTGTTTAACGTCTTCAAATTCATTAGCATCATTTTAGAGCAGATTTTACAGCATGGACCAAACATGCACGTTTCGAGTATTTAACCCTCGTCAGACGTACTCAGTGATCCTCAATCTAAAGAATGAAATATGGCCAAAATCTGTGAAAATTTTGTCCTAATTAAATATACCGAAAGACGTAGCAAGATGGCTGGGATATGACCGACGCATGCCTTCGTTTGTGTGTCAAGTTGTCTAAACAGTTCGAAGCGTGAGGTTGTGAAAATAGAAAAACAGAGTTGAAAAAAATAAATGAATTTTGAGTTTCACACCTTCTTTTTCCTCCCTTTCTGTCTATGCTTCTGGCGATCAATTAGTGAAATAATATTTTGATTCTAGTGCCTGTGCATCGTCGGAACCCACGGTCGGTCACGCTAAACTCACCTCTCGGAGAGGTGAGTTTAGCGTGACCGACCGTGGGTTCCGACGATGGTGCCTGTGGAGATTATATATTTTTGTCAGATATAAAAATTGTCAAATTTTGGTTTTGTATTTCTCATGCATGTGCTACGATAAAAAAAATCGCTTCGAAAATTCCCATCTGCTTCTCATACTTTTATGCCTATAGATAGATACATATTTTCATAAATCTTACCACAAAATGGCTGCTTTGAATTTTCCTTGTTAATAATTTATTACGTAATCACTGTGTTTTACAGGTATTTTTAGCTTTTGGAATTCCAAACACATGTACATGTATAGCGAAGCTAAGTGGCCTAGGTCATGTTTATGAAAAGGTGATAGAGCAGAGAGAACAGGATTCTCGAGAATATCTAGCAATTTCTATCAAAAAAGAAATATGGACATTTTAAATGATAAATATACTAGTATGTATTTTCTCCATAAAATCATCTATACTCCAGTATGATCTATATACTACTAAATAAACAGTTTTTTTTTTAGCCAGTTTTACGCTGCATGCTGCATCGGCAAAGAATTAATTATTATTCTATTGCTGATAGTTACAAGGTCAATGGCTGCCACGACGAGTTTATCTTTTTGTGCTCGATTTAATTAATTATCTCCGGTTTATTTATCGAGGTCCGGATTTCACCGAGTACGGTTTGGGTGTTACAAAGGTTACGAGAATATTCGCACCAAAACTTTTTCGCGCTGGGTAATTTCACACTGGGTATTTTCGCATTTTTTCACATAAGACGTATGCAAGTGTCTGTAAGTGTCTTTAAAGGACCGTTCTTGACCAGATAAATCCCTCAAATTGTTTTGGAAGGGAAATGGGGGGGGGGGGGATTTATGGGCATTTCATATAACTACTACAAAGGTCAAAATTTGTATGTGAAATCATGTGGATTGAATAGAAAAAAAATATAGGATCTCATTGTGATCAGCAATATTAAAAAAGATTTTGAAGAGGGTAGATCTTAATCTCTTTTATTGGGCTAATTTTATAAATCCCCCCAAACCCTACCTACTCTCTGGGTAAAGGAATGTAGGCCCCTTCCCCTCCCCATTTCCTTTTTTTTTTTTTCGCATCACAGGACAGGGAATAATAGCATCTGTTTTCACATAAGGCGTATATAAGTGACTTAAAGGACTGTTCCTCGCCAATGTTTGGAGGGAAATGCAAACGGGGGAGGGGCTTTTTTAAATATATATATATATATATATATATATACCTACTCTCTGGGTAAATGTTACCCCTCCCCCCCCCCCCCCCCCCCCAATTTCCAAATAAAAAAAGAATCAGGCGGAGAGTTAATGTACAGCTACTTTTTATAAATTAACTGAGATGTTGTATCTAAATACACAAGGTTTTCCTGTCAGTACTTGCATGTTTACAAAACATCTTAACTATCTTTCATGTCAACATTTCTTTTTTTTTAAATATTCCATTCCATTGTCTAGTATGACATACCGATCTAAAGAAATTTCATTCTGCTATCGGTCACTTCTTTTACCCAGAGAAATGATTCTTATACACATTAACCTAGCTTTGCCTTCTAGAAAGGAGGAGTACGAATTTCTAATTATAAGGCACGGTCCATTTGATATTCT
This sequence comes from Pinctada fucata, assembly GCA_028142955.1. Classification (NCBI taxonomy): domain Eukaryota; kingdom Metazoa; phylum Mollusca; class Bivalvia; order Pterioida; family Pteriidae; genus Pinctada; species Pinctada fucata. Next base: position 31,534,924 of record AP027111.1, read on the forward strand.
AGGGGGGGGGGCGGTTGTCGGAGCAAGATTTTTTTTCGCCCGGACCGGAGCAAAATTATTTTTCCTAGCTCAGTTGGAGCAAGATTTTTTTTCTGTAACTTAAGTGATGTGCAATATATTGACAGAATGTGTTTTATCAATCTTTATTTTTACTCAAAACTTAAAAATATTACTTTATTCTAATTCACTTCTAAATAGAGAGACAAGAGAATTTGACAATATAATTCCCAGTAAACAAAATTTAAATAAGGTGCATGTAAGAGGGTCTGAGGGGAGGGTCTTCTAGACAAAGTTTAAATTTAGAATAGTAAATTGCTTTAATTGGTGAAAAACTGAAGTTTTCCTTCAAAGCTCGTATGTAAAATTAGACTCTATGGTGAATATGCATCTTATCGATTGTAATACATTCTATTGATAATATGTTTAATCCTTTTTTCATTAACATGCATTCTTTCGATATTTTCAAATATGAAGTTTGTCATAATAGAGGAATAATGTCTTGATAGAAAACTATATGGCCAGCGAAGCGAGCTAAAAAAAAATTTATATGGAATGAAAACTGCGGCTAACGAAGCGAGCCGGAAAAATTTTCAGGAATTTTTAACGAAATTTTAATGGTAATTCTTCAAACTCAGATTACATGTAAGAGCAAGACTATTTTTTTCTGACACACCATAAACAAATTAAATTTTCATCAAAATTCAGAGCAAAATTATTTTTTTCGAAACTCCCCCCCCCCCCCCGAATATAAAATGGACCGTGCCTAAGCAAGCTATACATGTCACAGGAGCTCGATGCCAACGATCCACAAGAATATCCGCCTCTACTTTGACTATAGAGAGATGTGAAGGGGCGGGTAGCATCGAGCTCCTGTGATACAAGCATATATATATATGTCTACGTTAGACTAAATAATCCAGTCTCTATCGCTGCCGCTGGATTATTTGGTCTACATGTAGACCTACATGTGATATGTTTTGTCAAAATGCAAGATGATTTGCAGGCGTAAAAGTAAATTTAATTTGTATGTGACATAGATAAGCAGCATTTTGACATATTTAACTAGAATGTTGACATCATCTTGAATTATGTCATAACCGTCAGTCATGACTATGACTGACGGTATTCTGTAATCTTTCGTAACCTACTTGCACGGATAGAATACCTCTTGGCAGTACGATTGGTTGACAATTGCATAAAATGCAAATATTCGTCAAGGTTATTCAGAATCTGTGAATGAGATTCTCTCATTACGTCGGCTTTAGAGTCTAGATGACCTGACAAATCAAAGTCATATCGCATCAGTGTATTTTCTTCCGCAATATGCATCGAAAAGTCTTTGTATCATTACGTTCTATAACATTCGCACATTTTCAGAAATTTCCGTCACTAGAATCGGAAATAAACGGAAAAAAAACGGAAATGTGCGATTGGTAAATGCATTTTATTCCGAGTTTATCTAACTAGAATTTTACAACATTTAACGTCAGCTAACTGACGGCAAGCTTTTTGTAAAAGCTAATACTTGTTATAAATATACATGTGTTTGTTGCAGTGTTGTGATGTATGTACGGTTCGCAGGTAATTTCAATGGAAACTGAAGAGCTTCTTTAATTTTTGTCTAGCGCAATTAAAGATGCTCCTCAGTTTCCATTGAAATTAGTTCGTAGGTGTACCGAACGTCTTTAATTGCAATCCCATTCTTATACATTACCCGGCATCGGATCGTTTTCAGAAAATGAAATGTGGGACGCCACTGAAATATTTAGCCTTCTCATCAAAGCAATAATCTGGGTTTTTTATTTATTCGTGGTTTCACCACCTTAAGTCGCGTGATGCTACAAAGAATAATATAAGATCTCTGTTATGAATTCATCACCCGAAACATGCATGCCCGGTGTTTGGATTTTCGTTATGAATGAAGCTGTTCGAGGAAGGCGATTTGTATGGTGGCATACTTCTGCCTCCTACATGCGAGATATTTTTCTTTAGAATAAGTCGACATGCGACTTACTTATATTAACATGCAACTTATTTATGTCTACATGCAACTTAATTATGTCAACATGCAACTTATGTATGTCAACATGAAACCTATTTATGTCAACATGAAACTTATTTTGTCAACGTAAGACATAATTATCTTGTATGTAAGCATAATCATATTGCATGTAAACATATTCATCGTGCATGTCTACATATTTATCTTGCATGTTGACATAAATAAGTCGCATGATGACATAATCTATAGAAAATATCTCGCATACATGTAGGAGGCAGAAGTATGCCACCATAGATTTGGGACCAAGAGGAATAACTTGTGATAATTTCGGAAGCAATCGTGTCTCTGTAGTCGCTAGCCCTCTTCCCAATTCATAATATGGCCAAAGAGTATGATAGTTATTATACATGTCAAAAATGGACCGAAAGACGTTAGCAGGATTGGTGGTATATGATGCTAAAGGACCCACGTTTCAGAAATATCAAGGAATTTTGATAACAAATAATTTTCGAATGCGTTGAAGAAACGATCAACCGAAGTTGATCGAACTTGACTACATGTGCCCTCGGGGACACTCACCAAGTGGTACAAATGTTAAACGTCGTCAAATTCACTTTATTATTATGTCAATCATTTACTGCTTTCTGAAAACGAATTTTATCTTCTCTTGTTTACACCACAAGCTTGATATATTTTGCGATTGGATGGATACATCTTCTGCATGGATACATGGATATAAATTTCACACTCTTTGGTCTTATTACATTGTTTAGATTGAGGATCCAGTGGCGGATTTAGAGGGGGGGGGCCAGGGGGCCCGGGCCCCCCCTTTTTCACCCAAAGTTATTGATTCAGAGTACTCTTTTTATGCTTATTCTCTTTACTTTTGGGGAAATTTTCGGCTTCGCTCGCCGCACTAAATTTTTCATTAGTTGTTAATTTTTTTCGTCTTCACTTTGTCTTCAACTTTCTTTGTCATCGTGTTTGAACGGATTCATTTGTCATAAACAAAATATATACAAAATTCAAAATCAAATTGACACTTGAATAATTACCAAATGCTTCATTTTCATGGGTCGATCTAACCAGGTTGTGGAGTTGTAATGCCCTAATCCTCCCAACCTTCCCAAATTGGTCAAACAAAAATGGAGCATGGAAAATGAGAGAGAGATTGTATTCTTATGACAAAATGTAACCATCTATTCAAAAATTTTACGGCTCGCTCCGCTCGCCAATATAGAATAAAGTTGTTTATATACATGTACGGATGACTTAATTTAAAAACAAATGAAAACTTCATATCTTAAAAAAATTTCTGGCTCGCTACGCTCGCCAGTTTACCTATAAACTAAAGTAAATGAATCAACTCCCCTCCCCACCCCATTTCTTAATTAGATAAGTAGTCTTGAGGTTCACGTTTTTCGTCTCGACCTTTTTTTTTTTTTTTGCTTGTCAGTTTTTCCGTGAACAATTTTCTTCGAGCTGAAACCTTGCCCCCCCCCCCCCCCTTTTATGAAATCCTAGATCCGCCACTGGGATCACTGACGAGGGTTAAGTATCCAAAACGTGCACGTCTGGTTCATGCTGCAAATTTATCTGTTCTTAAATGATGCTATTGAACTTGAAAACGTTTAATATAATAATAACCAATAACATAATTATATTTGAAGGGAAAAAGAAACATACTCACATATTGGACGTTCATGAAAAATATCCTGCTTCCTTTGTTCTTTATCTCTGCCGGTATTACTTGTTGTTGTTGTTTTTTTTTTTTTATTATTATTATTTTCATTATTATTCACATTCAATCATCAATTTTACACATTTCATTTATAATCTGAGTAGCGGACCCTATCAGAAAAAAAAATTACATTGATAGTACAAATATTACAATAAGATTACACACATCTCAACAAAGTTAAAGTAAGAACATCAAATGTTTCTACGAGAGTTATTTTAAATTCCTCCATTACTTTTCATATTTACTCAGTAATGTCCTTTTGATTTAGCAATAATATTTTTCAATATTTCGGGTAAACAAAATAGATAGTACAAATATTGCAATAAGATTACACACATCTCAACAAAGTTAAAGTATGAACATCAAATGTTTCTACGAGAGTTATTTTAAATTCCTCCATTTCTTTTCATATTTACTTAAGAAATGACTGTAATAATTTTTCTGTCTATCGATGTATAGACAAAAACCGATGCACAAACTATATAATCCGCGAAGCGGATTATATTTTGTTTGTGCATCGGTTTTTGTCTATACATCGATAGACAGAAAAATTATTACAATCATTTCTTATAATTTAATTAAATCACTATTTAATCATCTAGTTTATTTTGCAATTGAAGTCATTTTAGCGTGGTTTTCAAATTCAGAAAATATCACACCATGTTCACCGAGTGAAAAGTCTACAATTGTTTTATTATATAGTGGACTTAATCAGTATTTATAAAGTTACCTTTTCGAAATGGCTTACATCGACTTTTCTTTGAAAATGTTTCAAGACATGTTAATATCAGCATTTTCTGTCGCTGAATTATCCTGAACGTAATGGAATTCATTCAATGAGTCAAATGAAGAATATTTCAGAGTCAGTACATAGGCTTAAAATTCAAAAATTTGAGCTCAGCTTCAGGGTCCTTGCTGCTGTTTATACGAAATGACGTTAATGACGTCACAGATATAAATTTCGCGCGTTTTCGATATTTCATGGTAAACCGGAAGCAAGAGTTTTCGCGGTAGTGATATTTAATGAAATTGCCCCTCACAGGTCAATATGATGAGACAATGACTCGTCACGTGACAGTTCTCAGCCAATAAGAGTGGGAATATAAACAGACTATATAATAATTTTCAATATTTCGGGTAAACAAAATTTCTTGAAGGGCAATATTAAATTTTGGTATTATTTCATTAATCTTATAAATAAGAATTGACTATTCAATTTTGACAGTTTATTGGAGTATGAAGTTTGGTTTGTCGCATCACAAATTGTGTAAAACCGCGTAGCGTAGCGAAGCGGTTTTACGCAAAATTTGTGATGCGACAAACCAAACTTCATAGTCAATAGTCAATTCTTATAATTTCCAAACCCAAATTTATCCCAAATTTCACAAATATACCCAAGAAATTAGTAATTTAATACATTGCGTATGAAAATATCAACTCTGTAGGGCCCCTAGGCGAACTAGTTCCCAGACGAAATAGATATAATGTATACGTTGCTAGTTAAAGGCAGCAAATGTGTCAAAAATATTCGTTCCCCATCTGGAGCCCCATTTTACCAATCCATTACATCATCCGATGATATGACGTAACATTTTGATGACGCGTTCTGCAGTTCAAGTTCAAGGTCGCCGACATGGCAGTTATGTGTTTGGATTGTACACGCAGGAGCTGGGAGTTTATACAGACAGATTCTCTGTACTTATAGATCTAATACTTGCAGAAAACGGCATGATTATGATCTATTGGTATCAGAATACCTTCCTAGGATTTAGTTATTTCATAAGTGACAAGTTAATTGTGAAAATTCATGACGATACTGTATCCTGATCGAGGCCGAGGTAGGTCGCCGTCTTTTGATCTCTTAATTTTCTATTCGCTGTCAATATTTTCTCCTAAATTCTTCGTCTCGCCGAAAATATATCTTTAGAAAAGTTTCTAGTTTCAATACGTCATAGGTTCAGAACGATTGTACCTCATAGAAATCATTTGAAACAAATTTAGTCACTTAAAGTTAGGGAGTTAGGCAGTTTATTGCTGCCAATTGACTACATATTTATCGACTAACTTATTTATAACAGTGCATATAGTTTGAAGCAAATTTCTACCCTTTTTTCGTATGCGAAAATATTGAAAATACGTATTTTAAAGTTTGATCATTTTCTGGCTCTGTCACTGTAGGCAAAACATTTGTAGGACATTTTTCGATTTTAACGAATAACTGTAATCTATGAGTGTGTCAAAATTAACCAAGTTCTTGGCTAAACCGTACTATCCACCCAATAATTACACAGACTTTCGTCAACCCATTCTGCTATCTGACAGTAAAGGGTTTTCTATTCAGCAAGAATGTGATGATCCTGTCTCAATAAAGTTCTGGTGTAAATCAGGTGCCAATACTTGTACTCAAATTAGTTATCTCAAGGAAAAACTCCAAGGTGCTGTTGACAATCATCATAGAGTATTGCTTTACTCGTGGTTAGGCACATGTGACGTCACTAAGAAGGAAGGTCCAAATATATCGGTACGTGTGACAGATAACTCGACAAAGGAGGAAATAATATCAGAATATAGAGATCTCCTACGTTTCCTTGAACCATTTGGGGATAAGGTGATCCTCAAAATTGTCAACTTGCAACCTGTTTCAATCAAATTGTGGAACAAATGTAAAGGTTTATCAAACAGTGACGATATCGATCAACAGGAAACACAAATATTCGAACAAGTACAGGACATCAACAGATCACTACAGGAGTTGTGTGACACACATGAGATTGAGTTAATCAATTTCACTAGCTTCCTGTGGAAAAGTCGAGGTGGAAAAAAGGGGAAAAATCGTTACTCAATAAATGAGAAACTGTTACAGGACGGTGTGCACCCAGGACCACTTTTGAGCCAAGTCTGGATCCGACATCTTTTGCTTAACATTGACAAAGTGTGTAAACCAGGAACACATCCAGACGACGTGCTCAGACTTGATCCAAACAGTTCAGAGGCTGACGAGTTCCTCTCAGCAGAGGAATATTAAGTGTAAGTGAGAATAAGCTACATTTCTGGTAGACTTCTAAAGTGATCCAGTCTATAAATACAAAATGTAAAACTGATCGTATGAACAGGTAAATTTAGAAAAAAAAAAAAAAAAAAAAAAAAAAAAAAAAAAAAAAAAATCTATTTTTTCTTCTGTTTATTCTTAGGCGGATTACTGCTGCCAAGAAAACCTTATCAAAGATATTGATTTTTGTACAATTTGATCATTACTTACAACACACTATAATACAAATCAAGCATCCAATACAGCGAATATGGCTAGTGGATTCCATGCCTCGACTCCAATCTATGCCTACGACAGGTTTAAGCGAACTAGACTTCCTAGTAGTGTATGTTCAAGATGCGACAGTGAACTAGGAGAAGGCGAATTACGAGTAAAGTGTTCTGTATGCGACCTAAATTACTGCATTCCCTGCTCAAAAATGTCAAGATCGCTTGTGCAGGTCATCCTAGAAGGCGAGGATGGAAACATAAAATGGACATGCAATCCATGCAAATCAAATTTCCCCACATTTAGCAGTTTGAAGATTGCAATTGATAACTTGGACACCAAGAATTCACAACGTTTAGATTCGTTGGAAAATATGATGTCAAATATTGACAAAAACCTTCAGTCAAAGGTCAGGAATGAAGTAAAATGTATGAAGGAAGAGGTCAAAAAGGAGGTCAAGGATTCAATTATGGACATGGTTAAATCAGAAATTAAATCAGAAATTAGGGAGAATGAAGAAAGGAAAAACAGATCCTCCAATATTGTCCTGTTTCAATTGCCAGAATCAGACAGCCGTGATCCTGAAGTCCGGAAAGAGTTTGATAATACAAATGTTAAAAACTTGTTGTCGAGCCTGGAAATCCAGGAATTCGAAATTAAAGCAATGTTTAGACTTGGAAAAGCCACTCTGGACAAAATCAGACCACTTAAACTCATCCTTGCGGACAAAAAGGTCAAAAAGCAAATTTTGGATAGTGCCAAAAACATTCCTGAGTAGCACCAAGTGACCTAAGAAGGGTTATAATCTCAAAAGACCTCACGCCCACTCAGAGGGAAGAATATAAAAAGAAAAGAGCTTTGAAAATTGCAGGTGATAATATAAGGAGAGCAGGAGACCAAGCTGCACCTAGTCTAACGTCTAACCCAACGCTGGCACATAACCAAAATGGAAACCTCCCACATACGCGTGCACATACTCAAAATATAAACTTCTTAAATATGTCACCAATTCAAGGAAGCAGATTAACGAATCGTCCCGCTGTGGTCAAAAACTCGTCTAATCCGGCAACAATCACCACACCACATGGAACGGCATCACAAAGTGTATTTTTCCAAGGATCACAGGTTACACCAAGTCAACTATTGCTTGATGGGGACAAAATGCTCTGTAACGTAGATGAAGAAAGTGAATCAACCCTCATGGGTCTTGACCTTAGTCAAACATTACCATATTCCGAAAACAGTAACTTTTTGAATAGTGAAGTATAGGATGCTGATTTTAACGTTGCACAAAGCTTTTATCATAGTGGAGCACTGAAAATATTTTACACAAATGCAGACTCTTTGTCGAACAAACGGAATGAACTTTCATGTCGCATAGACAATAATAATTATGATGTTATAGTTATAACCGAAAGTCTTCCAAAAATAGACAACACTGGGAAATTGAGGAGTGTGAATGGGCGTTAGATGGTTATTCACATGTATCCACTGGAAATCAACACAACGGTAGAGGGATAATTGTGTACATAAAAGACAGTATCCCATTCAGTGAATTAAAAATGGAAAGTGTTCATGAGGTGGAGAATGTGAGCATCAAAATAAAAGTAGGTAAACAAGAAACACTATTACTACAAGCTATATATCGCAGCCCCAACAGCAGTGATACAGCTTTGGATGATTTGAAGAAAATTTTCGAAGATAATACACAGTATACGTACAAAGCAATTCTTGGAGACTTCAACTTTAGGGAAATCAACAGGGAAAATGAAAGTACAACTACAAATGAAAACCATCTGGCTAGTAGATTCATAGAATTGTGCAGAGATAATTATCTCACTCAGCATGTAACACAACATACGAGATTCCGTGAAAACTGCCAACCCAGCACTCTTGATCTTATTTTAACCAATACGGACTTTATCATTGGAGATATTGATTATCTAGAACCATTAGGATCCAGTGATCACATTGTTTTATCGTTTGAATTGAATGTAAATAGTGTATATAATGCAGACGTCAGGAGTAAACCTCTTTACTTTAAGGCTAACTATGAACTCATAAACAACAAAATCAAGGATATAAACTGGGCAACAATATTGGAGGAAAAATCCATGGAGGAGGCTTGGACCACCTTCAGAGAAAACATATCAAAAATTGTAGAAGAAAACGTACCAGAGAGAATCGCCAAAGGTAAAACCAAGTACTACCAAACTCCATGGATGAACTCTCAAACAAAGGAAGCCATTAGAAGAAAGAAAAAGGCATGGCGAAAGCTCATTTACTGTCCAAATACGTACAACCACTATATTTACAGAAAAGTAAGGAACGAGGCTAGTTCAGCTGTAAAATTGGCTAAGAAAGAACACGAGCAAAGTATAGCAAAAAATATAAAAAAGGATCCAAAATCATTCTGGAGATACGTTAAGAGTAAAACTAAAATTAAAGAAAGCATACCTAACCTAAATTCAACAGATAACATGGCCGTAGACGATTTGATAGGGAAAACAACATTACTAAATAACTACTTTGTCTCAGTCTTCACAAAAGAGGATCTAACAGTGTTACCAACATTCGAAGAGAGGAATTACTCAACAACTCTAAATGAGATTCATTTTCAAGAAGAGGAAGTACTCAAACACCTGAAATGTCTAAATCCTACAAAATCTCAAGGAGTAGACGAGATTCACCCTAAACTTCTAAAAGAAACAGCGGAAAATATATGCAAACCTTTAACATTACTTTGTCAAAAATCAATCAACGAAGGAAAATTACCAAATGATTGGAAACTAGCAAATGTCACTGCCATTCATAAAAAAGGAAATAAATCGGATCCATCAAACTATCGACCGATTAGTCTAACCTCAATCTCATGTAAAATTATGGAAAAGATCATTAGAGATAGGATAGTGACACACATGGATGAAAATAAACTGTTCACTCCACATCAATTTGGATTTAGAAAGGGCCACTCTTGTACAACACAATTAATCGAGGTCATGGATGCTTGGACAAAACTATTAGATGAAAAATCAGATGTGGACATAATTTATTTTGATTTTCAAAAAGCATTCGATAAAGTTCCGCACTTTAGGCTACTCAAAAAACTATCAGCATATGGAATTAAAGGCAAAACACTAACATGGATAAAAGAATTTCTAACAGACAGGAAACAGAGGGTGATTCTAAATGGTAAATACTCTCCATGGGACAACATAACTTCGGGTATTCCGCAAGGCAGCGTCTTGGGACCTATCCTCTTTCTCATTTACATCAATGACTTGCCAGAAGTAGTTAGTAACCCAGTCAAATTATTTGCAGATGACACGAAACTATATGGCTCATCAAACGATCAAGAAGACCACAGAAAGATCCAACAGGACATCAACAATCTGATATCATGGTCGCACTCGTGGCAACTCACCTTCAACAAGGACAAATGTAAGCATCTTCATTTAGGCAGGGCAATCCTGCCAGATGATTACAGCTTATCGGAGCAAGTTATAGGAAAAATTGAATATGAAACAGATTTAGGAGTTCAAATAGACAACCAACTTAAATTTTCAAATTCACATTAACACAGCAGTAAAAAAGGCTAATCGCATGCTCGGTGTGATAAAAAGGAACTTTAAACACTTGGATAAGGATTCTTTCTTACATCTATACAAAAGCCTAGTGAGACCACACCTAGAATATGCTTCCTGTGCATGGTATACTCTGTACAAAAAAGATGCCATGGCTATCGAAAACACACAGCGTAGAGCAACAAAACTGATCTATGGAATTCAACATCTAAGTTATTCGGAGAGACTGCTCAACCTAGGTCTTCCATCATTAGAATATAGAAGAATAAGGGCAGACGTCATACAAGTCTACAAATACATTAACAATCTAGATGAAATGAGTAAACCACTTTTTGTAAAGAGCCAGGAAAACAGAACAAGAGGTAACAGCCAAAAACTTGTCAAAAGCCACTGCAGACTAGATGTGCGGAAAAACTGTTTTACAAATAGAGTCATCAATATATGGAACAGCTTACCAGACAACGTTGTGACAGCCAATACACTAAACTCGTTCAAAAGCAAACTTAACAACCACTGGAAAGGACAGCCACTCAAATTTGAGCCAACATGCCTAACCCCCCATTCTGAACATCAAAGATTAAGCAGAAATACAGGAACGGATCTGGAGAGTCGACAGACTAGATGATAGATCTCTCAACTAGGTAACAGGTAACAGGTAACAGAAACAGTGATCTTCGGTCCTTTTGAAGTTCTCAATCAAAACTTTTGCACGTTGTCGTTGACAGTCGTCAGTCACTGGAAAATTTCAAACGCAGGTACTTGCTACTGTTACGACGGGAATGTAATTTTGAAGAAAATAGCTGAAGTTTCTGTTTTTTCTCGTCATTTACTGATTTTTCTGTCTTTCATGAAATTTTAAGGACAGGAAATGGTCTAAGAAACTTCAAAAACAGGAGCATACTAGTAGCAACCGAACAACGCTGTAAAAACCACGTATACCGGTCGATCATCGAAATTGTCATAAAATTTTCATTAATTCTGATATCGTATTTATATCTAAGGGCTACTGTTAATAACACTATTTTTTCTTTGCATAATTATCATTCGAAAGCCGATCTTAGCAACATACTAAATGATTTTGATGGAAGTAGTTCCGGCTCTTCCGGTATTTTGTCGTGTTCATATGGGGTATGAGGTGTATTTCGCCATTTTTCTGACGATCATATTAACCAATCAAAATGCATAGATTGGTGTTAACAAATTTATTTGGAAATTATTAATAAATGAAATAAAAATTGCGAAGTTCGTCGTAGCTTCAACACTTTTTGAGAAAAGTCCTGACGCACGTGTACCTTGGTTGTACCTTTCACCACGGTCACGGAAGACCTAATTACCATTTGGATTATCAAAGTACCTTTTCACCCATTTTATTTTTGTGTCATTGATAAAAGAGGGAATGTGTATCATATTTAATCCACCATCCTTGCATTCACATATAAGTGTTTTTCTCTTGATTTAATACGGTTTTTTGATTCCAGATAAATTTATAAAATATTTGTTCCAGCTCCTAAAGGCCCCTTCACATATGGGCGAAAGCCCTCCGACGTCAACTTGCAAAATTCGTCTCCGTTTGCATATCAACGTTATGCTTCGTTGTCGACTTCGCGCGGATTCGTTTGTGAGCGTCTTGATTCGTTTCGGTTAGTTTTGTTCGTCGTTAATTTTTGAACATGTTCAAAATTTCTCAGCGAATAAAATTTTCGTCCATCATTCGTAAGTATTCGTTATAATGCGTTATTATGCGTTAATCATTCGGTATGCATTCGTTATACGTTCGTCGACGTTCGCAAGGGACTAGAATGTGACCTACTGTTTTGCATATTACACAACGTATTTGCATTCCAGGCGACTGAAAGCGCACCATTGCGATATTTTACTTATTAGTGCGACCTGTAACGAATAGCGACGATGCGTAAATAATTCAATCGGAATACGAATTATTGCGATAGGTTGACGATACGAAAGGAACAGCGAACGTTTTAGTAATAATCATTACAAAGGGTTACCACCGCATACGAATAGCAACGAAAATTAACTTTCGATTGCTTTTTGAAACATCTTACAAATTTATTTATTTTTATTGTGAAAAGGGAATTATTCTGGAAGTTACTTGCTCAAAATGGAAGATATATACACAACGTCTGGTTCTTCAATGTGCGACTGCAATAGCCCATTGGGAAGTGCTACGGCAACAACTCAACATCTATCAGTATATCAGATGCCGTATCAGATGGAGAAGAGAAGCCAGAGCAGGTCGTATCTGGAGAAGACCATGGTTGCATCACGACATGTGGTGCCAATTTGGAATTTATGATCAACTCATCGTTGAGCTCATGAGAGAAAATCCTAGAACCTACAAGAAATTGGACTTTTTCGGCTGCATATCACTGCTTCTGAAAAAAAAAAAAGAATTGATAAAGAAAACTATACTCCCAAAACAATTCAATCTTAATGAACTTCTGTTTTCTGAGTGGCCTTGATCTTTAAGAGATTAATAAGAATTTCATGTGTTAATGTTAATTAATTTTCCATATTAAAATCTGAAACGACTAGTTCATATCTATAACCTTGACCTTTAATCCTGAAATTACCTTGAATACCTTTGAGACAAAGCTCAGATCATGCAAAACATTTTATGAAGTCTGCTGAATTAGTATTTTCACATTCTATATATTATCATTGGTTAACAAATGACCTTGATCTTTTATAATAAGAAAAAGCTCACAATCAAAAACAATTTGTCGATGTATGATGATAATATGAACAGCCTTTACATGTACATTAGACGTTGTAATCCCCTCTTGATAATAATTATAACTCTTATATAATTATAGAACACATGGATGTATTTTTCTAACATAGTTTATATTCTTTCATATCATTTGGGCAAGAAATACATTTTAATGTATGTTTGAAATATTTTAAGTAAATGCTATAATTTAGCTATAAAGTGACCTTGACTTCTGAGCGACATTAAGTGACCTTTGACCCAAAAAATTCTTATGTATACATATTATATAAGGATATACATGTATGAGCTCAGACGGACAGATAGAGAGGTGGACAAAATGATGGACTCAATGACCAGCTTTTTTCGGTGATCATCAAAACATCAATAATATGCTTTCAACAAATAGTTCTTGAAATTTATTTTCACGTTTATAGTATATTACAAAACCAGCCACATAGTTCTTAAGGATTAGGACTACTAGGCCGATTTTCTTGCTGCTTTTTTCCCCTTTCCTCTTGGCATAATTGTACTTACTTCTGCTAGTCTACAGGAAATGCTTCGGAAGAGTTCGTGTCAATGCGCAACGCTGCGTAAACTTTCGCATATTTACGCTCCTAATCGCAAGTGAAAAAAACAAATACACAATGCTCATTCTAACGTGTCATTGCGCAAAGTCGTATCAATTCGCAGTGCTTCGTTTCTTATTCGCAATAAGCAGTTTCATTGCGTTTGCATTTCGTTATGATCATATTTTTGAACACCGTTTTCGTTCAAAATTCGTCAAGTTTTACTAATTTTAATCATTCGCAAGCTTTCGTTCTATGGATTCGTCTATATGTGAAGGGGCCTTAAGAGTTTGAATTCTGTACAAGACCATGAAATGTCAATGTCTCCACATAATCTCTCTTTACTTCCTGCTTTTATTCCTATCCAGATTGCCTGCGATTTTAAAATATTAAGTTTGAGTCCAGATATATCCCCAAATTTTGTTATGATTTCCATAGATTTTCTAAGAGATCTTTCACTGCCATCAATCTTTACTTGTTATCCCCTTGGTGTAATGTGGTCAGTAGTATTAGCGTCACTCCAATCGCACTAAAGAAATGCACTTCAGTGCATTTCTATTGTATTTATAGTATATTCTTTTGTTAAATTTGACATCTCAATTGATGGATGGGGTGTAGGTGTCCTTGGGTTCAAAAGAGTGCGACGCTCGTATTGTTGGTGAGTATAATAGGACATAGAGATCAAAGGAACGACTGGCTCATTAATTTGAATGGTGTCAATGTTGTATATGCCATGACTATGATGCAAGTATTTAAGAGCGACTGTGAAACCGAGGGTAAAGAGTCGACAAAGTGTGTGCCCCCCCCCCCCCCCCCCCTCACTCCTTCATAACTGGGGAAGGGGTAAGGAATGAAGCCGCCGAATGATATAAATTGTGATATAAGGTATTAATTACTTCATTCGATTTGAAAATGTCGGTCCGAATGGTTGTGTGCTCGACGGAATGTAAGGAAGTTTTTCCTCAGAATAATCCCTATGATTTTCGAATTCAAATCAACAAAGGATTGAAATTTGATGGTGATTGGACAATTGATTTGATAGAAATTTGTTTAGATAGCGTGACAAGAAGAGCTCAGAATGAAATATTTATTTATGCGGATATTTGCGACATGTCTTACATAAACCAAAATCAGACTCCATTGTTGCGTCGCGTCTATATGACAGACACAGGAAATATGGTGTTTCAAAATCCTTATCCTGTTCCTTTGCGTTGCAAGGATTTTGAATGCATCCATTTTTGGATCTTGGACAAGGACTCAAAGCCGGCCTCTTTTCTCTTAAAAGAAACGACACTTTCACTCGTATTTACAAGACAAGCATAAAAGGATGTTCATCTTGGGAGTTATCATCACTTTCAGTCTGGAAACAGAAGCGAACACATCATGCCGTTTGATATTAGAAAACAGTATATATCCGATCCTAAATTATGGGACTTGAAGAATTCAATTCTTGTAAAACGCAAAATGAGAGGTAGAAGAAAAGGAAAGAGATTATGGCACTATGTTAGGATCTATAATGTCAAGAACGATGTGTTGAAGACAAAAAGTGAAATACAGCAGGGTAGTGGGATCAATCCAAAAGCTGTAATGAAACCAGTTAGACCGGAACATGAGCCAGGTGATAAGAACGAGTTGGCTGAAGTAGCCAAATATGACTATGCTATAAGGAAGCTGTATCAGAGATTAACACCGGCCGAGGAATTTGCAGAGAGAGCCAAGTCTCAATACGAGCATGTCGTGAAGGAAGGCGGAATTCATATGCCCCTGAAGACATCAAAGGCGACCAAGCCTTTAAAGAAAGGCATCAAACCTTACATAGGAGGACCTCCAGGACGGAGAATTGCTCAAATGTAGAACTATAAAAGCAAATGAAAACAGGAGTGATCCTCATTTAGATTTATGTCATCATGTCGTCTACATCATGTCCAATATGCTTTAGGAAATTTTCTCGTTCAGATGCTATGAGAAGACATCTGAGAACTTCCCATGGAAACACAACACCGTATTCAAGCCCCAGTGAGCCAAAATCCAATGATGCGTATCCACCACCATCACCACCACCACCACCACAATCTCAAGAAGAACTTTGTCAGCAGCGGGAGTCATTCAAATTTCAACATCCTTTCACTATGATTGTTGCTGGTCCAACGATGAGTGGGAAAACTACGTGGATGAAGACCCTTTTGTTAAACAAAAGTAACGTCATCTTTCCTCCTCCGGACAGAATCGTATGGATCTACAAACGATGGCAGCCATTGTATGACGAACTCCAACGTCAAATACCAAAGATGCAGTTCATTCAAAATCTTCCTGTAGAAATGAACGATGATTCCTTTTTTGATATCAAAGAACGAACTTTCGTCATCATCGACGACATGATGAAAGATGCAACCGAAAACAAAGATGTGTGCGAGATGTTCATCGAGGGAGCTCGTCATCGTAATTTGAGTGTAGCATGTATCATGCAAAATTTATTCAATAAAGGCAAAGGAAATAGAACTATGAATCTCAACACGCAATATTTAATCGTCTTTAAAAATCCACGTGACCAACTACAAATTACTGCACTTGCCCGGCAGATGTTTCCGGGAAACTCTAGAAAACTCCTGGACGTCTATCAGAGAGCGGTCGAAAAACCCCATGGATCCCTGCTCATCGATTTCAAACAATCAACTCGAGAGTCTCAGCGTCTACTGCCTAATGTCTTGAAAAGTAGATCGGACCTAAAGAAAGTTTCGGATTCAAAAAGAGAGTACATATTTCCACAATGAACCTGTTAACGAAACAGAGGACGTCCATTACTCTAGCTGCGAAACGGATAGTGAGGAAGATGATAGAATGGAAGAAAGTGATGACGACACGTCCGGATTCGATCTATGGATTAATGAAATATGGGAAAAAAGAGACCCCGAATTTCAGACTAAAGTCGGTAATTTGATCAGTGCTGGAACATTAGAAGATGAGGCCCGAGATCGTGTCAAAAATGATATGATGGAAGTTGACCGGGAACTTTTATTGAACACATATAGTGACTTTTTAAAGAGATCCTTCTCCTTAATGAACTGTTCATTACACAAGAAAATTCGCCATAACATACTTTGTCAAGTTAACTTGAATGACATGTCTATAGAAGATGCCATTTCTCAAATTTTACATGCTTATAAAAACGACTTTGATGTTCTTTTCATTGAAAATGTATGAAGACAATAAAATACCAATTATTTCATATACCTGTTTTGTTATCTTATCATGTATCTTATTTGACACTATCAAATACGGAATGCATACAATCGTGTTGTCACACGTATAAATTGCTGTGTCAGTTTGTAATATTCGTACCTGTTGAAACACGATAATTAAGATACCCCGTCCAAATATCTTCTCGATCTTAACCAATTGTTCGTCCCTTTAAATCTTTAGAAATGCAGCACAAAAGGTTTTTCGCGGTAAATGAGCACTCATGTAATTTGAGTGGTTTAAAGACCTGCGATCAATTAACATATAAACAATTAGGAAATATACGTCAATTTGGTATCTTGTTCTGAATCAACAGTATCAATATCACATGTGAATTATACATTTAACCCTTACCCCTTCCCCAGTTATGAAGGGGTGGGGGGGGGGGGGCACACACTTTGTCGACTCTTTACCCTCGATTTCACAGTCGCTCTAAAATACTTGCATCATAGTCATGGCATATACAACATTGACACCATTCAAATTAATGAGCCAGCCGTTCCTTTGATCTCTATGTCCTATTATACTCACCAACAATACGAGCGTCGCACTCTTTTGAACCCAAGGACACCTACACCCCATCCATCAATTGAGATGTCAAATTTAACAAAAGAATATACTATAAATACAATAAAAATGCACTGAAGTGCATTTCTTTTGTGCGATTGGAGTGACGCTAATACTACTGTGGTCTGCTCTGTACATTTGTTTATTTTGCCATGAATTATCAATGTTTACATGCAATGAATTGACATGCCTTCAATCAAAATAATCGATTCCTAAATAAGATATCCCTCCCTACCCCACATTGTAATTACCAAACCTGTATAAACCTACTTGCAAGAGAAAGGAGGGGCAAGTAAAGAACACGTCATGTATACAGCATTCAGTCGCAATGCTGTCAATTTTCATTTGTAGAAATTATAAAAGTTCTGACTGTCAAACTGAAAATCTGGGATATTATTTTGCCTTTCTTTGAATGCATGTGACATCTCAACATCAACCAATAATTAAGTCTGTTCACCTACATGGTCCTTTTAAGAGGTCAAAATGCTTGGTCATTTTCTTGGACAGTTCTATGACAATTCTTGACAGAGCAAACAAAAATACATCCGAATTAGAAAAAAAAAAAAATGAAATTTCCATTTGATTTTTCCAATCCACCTTTTATGAATCTTTGGATGCACGCTTATTACACTAGATTCAGAAGTACAGTAGCTGTACAATTGTTTACTTGAAAAGTGGCAAAGAATAAGTTTCATTCTGCCCTCTGTTACGTGATATTGATTGTAGAATGCTACCACGGGGTTCAAAAGGGGGATACGAATACAGTCTATATACGAAAAAAATTACTCTACATGGGAGCTTTCTTTCCGTATACTATGTAGGTTTTAAAGGTCCTGTTTTGCCTAGTTGATCTCTGATCTCTAAAGGTAAAATGTAAACAATACCAGGGGATTATTAAGATCGACTTAAATATCATAGCACTTGACCTATTACTGACCTTGAACAAAATAACACTTAACTTACTGTTCTACAAGGTAGGTGAATACACATTTCAAATATTATGCATCAGTTTCGGGCGGATTTCGTCTCATCCTTTCAAATTCTTGATCAATTATCTAACAAAGATCAAACAAAACATCATGTTAAAGATGTATAATGATAAATTCTTTATTGTTTGTCGGGATATTTTAAAGTGACCGAACATGTATGATGGGTGTATTTTGTAAAATCGAAAGAGACCTCATCCTTGAAAATTCATATTCATTCATGACAAGATTGAGGTTACAGTAGTTTGCCATCTATCTTGCTCTGTTTTCAGTGATATCATTGCAATGTCTATAAGAAAGGAATAGAATAACAATAAGCAGAATGCACTAGAATATTAAGACAGCTTCTTGAAATAGAGAGTGTACATAAGAAAGATAATACTGTCACTTTTGATAGACTATACCTATCTAGTCAAGACGGTAAATTGGTATAAAGTATATTGTTAATGCTAAAAAAGAAGTGAATCCAAAAGGCTTTCACAGGTTTAATTCATAAAAATTACTAGTTTGTTATTTTATTCTATTGCAAAAAGTTATGAAAATGGTACAAATATACATGATCTAGAGTAACTTATAAAGTGAAGGATATAGTTATATAATAATACGGAAGTGTTCCAATGTGATGTTTCCGGACTTGTTTATCCGGAATTGGTTTTTGACTTTAGTATCGCCTCCAAAAAGTTTGATGCTTCCTGTGTTGATTGATTCGTTGTTTGTAGTTTTATACTGATTACAATACATTTTTGATGAGCCAAAGAGTAAGTTTGCACTTAGTTACATATTGTAGAATCTGTTGTTATCTATCTTTGTAAATGTACAGGAGTATTTTTGTACTTTTCTTTGTTGAACGGTAAAGGTCAAGGGTCAGCTAAGCCCAGCTGTATTATCGATCGTGGCACACTGTGAAATAATGATTGTGTTCTTCACGAATACTTACCTGGTTCACTCATTTGTGTAATCTGTGACTGTAATTTTTTGTGTAATCATCTATAATCATTTTCTATCATAAAAGTAACGATTTCTAAACCTTTCCTGTAATTTTTCTATATTTTGTATGCTTCTGTAAAACGTTACCAACACTTTGTTTACAAAAAGGGCATAATGTAAATATAAAGATTATTTCAGGAAACTTTGTACTTTATTCTGAGAGTCATTTTATTGATTGTATGTTGATTATAAGCATTGTTTCTTGATTGTAATTGTTTTTTATGTTATTTCAGTCTTTTACCCTCACTGGAGGAGGCAATAAATCATCATCCAAGATTGAGTTGTTTGATACACTGCACAGTAAAAGATCTGACTTTCATCAGCAGTCATCAACATGAGTATTCATTCAGACCCAGGTGTGAGGCGTTCCATGAGAACCAGGACACTGACCCTACCAGCGCATGAGGTGTACAAGCTGAAGTGCGATAAACATTATGCAGATCTATTGGAGATAAAGAATGATCTCGATTCTTGTGTTTTGGAAATTGATAAGGCCAAACAACATAAAGGAACTTTAGAGGCTTTAGAAAAACTACTAACTAGTGTCATTACTGCTTATACAAAGGCATCTGATAGATTTGCAGAATTCTTAACATCAGTACGTACTACAGAAAGCAAAAGCGAATTAACATATTTTGAGTCGCAGAGAGACAGGTTTCACTCAAAAGCCAACGCCGCTCATAACAAACTAAGGAACTTCTTGTCGTCAATAGAAGACTGTGACAAAAAGAGTAGAAAATCGTCGAGTTCACTAACGTCGTCCCATTCGAGTACACGTTCATCGGCATCTTCCATCCTAAAACGAAAGGAAGCTAAATTGGAAGCGCAACGTGCAAGGTTACGACATCTCGATGAAGAACTTGAATTGGAAGCGAGACTCGAAAAAGTCAGGGCTAAAAAAGAATTTGATATGATTGCGAGTGAAGTTAACGCTTTGAGGGAATCACCTGAGTAACCTAATATAGTTCCGAGCGTGTCTAGTGAACAACGTACTCGAGAATATGTTGAAAGTATTAGTCAAGATATGTGCACAACTCGTCCTGCAGATATGTGCAATGACAAACATGTACCGGTAGTTGACCCGTATATTAGTGAACAATCAGCTAATCTTATGTCTGATTTAAGGCCGCCAGCTAGCTTTCCGATTGCAAATTCTGTGCTTGACCCTACAGTGCAACCGTTCGCACCTAGGCAGGAATCAGTGCAAAACACTGCACTTGTTGACACTTTCACGAAACATCTTGTGAAGAGGGACCTTATTATGTCACGCCTATCTAAATATGACGACGACCCTATGATGTACGTTTCGTGGAAAGCCAGTTTTCAAACTATCATGAAAGAAATTGGAGCATCCGCTACTGAGGAACTCGAACTTCTGTGTCAAAAACTAGGACCCGAGTCTACTAAGCAGGCAAAAACTATTAAGGCATGCAATTCGCACAACCCGAGTGTTGCCATATCGAAAATATGGGAAAGACTAGATAAAAGGTTTGGTGCTCCTGAATTAGTAGAAAGATATCTACACAACAGGATTAAGGACTTTCCTGATATTACTACCGACAAATATCATTTGTTGTATGATCTCCTAGATCTCGCGTCCGAGATAGCTTCTATTAAGAGTCAGTCGAAATTCAGTTCTATCTTCGCTCATTTCGACTCTAGAACTGGCGTACAGGGACTTGCAGAAAAGTTACCGTGGAATCTAAAGGAGAAGTGGACTACCGAGGCCACTAAATATAAACAGTCAGATCATGTGATGTTCCCACCATTCTCGTTTTTCGTAAAATTTCTGGAAAACATGGCAGATATGAAAAATGATCCAGCATTTCACTTTGAGAGAAAGGGTACTCAGCGTAACCTTGGTCGCCAGCAAGGACAGCTTAATAAGCAAAACCAAGGTAAACCGGGTTTGCAGACACCGATAGTAAGTGCCAAGAAAACTGAAACTACTGATGTATCATCCGAATCCGCAAACTCTGTTATCTGCATACTTCACAAAAATGGGAAGCACACTTTGAATGACTGTTATCCGTTTCGACAAAAGCCGATTGCTGAACGCAAGAAACTGATCTTGACTAGTGGCATATGCTTCAAGTGTTGTAGTGGCAAGAAACACCGAGCTAAAAACTGTAAAACTGATGTGACGTGCAGCATTTGTAAGGAGAAAACCCACCCTACGGCTCTTCATGAGAACATGGAATCCGTCCGACAAACTGTGCCGCCGAAAACTGATATTGTTAACACGAAGATGCACGAAGGGGAGACGACTCCAAAAACTGTTGTCACTTCATGTACTAAGGTTCCGGGCGTGAGTAAATCATGCGCTAAGATAGTTCCGGTTCGTATTTTTCACGCGTCTGATCCACACAAGGTGATGTTGTCGTATGCGACCGTAGACGATCAAAGTAATCAAACACTGGCTACCTCATCCTTATTTGACTATTTTAATGTGCGCACTCCGGATGTTCGTTATACACTGGTATCTTGTTCGGGATCCGTGTCTGCTGCAGGGAGAATGGATGAAGGGTTTATAGTACAGTCCCTTGACGGAATTTGTGAATTTGCGATACCTCGCTTAGTCGAATGTAACGAACTGCCCAATAATAGGAATGAAATTCCTTCGAGTGAAGTAGCTAAACAGTACCCACACTTGCAGTGCATATCTACGCTCATTCCGCCTATTAATGATGGGGTTGGAATGGATCTGCTGATTGGACGTGATATTGTACGTGCTCATATAGTGCAAGATCAGTTAGTAGGGGAAGGTGATCAGCCTTTTGGACAGAAGCTACCATTAGGATGGGTGATCGTAGGTCAGATATGTTTAGGCGGAGCGCACATTCCCGATGTGAAAAGTTACAAAACTTTCATCTTTGGTAATGGTCGTCATTCGAACTTTGAACCGTGTGATAGTGAGATGACTATTCACCAAGACCAGATATTTAGTAAGACTGACCAAGATGAGAAGCTCGGACTTTCCGTAGAAGACCGACAGTTTTTAGACATTATGGAATCTTCGTTCCATCAGGATAGTGACGGACATTGGGTCGCACCACTTCCGTTCAAGAGTAACAGAACTATCTTACCAAATAACAGACCGCAAGCCTTGCGTCGTGCAAAGTCACTTGACTCTAGTTTGCGTAATGATCCTGTGAAATGTGAACATGTGATAGACTTCATGCAGAAGCTATTTGATAAGGGTCATATTGAGAAAGCTCCCGACTTACCTGTAGATTCAGAAAGATGGTACTTACCCATGTTCGGTATCTATCATCCCAGAAAACCTGGCTCGATCCGAGTTGTTTTCGATTCTTCAGCTCAGTTCCAAGGAACTTCGTTAAATGATGTTCTAATTAAAGGACCTGACCTAGCAAACAACCTTCAAGGTATTTTGATGCGATTTCGCAAGGAGAGATTCGCAGTATTAGCAGATGTTGAGCAAATGTTCCACAATTTTCGTGTGACGGAAGATCACCGTAACTACCTCAGGTTTTTGTGGCATGCCAACAATGACATCGAAGAACCGTTAACAGAATTTCGAATGACAGTGCATGTCTTCGGCAATAGGACATCCCCTGCCGTAGCGAACTATGGGATACGAAGAAGTGTGTTGTCCGCAGAGCCTGATGTGCAGGAATATGTTTGCCACAATTTCTATGTAGACGATGGACTTATGAGCTTCACTAGCGTTGAAAAAGCGGTTGATCTTGTGAAAAGAACTCAGCATGCGTTATATGATGGAGGAAGGTTACGCCTACACAAAGTTGCGTCGAATTCTACTGAGGTCCTTGCACAATTTCCCAAAGAAGACCTTGCGAAGGATTTGAAGAATCTTGACTTTGGGCATGATAGCCTACCCGAGCAAAGAAGCCTAGGAATAGCATGGGATATTATGACGGACTCATTCGTTTTTCGTGTAAATCCAGAGTCTAAGCCGTTCACCAGGAGAGGTGTATTATCTGTAATAAACAGCTTGTTCGACCCGATAGGAATTACTGCTCCAGTTACATTGGAGGGAAAACTTTTGCTTCGAGAGGCAATGACATTTACTTGTGATTGGGACGAGCCCCTTCCAGATATGTTTAGACTACATTTCGAAAAATGGGTCTATGAACTCAACTCTTTACAGAACTTTTCTGTACCTCGTATGTATTGCGATTTATCCGTTGAGGAATCATTACGCGTCGAGATCCACGTCTTCTCGGATGCCTCTAGAGATGCTGTGGCTGCTGTTGCTTTCATAAAGGTGTTCTCAGGAGATCGAAGTGAAGTTGGATTCTTGCTAGGAAAAGCTAAGGTGGCTCCCGCACATGGCCATACAATACCAAGACTTGAACTGTGTGCGGCAGTCCTGGCTGTCGAAATCGCAGAAATAGCGAGAGAACAGCTATGTTTGCAGAAGGATGTATTCACATTCTACACGGATAGCCAAGTGGTCCTTGGTTATATTTCGAATGACTCAAAACGCTTCCATGTCTACGTGGCGAATCGAGTGAGCAGAATTCGATCATTTTGTGGACCTGAATACTGGAGACATGTCACTTCGGATCAAAATCCCGCCGACGTGGCGACACGTGGTTGTAGTGCACTAAACTTACCTAATAGCATCTGGATCACAGGACCATCTTTCCTCGCGCATGGAAAATCTCTGGATCCATCTCAGACATATGATCTTGTAGATCCTGAGACAGATCAGGAAGTTCGCAAGAATGTTGTGAGCTTGAAAACTGCTTTTTTGCTGCCAAAGTTTTGGTGTGGACGCTTTGAAAGGATTTCCAAGTGGACTGGATTGGTTAGAGGGATTATGGTCATAAAGCGTATGTTAGCAAGGAGGGCTTCAAAGGAAGTAAATGAGCTGGATCTCAAAGAGAATGTCCAGAACTTCATCATAAAGCAAGTGCAACTGGAAAGGTACCCAGATGACATCCATGCCATAAGTAATGGTAAAGGTCCACCAAGAAACAGTACTCTTCTGTCTTTGAATCCCGTAATGGACCAGAACGGTATCCTTCGTGTTGGTGGTCGTGTTAGTCAAAGCAACATGATCTTAGATGGTAATGTAGCAACCAAACCAATTATCATCCCTAAGGACCATCACATTGGATTGCTATTGGTGCGTCATTTTCATGGTCAGGTACACCATCAGGGCAGGCATATCACAGAAGGAGCTATTAGATCAGCGGGTTACTGGATCGTTGGATGCCGCCGTTTGGTAAACTCAGTCATTCAGTCATGTTTAGAATGTAGGAAGCTTCGTGGGAAGTTGGGATGGACGCAGATGGCAGAACTTCCGCACGACAGATTGGAACCGGGACCTCCGTTCTCTTTCGTGGGCGTGGACGTCTTTGGCCCTTGGCCAGTCGTGGTTAGACGTACCACGCGTGGAGTTACCACCACATCTAAGCGCTGGGGTGTTCTCTTCACATGTCTTGTCTCCAGAGCAGTCCATGTAGAGCTTGTTGAAGAGATGAGTAGTAATGCGTTCATCAACGCATTACGGAGATTCTTAGCGATTCGTGGGCCTGTCAGACAGTTCCGTTCGGACAGAGGCTCTAACTTTATCGGAGCTGTGAAGGAACTAGGCATTAATGCATCTTTCATTGAAGATGGACCAGTAAAGCAATTTCTGACCCAAAATGGATCATCATGGATATTCAATCCACCGTACGCGCATCACTTCGGAGGAGCGTGGGAGCGCATGATCGGCGTATGTAGAAGAATTCTCGATGCCATTCTTCTAGAGAACAGATCAAAGGACCTAACCCATGAAACTTTATCTACGTTCATGGCTGAAGCTTGTGCGATTATGAATGGAAGGCCTTTGGTACCTGTGTCGACCGACCCTGAGTCACCATCAATTCTTACACCATCTCAGATTTTGACACATAAAGTTTCAAATTACGCAGGAAACCTTGATGTTACCGACTTTGGACGCAAAGATGCCATGAAGAGCCAATGGAAGCTGGTACAACATCTTGCAGACAACTTCTGGCGTCGTTGGCAAGCAGAATACATGCACTCATTGCAGGTTCGTCAGAAGTGGCAACTACCTGGAGAAACATTCAAAGAGCGCGACGTAGTTCTAGTGAAGGACGATGACTGTCGTAGAAATCAGTGGCCTTTAGGAGTCATTGACGAAGTCTATCCGAGCAAAGACTCTATGGTCCGTAAAGTGAAAGTTTCGATTGTACGCGGTAACTCTCGTGTGTCATATGTTAGACCGATATCAGAGCTTGTTCGTTTAGTAGAATTTCAGTGACATTGCTATTGTAATGTTTATATATGCTTTGTAAAGCAGGAACACTCTATTGTCATTCCATGACAAATGTTTATGATATGTTCATATATAATTGTTGAAATGAAACTCATTGTTTTTGAGTTCAGTGTTTAAAGTGAGAAATATATTTTTGAATCACTTTTTGTATTGA
Organism: Pinctada fucata; assembly: GCA_028142955.1. Classification (NCBI taxonomy): domain Eukaryota; kingdom Metazoa; phylum Mollusca; class Bivalvia; order Pterioida; family Pteriidae; genus Pinctada; species Pinctada fucata. Next base: position 31,561,009 of record AP027111.1, read on the forward strand.
TTTTCTAGAAGTAAAGCTTAATTGTAACTTGTAATATGTAAAATCCTTTAAATTTTTGTCCTGAAATTTTTGTGTAAGACTTCTGGCGATTTCCGGTAGAAATCGGAAGGGGAGTGTGATGTTTCCGGACTTGTTTATCCGGAATTGGTTTTTGACTTTAGTATCGCCTCCAAAAAGTTTGATGCTTCCTGTGTTGATTGATTCGTTGTTTGTAGTTTTATACTGATTACAATACATTTTTGATGAGCCAAAGAGTAAGTTTGCACTTAGTTACATATTGTAGAATCTGTTGTTATCTATCTTTGTAAATGTACAGGAGTATTTTTGTACTTTTCTTTGTTGAACGGTAAAGGTCAAGGGTCAGCTAAGCCCAGCTGTATTATCGATCGTGGCACACTGTGAAATAATGATTGTGTTCTTCACGAATACTTACCTGGTTCACTCATTTGTGTAATCTGTGACTGTAATTTTTTGTGTAATCATCTATAATCATTTTCTATCATAAAAGTAACGATTTCTAAACCTTTCCTGTAATTTTTCTATATTTTGTATGCTTCTGTAAAACGTTACCAACACTTTGTTTACAAAAAGGGCATAATGTAAATATAAAGATTATTTCAGGAAACTTTGTACTTTATTCTGAGAGTCATTTTATTGATTGTATGTTGATTATAAGCATTGTTTCTTGATTGTAATTGTTTTTTATGTTATTTCAGTCTTTTACCCTCACTGGAGGAGGCAATAAATCATCATCCAAGATTGAGTTGTTTGATACACTGCACATTCCAACTCTATACCTTCATGAAGAAAATTCCAAACCAATTTTTCCTGCACCAGACACGTGTTTCGAATATTAAATTCTCATCAGTGATGCTTCCAGCGGAGCCACCAAAATTTATTTTAGTAGCGCCCTCTTTAATGTTTTGAATTTTGATTTGTACATTTACTTTACAGAGAGTGCGCAGCTCCGAATTTCCTGTAGGTTCGATTCAGTAGCATATCCAAATAAAATATATGTTCAAAACAGCATAGGAGGGATGGTGCTAAAATGTTAACGATATTGCAATTGAGAGACATTTTTATAAAGTTTGGGAAAAATAAGAGAAACTGACAATTAACCAAACTTTTCGTCTTTATAAAACTTTTTAATTTTATTACATAATATGTCAATGTAAGAATACAACATATATAATATATCGGTTTAAAGTTTAAAAATCTTTATCCAAAATATAAAAAAACCCTCGCCGGAAAAGATTAAATAGTTGCAAATATTTGAATAACATAAAGCTGAGTAAAGAGTTTCAAATTTACAACAATAGGTTCGCAAGACAATTAAACTCTCACATGGGAGCATATTGACAAATTGACTTATCTTGAAAGTCTAAATATGTATAGATGCTTATGGTGTCATAGCAAGCTACGTTTTTATAAACGATGACGCATTACACATTTTTCATATACATGTAAAGATAGTTGTCTTTATTTCTTCGACCCTCTACTTCTTGATTCCTCCTCGTCTGATGTTTAAATCACTCTTCTTGATGATCGGTATCTTTGCTGATTCATGTTTTCTTCTAATCCACTCCATGTTGTTATCCAATGAGCCCATGAACTCTAAAGTGGATCTTTTATTTTCGTATACCTTCACGAAAGCCCCGGAGAGATCTTGACTTTGACCGCCACCATGACTGGCTTTGTCCCGTGTGTACCAGTAAGTTCCGTCCTCTGATTGTACATAGATTCTACCATTGAATTCGGCAATGCAAGGGGATGCCCTCTGAATCAGCTTCCATTTACTTTCTCCATCTAAGAAATTTTTAAAATTTTTCTTAATTATTATGTTTTAAACGAACATTACATGGGATGTTTAAAGATATTTTACTTTTGAATTGAGGAAGATTTTTGAGATCAATTTTACATACCACCCCCTCCAAATTATACAGTAGATGTATCATGGACACTAATTGATGGTGCTTCCATTTGTGATGTAATAGATGATACAAATGAGGCAAACTTGCTTTGATGAAGACCGGTAACATCTTTTTTGAACAGCTGTTTCCATTATACATATATACATATTGATAAAATTCACCACGCAACGGAAATTTGATTCACCGGGATATTCGTATTCTTACAATTCTGCACATCAATATATGCACAAGAAAAGAATTTATTACAGCTCACTGGATATTCCTGCCTTTAAAAAACGATGAAAAAAGAATTTGATACAATTCATGGACTTAATCTCTTGGACGACACAAAGAAGATGGGAGTTTTCCAATTCGTTACCTCCCTGAATAAACTTTTAAACTAATTTTAATGCACAAGACCCGTGTTTCGGATGGTAAATAATTATCAATGGTACTTCAAGCCAAAACGATTTTAACACGCAGCAAAATTTATTTTCGAAGCGGCTCCTAGTTTGTTTTTAATTTTTTAATTTTACGTGTCTACGTTGGATTTTATGCATCTACTATCTAGATATGGTATCCCTCTTTCCAGAATGATCAATAACATTCTGGACTGCGATTGAAGAGTCAACATTATCAAACAAGACATCATTTCGAATCGAAATCCTACTTAAATTTTGCCTTGCTTTCTCGAAATTGAGACTGAATAACTGATGGGCACTTCTTCGATGTTTATTGCATGCAGAGTGCGTAGCTCCAAATTTCCTGTAGGGTATCCCAAACGTTCATTGTTAGGACACTGGTATGGTCGATCCATTCTCTGTCAAAATTAGAAACCTGAACCTTTATTTTAAAAAGTTCTCGATAAATAGAACACAAGACCAACTTCTGACTTTTTAATAAAAACTAAAATTTAAGTGATATATATGGGAAGCTACGAACTACGAGAGAAAAAAAAATGAGATAGATATAAACTTACCATCTCCACCTCCTCCACCTTTTGACCCTCCACTATTTCCGCCACCTCCACCTCCTCCTCCACCTCCACCACCACCCCGGCTACCTGAATCAGATCCACTTGCACCTCTGCCCCCTGAAGAATGACCTGTACCCGACATTGAGAGATTCTTCATTTTGACATCAAGAAGTTCTCTTTCATATTCTTCCAAAGTGGCCCAGGGGATAAGTGTTGTATTCAGACTACGGGCCTTGCGAAAACATTGCACTGCCCTTTGTCTATCTCCCGTTTCGAGATAGCAATTGCACATTCCAAAATGTGCTTTCGTAAATGAATCACACGCTTGTGTGGCGACCTTATAATACTTCAACGCACCATCGTTGTCACCCTTTTCACTGCAAATATCGCCCATGTTGCAATTTGCCCAATGATACCAAGGTTCATCGGTTTCAGAATTGATACGCCCAAGATCTATTGCTTGAGTCAGAGCTTGTTCAGCTTCATTGGTTTGCTTTGGAGAACACATCATAAAGCCACTCCCAAAATCAGCCCATGCTTCTCCACAATTAGGATGTTTCGTGATTGTGTCTTTCAAAATTTCCATATAGCGAGGAAAATTTTGTTGAACCAATTCGTAATGGGCCCTTGCGATGCTACTTCGTGGATCCCTACTTGTTCTTCTAGCTGTATCGAAATCTATGAGCGCATTGTTCCTCTCGCCAATAATGCTGTAGGCTCTCCCCCGCCATAATAACCCTGTATAATTATTCGGATTGTTCCTCAGGAAAGCCGTAAACTGTGGTATTGAACCTGCCTTGTTACAACTAGAGAAAGTGGAAATAGCTCCGACCAAAGACATGTTACTTATTGTCCAGAGGAATCTTATTTTTCAATTTTAATCGACTTTCTGTTTGTGTCACACTAAACTTCACCTTCAAAGCCCTATTCCTTGTTTCTGTTTTCGGAAAAATAAAGATATGATGTATATATACTACCTGAATAAATGTTGATCCGAAAGTACTTTCAAAGTATTCTAAAAATAGTTCGATTAGACTATTTTGGGTCTCGTTTCATCGTTGGAAGAAGCAACCATGACGTTGTTGCCAATAATAGCAAAGCTACACGTCGTTTATCGATATCGCTTATGTCTCGTCTATTTAATAGTTTAAAGGTAGATCATCCCTCGGGTATCAAATGCTGATGTTTTATAACAACTTCTACCGTATATTCATGCCCATGTTTTTAATCTTGTACAAAAAATCTTCATCAATAAAATGAAAATCATGATATTATAAATATACTTTCAATTTAACGCTTCTGTACTTTAACATTAGTTAATATAAGAAAAGTAGACAAGTCCTTCTTTCAGTTAATAAAATACATTTTCCTAAGTATTTTAGTCTGACCACCTGTATGAGAACAGATGACAACTTTAACAAATACTTTTGAGAGTAGGAATGCTCTGTCTTAGAATTACACTTATAATATCTTCAGGTATGAACATATGCGTAAAATCTTATTTTAAGACCAGATGTGGATTTTAAAGAATTCGAAGGAACTTTTAGAACATCTGAAATCCACTCATTTTAGTAGAGTCCATTCGATCAAAGCCTTTGATTTTTCGACACTTTACACTACAATTCCACATTCTAAATTGAAAGAAAGACTCGCAAAAATTATAAGTAATGCGTTTACAAGTAAGAACGGTAATCGCAAATACAAATTTATTGTTGTTAACTATGACAAAACCTACTTTGTAAAAGAAAAGTCCGATTCTGAAAATAAGTACACTGAAACAGACATTATTCAGATGTTAAACTTTCTGATCGACAACATTTTTGTGGTGTTTGGAGGAAAGGTCTTCCAGCAAATTGTCGGAATTCCAATGGGGACCAATTGTGCCCCACTCCTTGCCGACATTTTCCTTTATTCGTACGAAGCTGAATTCACTCAATCTTTGGTCTCTGAAGGGAAAAGATACTTAGCTTCTGACTTCAACTTCACTTACAGATACATAGACGATGTGTTGTCCATCAATAATCCAAAATTCGCGGATTACCTGAGCAGTATCTATCCTTCGGAGCTTGAAGTCAAAGAAACTACAGAGACAAATAATTCAGCATCCTATTTGGACATAATGTTGTCCTATGACACTGATGGTCACATGAACACCTCACTCTATGACAAACGTGACGACTTCAATTTCAGCATTACAATCTTTCCTTTTCTGAGTAGCAACATCCCTTCATCGCCTGCTTATAGCGTGTTCTTATCTCAGTTGATACGCTATGCCAGAGCAAGTTCCAAATATACGGATTTTGTTCTGAGAGCTAGGCGTCTTTCAGATAAGCTTCTCAGTCAGGGATATGTTTGTGACCGACTAACATCGTCACTGAGGAAGTTCTACGGTCGATATGGGGAACTCGTCATACACTATGATGTCCCACTCTCCAGAATGGTGGATGATATTCTGTCATAGACCATTTGAACCATCCAACCAAAGATTGTACTCTATATCTTCCAAATGGAAGTAACCGGATGTGACAGTTCTACCGAATTGAAGCGACGGGTGTTGCATGCAAGCAGGAGATGCTTACTCTTCCTTCCTGGGCACCTGGTCTCACTCTCATATCGGGAATTCGTTTCTTTTCATATGGTGGAGGTTTTTGTTTGTTTGCTTTGGTTCCTGTTTTATCCTGATTTCGTATGCCTTCGGTTTCTGATTTTCTGAATTATCGATTTTGTGCTGTAAACAGGGATATGGTCATTATCCATATTTGTCATTTATATACGAGGATGCCCTATTGAATGTAATCCCATTGAATCGTATGTCCTATTGAAATAATTTTCCAATTTGAATCATCCAACTTGCGAAATAGTGAAGTGTTTGAGAGATCAAACGACCGTGAAACGAAATAAACAATAAGGGGACATTCCTTGATATTTGCTAAGTTCCTTAAGATCAATTATAGGAGCTGAGTGAAAAATTAATTCATTGTTCATTTGTTGGTGACATGTTGACAGGTGATGCTTACTCTTCCCTGGCACCTGATCTCCATCCGGATATGTTAACACGGTTCACTGTCTCGTTTAACATGCTTTATTTTCCATTTTGACCGGTTTGGTGTACTCTCTGGTTTTTAAAATATTTTTTAATTATATGTATTAAAAATATATTATATAACTTTTTAAATATTTTGTAATTAGCCCTCTGAAAAAAAAACATTCTTCGCTATTGTGTAACGTAACGTATTGATTATCATTAATACACTAATTGACCTTTGATCAGATGTTAATAGATTTGACATGGTGTTGAATTGACAAGCATCCATCATGGCTTTCGTTGCACTTTTGTGTTCTTGCTTCTTTTTGGGTTCGACCTTGACCTAACATGTAAGACAGATCTTTAATTGATCCCAACTATCAGTAATGTGCTCTTTGAAAACAATTTAAAGGAAAATACTGCTTGTTAAGTTTTGTACATTTATTGACAATGACAAATATGGATAATGACCATATCCCTGTCTACAGTACAAAATCGATAATACAGAAAATCAGAAACCGAAGGCATACAAAATCAGGACAAAACAGGAACCAAAGCAATCAAAAACAAAAACCTCCACCATATGAAAAGAAGCGAACTCCCGACATGAGAGTGAGACCAGGTGCCGCGGTGGATGACAAATATATAATATATGAAAATTTGTAAATAAAATGTTAAATGTAAATTACGGTGAACTCGACCGCCGGTCGACTCGACCGGCAAACAAATTCAATTATTATGTAACCTTGTCAAATAGACAAGCAATGTGGCTGCCAAATTGACAAGGGCAAGCCTCTACCGTCCAAACAATGAAATGAGTTCATAAAAAATATATACATAAATTAATTGGGTTCCAGCAGCGCCGGGTGAATATGTCATGCGTGCTGGAATATACAGTTCGTATTGATTGGTTAACGCCGTATCGAGTGGTTAGCGCCTGATCCATTTTAGGGTCAAAGAATCCAGGCTTGTAGGATTCATCCACCGCGACAAGGGTGTTGAGTCGTGGTCCGGGGAAGGAAGGCTGAAGTTGAGTCGTCATCCAGGGAAGGAAGGGTTGGCTCAGATGTTGCGCGAGAGGGGTTCATTGAACAGGAGGAACCGGAGTACCCGGGGAAAAACCTCCTATGACTAGGTGATCTGAAGTCGATTTGTCATCCGATTAGGAAGGCTGAAGTTGATACGTCATTCGGATAAAGAAGGCTGAGGCTGAGGCTGAGTCGTCATCCGGGGAAGGTTGAATCGTGCATGTGACCCACGGTTGAGAGGATGGCTGAAATGAGATAAACTAGCGACAGAAAAACTGTTATTTGTAAAGATTCACAAAACATAATTTCAGTAATAACTTAAAGATTTCAGTGCATATTCAATAATGAGTGACAATTGATTCCTTCTTAAACAGAAATTAACCAGAGTTAAAATTGGGAGGGTGGATGGGTTAAAAAATGGGTAAGGCCATGAAGCCCGATATTGGCCCTAATTTTGAACATTGAACTTCATAGAAGTTTTAAGTGTAATTTGACATTTTGAAACGTTCTCTACTGAATCACGAATCTATCTTTTGTAAACATTGCGGTTATCACTTGATTTTAGCCCTTTGAAAACACCAAATTGGCCATATTCCGCGAAAGAGATGCAAAAACTACATATCTCTATAAAATTAGCGATGGCCGCATGCATTAACTAAGATGAAAAAATCATATGTGAAAGATTATCATTATATCCCTTTTTCATAAATCTTTTATCTCAGTTACATGCGGCCACAATGAATTCTTCTACAAAAGACAAAATTCCTAGCAATTTTCGCCATGTTTTGTCAATAACGTCGAAATGACGTCACCTCATGACGTCATTACAGTTAAATGGCACTATGTTTGGTGATATTTTTCTTTTCTTTAACGATTTCAGTGCATATTCAATAATGAGTGACAATTGATTCCTTCTTAAACAGAAATTAACCAGAGTTAAAATTGGGATTATCCTTCACATATGATTTTTTCATCTTAGTTAATGCATTCAGCCTTCTTTATCCGGATGACGTAAAAGCGGTAAACATTCGTGTATTTTCATGAGAGATATCAAGTATTCCCCATGAAATTAATTTCTAGAGAAAAATCGAGGGCCGATTTAGGGGTCTCTTGGCCCTACTCCCTTACGTCTTGTCACACTGCCGCCTTCGAGAAAGAGGGAAGGTGCCCGGACGCGGATAAGTATTTGTACGCGATTTGCATGGTACTATAATTTTCATACGGTTGCACTATTTTTTTCTGCGCTACAATAAATTCAGATATTACATATTGGCCTTCGGCCGTAATATTTGATGTTATTGAAGGCTAAATAACCTTTGCTCAGATGTTAATAGATTTGACATGGTGTTGAATTGACATGGTGTTGAATTGACAATCACCCATCATGGCTTACGTTGCACTTTTGTGTTCTTGCTACTTTTTGGGTTCGACCTTGACCTTACATGTACGTACGACGGACTATGCATAAGACAGATCTTTAATTGATCCCAACTATCTTTAATGTGCTCTTTGAAAACAATTTAAAGGAAAATACTGCTTGTTAAGCTTTGTACATTTATTGGCAATATTTGGCCGCGGTGGATGACAAATATATAATTTATGAAAATTTGAAAATAAAATGTTAAATGTAAATTACGGTGAACTCGACCGCCGGTCGAATCGACCGGTAAACAAATTCAATTATTTTGTAACCTTGTCAAATAGACAAGCAATGTGGCTGCCAAATTGACAAGGGCGAGCCACTTGACGGTTAATTCGACCGTCCAAACAATGAAATGTGTTCATAAAAAATATATACATATATAATGTTTTGGAGCAATTGGGTTCCAGCAGCGCTGGGTGAATATACCATGCGTGCTGGAATATACAGTTCGTATTGAGTGGTTGACGACACTGATCGCAGATCACGCCAACATAGGTACCCCATAGACTAGGTTGGTGAACCACTCAGTATGAACTGAATATGTTTTTGATTCAAGACCAAAAATGAAAAATGAATTATTAAATAAATAAATAAGTAAGTAAATAAGTAAATAAATAAATAAATAAAAAGAAAGAAAGAAAGAAATAAAGAAAGAAAGAAAGAAAGAAAGAAAGAAGGGGGGTGAGGTGTATGAATGCCGTAGCAAACCAAAAAAAACTTAATTACCACCGCGGCCTTTGAATATTTGGGAGTGGGGAAGGTGGGGGGGGGGGGGGGAATTTGATAGTGACGCTATTACTATTCAAGTATGTTCTTTTCAATAATATCCAAAATACAACAAACATTGCAATTGAAGCTAATTGTAAGCCGTCATCCTAATTGTTTTGTAATTAGCCCTCTGAAAAAAAAAACATTCTTCGCTATTGTGTAACGTAACGTATTGATTATCATTAATACACTAAATATTGCCAATGTAGAAATATTACATCATCCACAAAAGGATGTTTTTGAAATGGAAGTTTTTATTTAAGAAATAGAACGATCATTACAATAGAAAGTAGTTACCAAGATGTTCGATAAGAAATCGATTAAAAATCTTTTTTGGAAATCCGTAGATATGGCATGTAAAAACTAAACATATGTTTACTTACAATATTCAATTATCGAAAATGACTTTTTTACTTATATGTACCGATACATATGTATAGATACCGGTACGATAGACAGATTGAATTTTTATTAAAGATGCCCCAAAGAAAAAATTGAATTGTAAATACACACTGCACAGTATGACAAAAGCAGAGGCAGGAATGAAATTCTGTGCAGCGGTTTCAGAGGAGAATGCGTCAGCCAATCAGAAACTCAGCTGCCATACTTGTTGACCGATCGGCACAAAAAACACAAACTTGGTACAGGACCGTGAGTACTTGATTCCTGTCAGGTTTCGTGAAACTCTTTGCGGCAGTTCAGATGAGGAAGTTGAAAGTTTACGACATACGCCGACGGACAGACAACGGACGGTACGCTATGACAATAGCTCAACTGAGCTAAAAAGAATGATAAATAAGGATTACTATCCGAAACACGTGTCTGGTGCATTAAAATTTGTTGTAAATGTTAATCAAGAAGGTAACAAGTTCGAATAATCAATGTTCTTTTTTTTAATTCTTAAATAGGTCACAGACAGTACAGCCAATGGCACGTAAGAGGAAGAAATCGAACCCAGCCAGCGGAGACACAACGACTCCAAAAACAAAAAAGATACGGCTTGATAGCGTGTAAGTTTACGGAATAATACATCAAACCAGTCAAAGATATCAAAATGCAATGGGGTGTTTGTAATTCTTTCTTTGCATTTGCATGAACTTATTCCATTAAAAAGCATATTCAAAAAGAAAAAAGTTACATCCTATTTAATAGTAAATGTGAGGTCCCTTAAAATGTTTCCGGGGAGGGGGAGCAGACCAGGGGTCCGGGCTATGACTTTTAGAAAATTGTGGGGAAGGGGACTAGTCAAGAACATCCCGCCTCCTACATATCTGGGCAAGACAAAGATATATATTTCATTGGAAACATCTTTGCAAGGGAAGATCATGTTAAACGTCTTCAAATTCATAAGCATCATTTAAAAGCAGATAAATTTACAGCATGGACCAGACACAATGGGTCACATGCACGTTTCGGGTATTTAACCGTCGTCAGTCAGTGATCCTCAATGTAGACAATGGAATATGGCCAAAATATGTGGAAAGTATGTCCAAAATATACCGAAAGACGTAACAAGATGGCTGGGATATGATGCTACATGACCCAGGTTTTAGAAATTTGAGAAAATTTGTAAACAGAAATTTTCGAATGCGTTTGAAGAAACGACCAACCGAAATTGATCGAACTTGGCTAAATGTGCCCTCGTTATCAGAACTGAATCAAGATGGCCATTCACCAAGAGTTAACGGTGAAATGCGACAATTGGGGTGTTTTGTAACATTGCTCTTACAACGGATTTCAAACACAAAGATTGCCATTGTAAATAAAAGTGAATTGATAGCTAAAAGAAGGGAGGAGATCTCCAACAAAACCCCGTTGCAGCACCAACAGCAGAACACCAAAATACCCGATGCAAAACACAAAAGACGAGTGAAGTATGAGACGGAAAAGAGACATACGACATGTAAACATCAAACACAAAAGACTACACATAAACCGACGAGACCAATGGGCAATCGGTGCCGACTTTGGACGGCCATTCGTCAAGCAAGTAGCAAATGGTGTGATTGTCCTGGATTACGTGCGCACAACCCTCTCACTTCTCCAATTACCCAGAGGTCTCGAAGAACGTACAATCGTGGTGTAAAACAACCTCCTCACTGTAAGATGACCTCACACAAACAAGACCGCAAAACGTAGAGGCCCCAGAAACACAGATGAATATGTAAATGGATATAAAAAGAGGGCGTGCGTAATACAGTCCGTGCTCTGCCGGCTGTAGCGAGCACATGTATGTAATCACCCGAGGAGTCCGACTGACATTCAGAGAGAACAGGTGGTCGGGGCCCTGTCTTCTCTAAAGATGTTTGGACAGAGCCCGTCATGGAGTCCCGTCGTCACTGTCAGTCAGAATGCAAGGATGCGCTTGTACAAGACTGTAGATTGGTCCAGTACCAAGCCTAGTGTCCGTCTGGTGACATTAGGATCATATCCAATCCACGGTATAAAAGGCGTTTGATGATTCTGACGCATATTCGATGGTTATGCTGCCTACCTTTGATCTTTCTAATTTTGTTTATCATATCACCATAGAAGACAGGTTGTGTAATACCAAAAGTAATGTACTCTGTTGCGTGTATAGATCCGAATTTTAAAAGAAGTTGATTGTAATTTTTTTTAAATTTCCAGAAAGTCTAACTAGTTTATGAAAGCGGAAACCTTGACCTAAAATTTTTTTGGTAATTTGTAAATTTCTACTGTGAAAATCCAAAATATCAGTACATGCTCTAGCGTACCGGATGAGCTGTGATATGTAAATGCCGTATGACGGTAATCTTGGATGATCACCGTCAAGCCAGGGGAAATTTACTATGTTGAATCCAGAATCATCCCTTTTGTCATATACACTTGTGTGAATCTTTCCGTTTACAATTTTGATATTTAGGTCCAAAAACGGTGTTTCTGTATTTGTAACGTTTGCCTTGTTAAGTGTTAATTCTCGTGGATAAATTTCATTCTTATATAATTCAAAAGCAGAATTGTCAATAGTTAGAATATCATCCAGATACCTAGAAGTATTATTGAAACATTTCAGATCATCAAATTTTCTTTGCTTTTGAAGATTTTGGATGAATTCTTTTTCATTAGTGTATAAAAATAAATCTGCAACAAGAGGCGCACAGTTAGTACCCATAGGAATTCCTACAACCTGCTAATCCGGATTATCAGGACTCTTAACATATGAATATGTAGAGTCCTGACTGGGTCCCTTGTCTCAAAGTGCAGTCCAAGTCGTGTCAAATTTGCGAAGTAAATAAAAATACTTCAAGCACTGTCATGTACAATTCTTTGGTACATATATATTCAAGAGGCTCTCAGCTCTTACTTTGCATGGATAATTTATTCCAAATAAGTCCACATACTTTAATAAACACTTTTCTCTCTGGCCTCTCCTCTTTTGTGTCAAATTTCCTCCATTTTTTATGTTGAGGCAACTTGACCAAATGTCTAAGTCACTCCATCCTTGTTTCCGGTGGAATGCCAGTAACCCAGCTGTTTTGGTGGAAGAAACCGAAGTACTCAGAGTAAAACAACCACTGATCCTAGGGGAATGACCAAAAACACCTGGGCAGTCTGTTTGGACCACCCAGTTGCACTGTCACCTGACCGAATATCAGCCGATGCAACACATATGGTACACTGGTTCCCGATTTCCTCTGACCAGATACTGTAGTCCGACAAAGCCTTAAGATATGGCTATAAAATGTCGAAATAATGTTCCAAACGAATAGATGGCGATGTCTGGAGGAAATATATACCATTTTATCCAAAGGATGGATTGAAAATTGGCCAGTATCACACAGATTGCACAAAGAAAATCTGACAAACTGTCTACATTGGTTGGGCAACCGGAAACAAGGATGGATTGATTTAGTAATTTGGTCGAGTTGTCCCAACATAAAAAATAGAGGAAATTTTGAGAGGCCAGTGAGAAAAGTGTGTATTAAAGTATGTGGATTTAGTTGGGATAAATTGTCCATGCAAAGTAAGAGCTGGTAGCCTCTTGAATAGATATGGACCGAAGAATTTTCCATGAAAGCTCTCAAAGTATTTTAATTACTATCGTCTTCAATTTTTTGCGCAGATATACTTTAAGACAAGGGACCCAGTCAGGACTCTACATATTCAAATGTTAAGAGTCCTGATAATCCGGACTAACAACCTGCTTGTATAGATCCTCACCAAATCTAACTTAATATTGTCCAAGAGGAAGGACAAGGCATTACACAGGTCACTACATGTCCATGATTTGTATGACCCGTAGTCTGTCGAGGAAAAGAAACCCTTCGATTCAGATGTACAAATTTAAGTTTTCCGCTCTCGATCAAAACACCATTTAATGAGATTAGATAATTGATCATTAATTTTGTCATGAGGAAGTGTGGTGTACATATTAGAGAAGTCGTATGAAGAAATCGTATAGGCTTGGAAATTTCCAGATATCATTTTGTCAATCACATCCCCCAAAATAAATTTATATCGTTCCTGTTTAGAACTGTTTCACAATATCTAGTTACGTGTTCTTTAATGGCAGTTAGTGCTGACGCAAGATTTCTAGACAAAATTGTAGTGGAGCAGTTACTAGAATTAGCAATAAATCGAAATTTGTAAGGAGACTTGTGCAGTTTCGGTATGCAATATAGTGTTGGGAGATCCAATTTACAAATAGAGATATTGAATGAAGACAGTTCACTGTTATGCTTGCTTAAAATGTTAGATGCACTTTCATTGCTTTTGATATATGTATTAGTAGACGAAAGTTCCGAAACCAAAGTTGATATGTAGTAACGTTTTCAAATGATAATGGTGTTGTTGGCTGCTTTATCAGCTGGTGCAAAGACATATTTTTCATGTAAGTTACTTAGTTTGGATTTGAAATATCTTTCTGATTTGGAACGTGGATTTTGAAAAAGATGAGGGTTTTTATGGAAGTTATCTATTCGAATATCCGTTATATCTAAAATGAGGTTTTTCCAGTCACTCAGAGCATGCGGTTCGAATCCTTCTGATTTACAACATTTTTTCGTATAATTATCTAAGGCTTCCGTAAGCACCTCGCGGCATTAGACAAAATCTATCTTGGATGGGATTCTATACTTAGGTCCTTTTTAAGAAGACCATGGAGCTGTCTGTCTTGGATAATTGAAAAGTCACCTGACGGGCCCTGTCCAAGCTCCATGACGGGCCCTGTCCAAACCTCTTTAGAGAAGACAGGGCCCCGACCACCTGTCCTCTCTGAATGTCAGTCGGACTCCTCGGGTGATAACATACATGAGCTCGCGGCGGCAGAGCACGGATTGTATTACGTACGCCCTCTTTTTATATCCATTTACAAATTCTTCTGTGTTGCTTGGGCCCTGTGTTTTGCGGTCTTGTTTGTGTGTGGTCATCTGACAGTGAGGAGGTTGTTTTACACCACAATTATACGTTCTTCGAGACCTCTGGGTAATCGGAAAAGTGGGAGGGTTGTGCGCACGTAATCCAGGATAACCATACCTTCTGCTATTTCCGTGGCAGATGGCCGTCCTAAGTCGGCACCGGTTGTCCATTGGTCTCGTTGGTTTATATGTAGTCCTTTGTGTTTGATGTTTCTGTGTTGTGCGTTGACGTTCCTTGTCCCTTACGCGTCTCTTTGTGCTTGTCTGCTTTGTGTTTTTGCATTGGGTGTTTTGAAAACAGGGGATGCTTACTCCTCCCGGGCACCTGGTCCCACCTCTAGCTTGCTAGGGGTCCGTCGATGTTTAATTTAATTGCTCTATTGTGAGTGCTGTTGAGATTATCGTCAGGATCTTCTTTAACTCATTGGAGTTTTGCTGTGGGTGCTACAACCTGGTGTTGTTGGAGATCCCCTCCTTTGTTCTGTAACAACATGGCCAGCTGGTTTGTAGAGATATTTAGAAGTTGCACATTCTCAAGAAGCAGGACACGATTCAAGTGTGTCAGCTTCCGATGTAACTTTATTATAGTTAAAAACAAAGTTTCGAAAAGGTTTCTTGTACTTATAACAAATAAGAGGTGGTTCTAAATTTTCAAAGTATTGAGGAATGGTACTTTGTATACGATGATCCCGAAAAATATTAGAGAGCTACCTTCCTTGTTTCTTCTATGTCCCTTTTCAACACTTTGTTTCAGAGAAGTGGCGTCTGTCTCCTACCATTGATGGGAAACAAGAACATGAAACGCCGTATTACGAATATTCTCTTGTTGATATGTAACTATTTCACAGGTCTATATAAATCCAACCGATAGTGCATATTATGCTAGCAATGGAACTTAGTCTGTTAGTGTAATACACTATATGTTTCAACAGGTTGTATAGTCCACCAGATTTCCTACAGGAGCTCGAGAAAGACAACTTCTGTAGAGTTGGAATGGCTATAGCAGAATCGTGCACACAGATGTATAGGGACGTTCTACACAAAGAAATAAAACCTGCAGATTTACTAAGAATGGTATCAACTACCTTAATTAGAGGTCCATTGACGAAGGCAGATTTGGCAAAAATTGAAAACGCAGAAAAAGATGGATACAAGGCTTTTGATATAACCCTAATGTACACACTGATACGCAACTTCTGCACAAAATTACCGTTCCCAACTCAAGGGTGGGGAAAAATTCCTCACCCCAATAATAAAAATCTCGCAGATGATTTGGAAAGGATCAGAATTATAAGAAACTCTTTTGTGCACCATGTATCCGACAGTCGGATGGAGGAACGTGAATACCAAAAGATATGGACTGACTTGAAGCAGGTAGCAAAAAGAATGGAGGAACGGTCACTTGGAAAATATCTGGAGGCACTCCAGGAACTGGAGACCTACATGTACAGACTGACGCATGCCAAGTGGAAGAAGATACTAGCAACATTCAATAAATGGATGGCTGAACGTAAGTTTCAAACTAAAAATCTAAAAATATTATTTCACAAAAATTAATACGTCCATCTTGGACAATGAAATCCGAATTCAATTCTGTGAAAGCTAATTGCTTTCGACAAGAGAACAAGTTTCGCAAACTGCAATCGACCGGTATAAGTATTAATATTTTCTATGTTTCAGATACAGTAAGGTCTGGTATTTTTCAGGCTTTCTATTCTTAAAATATATTTCTCGGTCATTAAAATGGATCCTTTGTCTTCATATAAGGTTGTTTTGAGCGTCGTCAACTTTCATTGATTTTCCCAAATACTGTTCTAAAAGCTTCTCCCAACCCCCCCCCCCCCCAAAAAAAAAAACCCCCCAATTGTTTAAAATGCTTTTCATGAAGAACTCTCCAAGACCCATCTACGCTTGTACACTTCCGATTTACATGTAGATATCTGGTCTCTTGTACATCATTGTCGATAGCTTATACAATACCGGAGCCTTTGTTTAGAACACTGGGGTATCTCGAAATAATTCCTCTAAATTCTTTTGAACTTAACCACGTATATAACTTACTGTACAGTAGGCCATTGTCACTTTTACCAATTAATTTTTATTTTCAAGTGGGAGTTGGAAAACGAAATCAGAATAAGAATGTAAAACTAAGACGTAGTCCACGTAATCACAAGAGTGGAGGCACGCAGGAAAAGACAAACCAAAGAACACAAGGTAAAGATAACAGAGTTTCATTACATTAATATGTCAAATATATACATACAATACCTTTATCAAAAGTTCATTTCATGAACGTAATGCCTTTTCACATAATACCCCAGCTTGGAATCTCTCTTACAGACTCAGTAGACAACGAACTGCCGAACTTGACTTATGAAGAAATCCGTATTGTACTTCTTGGGAAAACCGGAGCTGGAAAAAGTTCTACAGGCAACACCTTGCTTAGAAAGAAAACAGGAGCTGGGAAAAGTTCCGCAAGTAACACAATGCTGAAGAAGAAAACTGAATTCGAGACTGCATTTTCTCCAAAATCCTGCACCAAAGTTTGCCGTCGAAAAGAGATATTCCTTAGAGAGAAAAAGCTGGTCATTATTGACACCCCTGGGTTTTTTGATACGGACATAGATTCTGAAATCAAGGAGGAAAAACTCGCACAAGAAATTTCCAGGTGTGTAAGCATGAGTACGCCAGGTCCTCATGTATTTCTGTATGTACAAGCTCCTAACAAATTCTCTCAAGAAGAAACCAATAGCGTGCTGAAGTTTTTCAACTGCTTTGGAAAAAATGCAGAGAAGTTTATGATTTTCATCCTGACACGACTTGATGAACTTCAGAGAAATAATACAACATTAAAAAAGTACATGTCTGAAGTACCAGACCACTGGAAAGAGATTCTTAGAAAGTGTGACAACCGCGTAATTGGCATAGACAACACATCGGATGGTACCTTGGTACAAGATCACGTTTTAAAAAATATAATGGACCTCATTGAGGAAAATGGTGGTGAATTCTACACAAACAACATGTACAACGAGAATATGAAACGTTTACGAAAACTTGAGAGACAGCTATCGATAAAAGTGGACGAGAAATTCCAACACTGCGTCGGAGAACTAGAGATGAAGATGAAAAGTACGTACAAAAGGGAACTGGAAAAATTACGATCCGAGACGGATAAGGAACTGGAAAAAGTTCGCAGGGAGAGCACCGAGGATTTAAATGCGGTTAAAATGAAAGAAGTAAAGACAAAAGAAGAATTTACCAGGAAGCTTACAGATGTTGAATTAAGACTTAGGAAAGAACACGAAAAAGAACTTCGCAAAAATCTGAGGGATCTGCAAGAAAAACATGCGCAAGAAAAAGAGCAATTAAGAAGATCATTTGAACGGAAAGTAGATGATAAAAATGATAAAAGACGAGAGGGTAAGTTAGAAAACATGTTAAGGTTATAAACTTTGAAATTAATAATGAATAAAATAGCAATCCAAGGAATGCTTGTGTCGCCTGCGAAGCGGTTTGATTATTATTCTAGAAAGTGGATCAAAATTATTGGTATCAGTAAAAGTCTTTCCAAATGAAATTCATTTGAAATATCAGACCTCTTAATTACAAATTAAAAGATATGGTCATTCTCAAATTTTCAGACAAGAGTGTCAATCATCTAGGTCAAGGTCACTACGTAAAAATTGGTAACAAAAAGGTCTCATCATAAGAAATATTAAAGACCTACTACCTACCAATTAAAAGATATATACAACCTTAGAAAAGTAGGTCAAATATCTAGGTCAAGGTCAAAAGGTAAAAAATTATGGTATGTGTAGAATGGCATTGTTAAAAGGAAAATACATGTGAAATATCAAAACCCTATCACCTACCAATCAAAAGATATAGCCAATATTACTTTTCTTGAAAAGTAGATCAAATATCTAGGTCAAGGTCAAAAGGTCAAATATTATGTCTGTGTAGAAAGGTCCTGTCACAAGGAATACTCATGTGAAATACCAAAGCCCTATCACTTACCAATCAAAAGATATATCCATTCTTAATTTTTTTGAAAAGTAGGTCAAATATGTAGGTCAAGGTCAATAGGTCAAAAACCATGGTATGTGTAGGAAGGTCTTGTCACAAGGAATACACATGTGAAATATCAAAGCCCTATCACTTACCAATCAAAAGATATAGCGAATCTTATCTTTTTTCAAAAATAGGTCAAATATCTA
Source organism: Pinctada fucata (assembly GCA_028142955.1). Lineage (NCBI taxonomy): Eukaryota > Metazoa > Mollusca > Bivalvia > Pterioida > Pteriidae > Pinctada > Pinctada fucata. The sequence continues at coordinate 31,579,737 of AP027111.1, forward strand.
GGTCAAGGTCACAGGTCAAGAATTATGGTATTTGTAGAAAGGTCTTGCCACAAGGATTCCACATGTGAAATATCAAAGTCCTAACACTTACCAATCAAAAGATATAACCATTCTTAATTTTTTTGAAAAGTAGGTCAAATTTGTAGGTCAAGGCCACTAGGTCAAAAATTATGGTATGTGTAAGAAGGTCTTGTCACAAGGAATACACATGTGAAATATCAAAGCCTTATCACTTACCAATCAAAAGTTATGGGCTGTGACACCCAAAGTGTGACAGACAGACAGACTGACAGACGGACGGACGGACGGACGGACGGACAGACGGACAACGGACAAAGTGATCTCTAAGTGTCGCTATGCTTCGCAGGCGGCACAAAAAGCATATGCCAAAACATTAGAATTGGTTTTATTCATCATTTATTATTTTTCTTTGTCGTATGATATTTAAGGAGGTATTGAACACTTGGACGCTAAATCAATTTTTCTTAAAATTTCTGAAATTATATATTTCTTGTCTGTCCTTGACTATACAAACTTACATTTGATTCTATCCACAGGAAAATTTTCTACGAGACTTTGAAATATGCATAAATCGACGTTTTCGTGAATTTCTTGATGACGTCATAATATTGAAGTGTCATTCCTGTTCACGTAAAGCTATTGGAAATTAATTTTGATTTAACTTCCAAAATATCCATAAATATGTTGCACTTACATATGGAAAAGATGAAATGAATTGTGTTTTAAACACAGGCAGGATACTTGAATAAAAGATGACATTGTCGCTAAAAAATTTGCAATTTCGAGCCAATTTACTGTAGTTGCTAGTTAATTATTAGGAATCCTGTGGATGAATCTTTGTCAAAAACTATCAAAATTATCAAGAATGTCAAGAGATGATTTCATGATTAAATGGGAAAAATTGAATTTAGGATTAAAATATTACAAGGCTTTATATTTTCCAATTTTTTCTTCCAAATCGTCCATTTTAAATAAAGTGAAATCCGCTTTCCTGTAACGTAAATTTGTCAACGAACACACTGTGATGAAGATTTTATTTTCTATTTTATGCATGCTAAGTTTCAATGCAATACGTTTAGTAATAAAGTTTTTATTGCATTTTGAATGCGAAGGTTTGTGGCGCCATTTTTCCCAATAACGTCGAAATGACGTCGTGGTTTGCTCATGGATAAAACTCCCAAAGTCCTAAATTTCAAAACTCGACATAATTTCTTCAAATGACGCCGGATATTATTCAAACTTCATCAGGATACTCAAATGCGTATATCTATCAGAGTATCAAATGTTTTAAGGGAGTTAAGACTGTACTTTTCCTAGGAAGCGAGAAAACAAATAATGCCGCCGCCATCTTGGTGTTCAAACCCTCCTTAAAAAAAAACTTTTGCGTGAGCCTTTAACATATCGAAACAAGAAATACTTTGAATGGGGTCATGTTTAGATGTTATCTCCCTTTGATAAAAAATTTCGCAGAACTCTGATTATCTTTTTTGATACTAGTATTCTCCTTTGCAACACCAATGAATTGGAAACACCTTCACACATGGCAAATACTGGAGTATCTCTTTCCATTTGACAATAACCTGCTATTAAGAAATCTTTTAGACTCGCAAATCCTATCTTGAATTTGACCATATCTTTTGGTCAAGGAAGGTTATCTTCCAATTTGCAGATTCCGTCAAACAAGAAGGTTGTCGACCATTGTCCTGTTTGGCAAGTTTATTCAATTTCCAGATCTCCAACCAGTATATATAAAGATTTTCATCAAAGCTTGTGAGCGAATAGGCCAAAAGTTTCTCTCCCTAATGCGATTTTACTTATATTTCTTTTAAATATCTCTATAAAATTCTATTATTATAACATGAAATATTGCAATTCCTGGGTCAATTAATAAAGATGACTAGTTCATCGAATCATGTAATCGCATTTTGAAATTCGCCCCAAACAAAGTTTTCTAACAGGTTGCTAAGCCCTTGTGATCTTTTAAATAGCTCTTGAAAGGAATCTATATTAAAGTCAAAGGATAAGCCTTCGAATCGTCCGTTCGCTATACCCCATCTAAACTTTTCTGTTTAGTTCATTCCTATAAATCGCTTTGTGGAAGAGAAGTTAAAGTTTGGCATTTTGAAGATACTTTCAGTTTCATATTTATATTGCCATTTAGACGCCACAAGAAATATATGCACTTCTTGTTTTCCCTGACATGGTCGCCATAGCACTTTCTGTATAGACATAACCTCAGACAGTGCATGTTTTGTGGATATTGTTTTCATTTTCGTGCGTGAACATCGACGGAGGGTGCGGCTAGTCAAACAGGGGATGCTGCACATGGTCCCACCTCTAGCTTGCTAGAGGTCCGTCGATGCTCAATGTGGTGCTCTATTGTGAGTGTTGTTGAGATTTTCATCAGGATCTTCTTTATCTCACTTCTACATATACAATCAGAGAAGTTGACTTTGGGCAAAACCTGATACAGAAATATCCTTTATTATAATTGCGTATACATGTGTAGTAGTGGTATAGGTTCGATCTCCACAATGTTCTAATGGAACAACTGTCACAATATGTTGATGAACCATACAGCCATGTTAAAGATGGTGTTTGATTACGGTATTGAGAAGCTATATTTTGTCATTACATACGCCTCTACAAGAGAAGCCTTGCTTTATCAACACCAAGATACTATTAGTTTTACATAAATTGATACAGAAGTTTTTCAATGAATTGATACAGAATTTTATATTTCGATATTTTTTCTCATTTTAGGTCTGTGTGCTGTAATGTGAAGAAAACAAAGTGACATTGAGACTTTCATTTTTAGGAAAATGTATAATATTCACAGGAAATTTATGAACTTCATTTTGCTGTCCTACTTTCAGTGTTGCAACAACAGTATCTAACATCTTTTCCTCTTTGTATGAATCATAGAAAAAAAATAAAGCACAAAAATCACAATGGTGATACTAAAGTTCTTTAGACTACAAAAGTCAATGATAACGAAAACTGACACTTGTAATCATTCACGACATAGCAAAATTCTGATTCTGGGATATATTTTAGAATAAGATAGGATAAACTCTTCTATTTACACATATTTTCACCTGTTTCAACTTCCAAAGGTTCCATCAGGGATATAGCTAAGCGGTACAAGCTTACAATATTTCAAAGTGGAGCTCAACATAAACATCAAAGGAGTACCTAACGGTTATTTAGTCTCAAAGTCGAGAAGGCAAAGCAAAATCGTGAGAAAGGGGATTGGTTGAGATCAGTACCCAATTTCATAAAAATTCTAAAAAGAAAGTCTTAAGAAATTTTCATAAGTGAATCAAATGTTTCAAAGTATTTTCAATCAGATCGTATCATGTTTTCTCTTATCATAACTGGATACAAATCAGAAATTCAGAGACAAAACTTTGTTAATTGTCGTTTAAGTTACGAAATTTTTTTTAGCAAACTCGTACATGTTAGAGTTTTTGTGGAACTCGGCAGAGGAGTTATTACTACGATTGTCCCGATTGATCCTTATGCTATGTTTACACTTAGCCACGATCGCCCCGATTGCCCCGATTGATGTGAATCGTAGAGATCGTAGGAGAGCGTGGGGTTGACTCGTGACGATTGTAAGAAAGCGTGGTGGAATCGTGATGATCGTAGGAAATCGCAGAGATCGTGGCAAAATTTTCAAGATTATCAAACAATTTGCTACGATTGTCCCAATTGATCCTTACATCGTGAGAGAGCGTAATGGGGTGTAGAGAACGTGATGGAGCGTAGCAGAGCGTAACAGACCTTGGCAAAGCGCAACAGATCGTAATATCCGATCGTAGAAGATCTTGGTGAAACATGCTCTCCAACGCTCCACTACGATTTTACTCACGCTCTTTGACTATTTGTTACGGTTTCCACGAGTTAGTCCACGATCTACGAGATGTGTTGCGATTCCGATATTTCTATAATGAAAATTATTATAAAAAGACCTGTTTTTGTTGGATTACAAGAGTTTTTAACATCCTCAACAATTTCTAACATATGAAGAAGACTAAAAAAAGAAGTCTTGGTAATCAGTGAGGTGAAGAAACTTGAGAGAACGGGGTGAATCGTAACAAATCACTACCGTACTATAAGCGTAGTGGAGCATCGGAGAGCGTGTGAAAACCAATTTTATTTATAGGATCGTGGAGCTCCACGATTTCAATCGTGGACATCGTAGGGCATCGCGGTTAAGTGTAAACCTAGCATAATAATTAGCAATTTACCTGTAGGAAACAACCATCACAAAAGACAATATTCAAATAAATTCATCAGTGAAGACTGGACCCCGATCCTTTGTCCAAGATGAAAGTTGAGCAAAGCTCTGTAGTGGCTATAAACATGAGTTCGCACCAGTCGGTAAGGAATGTCGAACGCCCAACACTATTTCATATCCGTTATGGAATGTTTGTATTATATAGGGTCTTGTTCGTCACGTACCTTACAAAGAGAAAAACCGTGCGTTTCGGGGGCCCTTTGTGTACATGTATCTGGATGAGTAGGAGGGTTGTGACCACCTAATCCGGATAACTACACAATTTGATACTACTACGTGTACATGCATAGCATATGACGGTCCAAAAGGAAATGAAACATATATGTTATGATAAAGTCTCCATGACACAAAAAGTAAAAGATGAACATGTACATGTATTTACGGTGGCCGTAAAGGGCCACGTAAAAAATAGAATTATTTCGAGGGAACGAAATAATATTTCGAGGGAACGTTTTTTTTTTCGTTGGAACGAAATAATTTTTCGTTTCCAAGAAATAATATTTCGAGGGAACGAAATATTATTTCATGGAAATGAAATAATTTTCATTTTTCATACGGTCCTTTACGGCCACCGTATGTACATGTATACATGTATTTCATTTTCATAACATGTCGAATGAATAAATTCAGACAGCCATGAGAGATATGAAGGAGGTAATCACCGAATAAGATTTTTTTTATCATTTTTTTTTTTCACCGTATGAAAATTAATTCAGTGGTTCCGCCAGATATATTACCAAATGGTGTGCATAGTTGACAAACTGAGATTGTGAGCTTCCCGGACAGACAGTGCTATCGAAACCAACTCTTAGTAAGAACAAGGAGGAATATTCAATATCACGTGGAAACAACATATCACCAATTTTGACGATTTTTGGTATAGAAGGTGTACACATATGATGTTCACACAGGAGAATGATGCCAACGATCCACAAGAATATCCGACAAGAGAGAGATGGGAAGGGGCGGGTGTCATTGAGGGTTGTTGGTATCGAGCTACTAGCTGTGGATGTTCATTGTTCTGAGAAAAAAAAATTTACTTCTGTTTTACAATAAAACTTTCCGTTGCCATGGAAAACATATCTGATATTCTAAGTATTTTGAGAATACTGCAAACGAGGTATTTCCAGAGAGTCCGTTTCCATGGTAACAGGTATTCAAGTCAACTGAAATTTTCTTGATTTTTTCCTTATATCTTTCAAAGTATGAATGCTAAACATGCTTAAGAAGAAATATGTTTGCTCTGAAGAGGTCCCATTTTAGACTGAATAAGCTCCATTTTGATGTGTTTGTCCTCTCAACTAATGTTCTTATGCCATTCATCTATCTTAAAAAAGTATACTCCTCGAATTACAAGAAAATGTCAAAACTTGAGTTGGACCTTTTCTCGTTTTCATTCAAAAGGGTATTAAAATTGTTACCATGGTGACATTCAGTTCAATACTATAACACATAGAGTAAATTAACAGTCAAATTTAAGATCATCATAAACAACATTACTGATCAGGAATTCACCTTGAAAATTTTCAAGGTCACAGGACCTATTCTCAAGGTCACATAAACAACATTACTGATCAGGAATTCACCTTGAAAATTTTCAAGGTCACAGGACCTATTCTCAAGGTCACATAGATCTCGATTTGCCGTATGTTTACAAACCTGTAATTTTTCATACAAATGAGAAGCTCATGTGATATTGGAATGAAGTAATTCTAACGATGCTTCTAAAACTCAAATTGACAATTTGAAATTCAAAAGTTGCACGTGTAGTTTTCGGGGTTCAAATGAAAAGTTCCAATGGTAACCATTTTTGACCATAAACTTTAGGAAAACAGAACAAGGTTACATAAATGTTTTCAGCGCGTGATTCTACTAATCAGATGATATATCTCCTGTTCTTGCAACAGTGATGACGTTATCAAGCAGGCATTTATTTTATTTTTGCTCGAAAATGGGTTATATAGGACTAAAATAGGCCAAAATTTGGACTCTATTTTAAGTCATTTTGTGACTAAAGATTGATTTGTTTTGATAAGGCTTATTGAAAGAAATATAGAAAAATTATTCATTTTTCAAAAAAAAAAAAAAAAAGATGTTCTACTGAAAGATTAGATTACGGTTTCCATGGCAACGTAACATGATATCCAAAAGAGTTATAGTGCTGTAAATAGACAGAAATCGTCATAATGACAACTGAATTTTATGGTCCAAAATGGTCATTTTTGTTTCAGTACACCCTTTACCAAAATCATGAAATTCCATTTCTGGTTTCCAAATAAACCTAATATTTGGATACTGACACGCTATGTAATCTCGGAATGAATAATTACCTACTTTCATTGTTTTTTGGGGGGTTTTTTTTCTACTGTATGTTATTTATTTATTTTCATTTGTTTATTTATCTATGGTTATCATAGACTTATAAACATAAGTCCTTGCTGTAATTATTTTTATTTATTTATGCTTATTTTGTACACGTTCTGTTCTGTTTTGAATTTCCTCCTCTTCTAGGAGAACCACTTTTTCAAGTGTAGCTAACGATGTAAACCGGAAATCAAATACCGACGCGACTTTCGAAATACAAGGCATCTTACCTTACAGAGATTTCCGGAGAAGTTTGTGACTTTGTAACAATTTCATAAGGCAAAAACATGCAAAGAAGTGAAGATAATGCCTCTTCCTATCGTCAGATTGATCGAGAGCGAAATGCAAGAGACTACAGAAGTCAGGAGACACTAGATCCAATGGTGCTATTTCTTTTATTTCCTCAGTATACCCTGCCTGTGTCTTGTGTTGTACCAGCCTGCCAGACTGGGGTTACTTGTAATTGTAGCAACAGGCACATGTTAAGCTTTGATATTTTGACAGTCCCACAGAAAAAAAACGCCTAGATATGCATACATGCACTTCTAAAAATATCAAAGCCTTGAATAACACAGATTTTACTGGTGTCAAAGCAGTAACTGAACAATTTTGAAGGTTTATTCACGATAGCTTCGTTGTTTTGTTAAATTGAAACTTGGAACAAATAATGGTCGACATATGTCTCAAATATTTATCGAATAATTATCTAAAAATTTTTGACTTTCATCATCTTTTATGTCAATCTTTTAACCACAAGATTTCATCAAATTTGCAACTTTGCTAGCAGTAACCAAACGGTCGTGCATTTGATCAATTTTCAATTCTATGTTAATAAATTTGAAGTAACATCTTTTCCAAAGACCAATTTGTAAGAAATTTATTAGGAAAATTCCCTCAAATATAGTTCCTACTGAAAGTTATAGGACGGTACCCTTTCCCAACCGTAATATCTTATCTGAAACTCTCTTTCCTTAATTAATGAGTAAAAACTATTCATCAAGTCACACTTTTATGAAGATGTTGACAATAATGTTGATTTCTAGTGAAACTTTATAAGTTTCCTTAATTTTATCCAATTTCGTTAATTCAAATACACCCTACACCGTAATCGTTTGGTTACTGCTTCTGTTGGGTTACAGCTTTGACACCAGTACACTCGTGTCAGAAAAAAATCATGGAAAAAAGTAATTCCTCACAGTCTTGACTATTATTATTGTTTTAATTAATAGCCAAAGGGTTAAACTAAATGCTGATCAAATTTGGTTGAAAGTCATAGACCTCATAATGAGAGAGAAACTCTTGAGAATTAAAACAGAATCCCACAATTTATTTTCACTCGACACTCTAAGGCTGTAGATAAAAGGCTTTGCCTAGAATGGTATCATCAAGTGCACTGCATATTAGCTTCGTACATCAACAAAACTTAATTGTTTCTAACGTTGGATTGATTCATTTTGTTTCATATACGTAACCTGTACTCGGAATGTACTGGTACACCTGTTTAGGCTGTTATATCTCTTTTAATGAAAGCAGTCATTTCTATCTCCAGTCTAAAAGAGCGGACCAGCGAAATATAAATTATAGGATTCAATTTTTAATTCAGAGTTTCTCCCAGGTGATATTCTTAGGTCCAGGTCAACCAAACTTGGTCGGCATTTTGTTAAACCTCATGGTTGTCAATTTAAAAGACAACTGTGAGGAATTATTTTTTTTCCAAGAATTTGTCCAACACTGTCACACGAATGTAAAATCCATGTTATTGGCCTTGATACTTTTAGAAGCACTTAAGCATATCCAGGCGATCTTTCCGCCTGTGGTCCCATACATGGTTTTTATTCATCTATTTGTGTGTGTGTGTGTGTGGGGGGGGGGGGCTTCAATTAAGGTGCTGGACATTTTGCAATAAGTATGTTTTGGTACACAAAAAAAAAAGTTCTTTTGATGCATGGTACAAAGAGAAGTTTCTTAATTCGGTATATGATTAAATGATTAAGGTGGATTTGGTACATTTTTCTAATGTTTCGTACATATCTTTTTTTACTATTTGAATTTTATAGATTAATATGCTAATTAGATAATAGGTAGGGACCTTCAGTACACAAACTACCCCCAGACATTACATTAGCACCACCACTTGAAGCATTCTAAGAAAAGGCAAGCATGCCTGTTATCTTGAACATATTTTTCTAAACAGCCAAGCAATTGGAAATAGTTTTAAATTTTGAATTCTGCTCATATTTTTAAAATTTTATTTTTCACAATACCCTGTTGCGCAGCGCAAGTTCAGGCACATAATGGTCAATAGTGACTGAATGTTTCAAAGTCAAAGAAGAAGAAGACATCATGCATATACATGTATGATAGCCACCTGGATAGGAGTATCATACACACACTTTAAAAATTTGAAAAACAGCTTAAAGAATACTTGATGAAATTTTGGAAGATACTGTAAAACGAGAATATTTAGCGCTCTATTTATTGTAGCGTCATTAGCGCAAAGGTTGGTTGTGCTAAATTAAGTTGTGCGCTAAAATTTTAAGATTCAACATCAAATTTCAGTAAGAAAATTTAAGGATAAAGTATTCGACAGTTTATTCAAAGTGCATTACACCATGTCCACGTCATCGTCTATCTGGCAACGCTTGTTGTTTTTATAGCTAATAGATAATTGGATTAATGCTAGGGTAGATAATGATAGTACACGGGCCAAGTACATGTATTAATGAAATTTGTGCCGAGTACATCAAGATTGTCTACGTGTCGTAATGACCAATTGTGAAAGATAAATAAAAAGAGAGTCGGACGAGATTATTTTTAAACAACAAAAAAGGAACTTGTATTTCATCGCAACCTATTTTCATTCCAACCAATCAGAAAAAAAAATCTGCAGTCGTAAATTGTAGTCATACCTTAATGCAGAAAGAGACGTTCATATGTATTCTTTCTAATGAGAAGACTTTTTTCTCTCCCACTTATTTACTAGTATAGATGGCGTTGAGGTAAATTTGTTATAGCACAATATTTTGATAAGGCAATGTACATATTGTAAAAAGAAAAGAGATCTATAGAAAAGTTTACAAACATAAATGCAGCAATTCCAGCATGTAGTCAATAGCTCTATGTACCATGATGTACATAGATGAATATCTATGGAACGCCATCGCTGTCTTATAATGAGATATTTCAATATATGGGATGGTTTAATCAATATATGCGGTGGTAAGTACATAATATGTGGTGGTAAGTACATTATATGCGGTGGTAAATACATTATATGGAGTGGTAAGTATAATATATGAAGTGCTTAATACATTATATGGTGTGTTAAGTACATTATATGGAGTGGTAAGTATAATATATGAAGTGCTTAATACATTATATGGTGTGTTAAGTACATTATATGCGGTGCTAAGAACATTATATTCGGTGGTAAGTACATTATAAGGAGTGATAAGTACATTATATGGAGTGGTAAATACATTATATGCGGTGCTAAGTACATTATATGGAGTGCTAAGTACATTATATGCGGTGCTAAGAACATTATATGGGGTGCTATGTACATTATATGGGGTGGTATGTACATTATATGCGGTGCTAAGTACATTATATGGGGTGGTATGTTCATTACTTTGGGTGGTTAGTACATTATATGCGGTGCTAAGTACATTATATGCAGTGCTTAGTACATTATATGCGGTGCTAAGAACATTATATGGGGTGGTAAATACATTATATGCGGTGCTTAGTTCGTTATGTGGTGATTTCGTTATGATAAACATTCTGATGACCAAGATTAAACATTTTTGAGACTCGGGTTATCATTATCCCAAAAGGAACCCAAACGGACTTACAGGACAAAAGAGCAAATACCCAAAAGGACACACAAACACAAAAGGATTCAATATTTCTCCCAGCTCTATCGTTGGGGGGTGGTTGGAAGAAAAGACCGATATTTGGTCAAAATAAGCATTTTTACACTGAAAACAATGGAAAACTGAAACGCTTTTACACAACAGCGTCCCCCCTCGCTTTACAATGCCACTTTCACCAAAGGTGTATATCAATAAAACACATTTTCTGGCCAAGTGGGTTCTGAAGCGAGGGGGGAAACAATGTCCCACAGGCAAAAAAAAAAAAACCAAAAAAGGGGGATGGATGACTATTTTAAAAATTATCTCTAAAGCGATATTTAAAGTAGGTTATAATTGCCATCTTTTTCTTTTTATATCATGGAACAATCTATACATGTATTCACAGTGTGTTCCAATCAAATATTTAACCGTTTGGAAGGAAATAAATTTGTCTATTTCTACACCGTGTGTATTTCGCGCCAGAAATACGTTTGTAATGTATGTTTACATGTTCACGCCAGAAATACGTTTGTAATGTACAGAGAAGAACGAAATAAAACCGGTTTTTTTTTTCAGTTTCCGGATTGCAGAGATTGCTGATTACATTGATATTTTAATAAACTCAGAGTTAGTTTCTCTTTTCCAGTTTTGACATGAAAAGGCAACAGAAGCATGATAAACATAAAAAAATGTAATATATATTATTCTATATTCTACGTTTTCCATCATCTGTACCCCTACCTCTTCAACCCGTAGTCATAACAATAATTCTTTCACCAAATTTATTTAAATAAAATTTCTACTGGGAATCTTATCATAATTTACATTTTTATCCTGACCACACTTAATCTAAATTGGAAGGACAGCACACGAGAAATAATCGAGCGATTTCAGGGCTAAATCAGGCCCTTATCTTTACAGCTCCTTTGAACCAAAGCATGATTTTGAAATTCTGCAAGCCATAAAAAATAATCAGTTTTCAAATATTGGCTTTTGTGTTCCTTTTAGGTTCCTTTTGGGGTTTTTGGTCCCTCTTGGTCCATTTGGTTCCTTTTGGGTAATTTGACGCATCCGAGTCTCAGAAATGTTTAATCTTGGTCATAAGAATGTTTACCATAACGAAATCACCACATAACGAAATAAGCACCGCATATAATGTATTCACCACCCCATATAATGTTCTTAGCACCGCATATAATGTACTAAGCACTGCATGTAATGTACTTAGCACCGCATATAATGTACTAACCACCCCATGTAATGAACATACCACCCCATAAAATGTACTTAGCACCGCATATAATGTACATAGCACCCCATATAATGTACATAGCACCCCATATAATGTTCTTAACACCGCATATAATATACTTAGCACTCCATATAATGTACTTAGCACCGCATATAATGTATTTACCACTCCATATAATGTACTTAGCACTCCATATAATGTACTTACCACCGCATATAATGCTCTTAGCACCGCATATAATGTACTTAGCACACCATATAATGTATTAAGCACTCCATATTTTATACTTAGCACGCCATATAATGTACTTACCACCGCATATAATGTACTTACCACTGCATATAATGTAATTACCACCGCATATATTGATTAAACCATCCCATATATTGAAATATCTCATTACAGTGATTTTTTTCAGTAATTTGGGAATTGGGTCGGGGCCCATGCAATTGGGAAAATCAACGACATTTGGGAATATTTTGGGAAGTACTTATATAAAAAGTAAAATGACAGTTTATACATTCAGAAGTTCAGAATTAAATGTTCGATCAAATAATTTTCTTTTAACGAGGCCCTGGACAAAACGTGTGCGCATCGTTTCGCGCATTCCCGTAACCGGTTCAATCTTTTATCTCTACATTGCACCTAACGCACTGTCATACTATGACGTCACGATCAAATGACGCGACAAAGCATTTAACGCCGCGCTAAAAATCAATAGGCTAGTAATCTGTGTATGTTCGTAATAAACGAAGATTAATGCAAAGCATGGTTAGATGATGAGATCGTCAGACTAGGATGGACTCAAGGTTTTTAATATCATCATTATTTGGTGCACATCCTCTCACTAAATAGTTATTTTATTCTATAACGGGGGCCTTTAGAAAAAACGAGAAACAAATAGAAAAATAAATAGAACTTCATCGATCAAAACAATTTTTAATTCATTAATTTTGTAAAAAAAAAAAAAAAAAAAAAAAAAAAAAAAAAAAAACCAACAACAACAACATGTACTTTCCTGATACTATGTACACATATTTTTTTTGCATCATAAATCATCGTATCATAATCCCAATGCTTTGGGGGAGGGGGGGGGGGGGTTGCTAGCTAGTCATATGCACGGCACGGAAAAACGTGTTTTCTCATCATTTTTTTTTTTTTTTTTGGTTCAGAAATGGCTTGATGTTCCTTTTCGTCTCATCGGGAGAATTATCAGCCAAATTGCAGCAAGTAAATCGTCTCACCTTGCTCGCAAATTTCATAAGCAACGACGCTGACGAATCTTCATTTTACTTTAATTTTTTTTTTTTTTTTTTTTTTTTGCTCTCATGAGGTCGGATGGCATTGTTAAACTAGAAAATTTTGCGAGGGACCTGCATACCTCTTATGATCGAGTGGAACATATTCAATTATTAAAGTTTTATATTGAATTATTTAAAGTATATTTTAAATATATCCTCGTAATACGTATGAAGGTAAGCAAATGTATTTTACATAGATTTATGTTATTTTCTTTTTTTCAGGGGAAAAAAGGGGGAAGTACTCCGATTAAAGTCGCTACATGATTTTTTTTTCTCAAGGTTTCACGAGCAATTTATAAATATAACATATTAAATAAAGTACATTAAAAACGAGGCGCTCCGGTCCTGCAATCAGAAAAAGTATCTGTATAAATATATAGTATGCATTTTATTTTCAGGGTTTCATTCTCTGAAATTGAGCCGGAGCGAAAATTCACATTTACTTATAAGTTTTAGAAGTTTCCGAGATATATACATTTTCCGATTCTTCATTTTGGGGGGTTAATTTCAGTATAGATACATGAGCAAATTTTGAAGGGGGCGCAAAGGGCGCACGCCCCCCCCCCCCCCCCCCCCCCCCCCCCCCCCTCTGAAATCGTCGAAGTAAGGTATTTTGGGGGCTTAACCTTTATGTGTATACTCATTTTCAGGCTGTTTTGAGTCGAATGTCGGAAAATTTTCGCTGGTTCGCTGCCGCTCGCCACCTAACTCAGTTTAAATTAACTTCACAACATTTGCTAAGCATGACCATTTCATGCTAAAATAGCCAGAATTATAAAGTGATACTACGCCCTCCATACCTTTACTTTACTGTGACTATTTGGACGGTCTTTTTCTGACATATGTACTAAGATTTTAGTCAACAAACATGTACTCTTGCAGCAAAGGGGATGCCATTTGGGTTGTGTACCCCAACCCTCTCTAAAACAATTTTAGAAAGTTCGCTGGTTCGCTTCGCTCGCCAGATATATTCAATAATACATAGTTTCAACGTTTTTGTATGAATTATACATTTTCCATTCTGGTGGTCAAAGGAACCAAAAACATGACTTCGTCCTGGACCCACTGGGGGAGGGAGGAAGCGGTCCCCAGACCCTTTGCCTTTTTTATATTCATGACGCCCCCCTAAACCCAAATCTTGTATCCGCCCCTGAGATGAATCTTACCAATATATAGTGCGGTTCAACCAGAGAATACTTTGTCCTACAGCATACTCCATTCCATAAATGATTATTACCACGATGATGGACGTATCATTGTCTTCAACGTACATTTTAGCTCAGCGGTCGGATAAAATCGCATGGAATAGAAATATATCAGAGAGGGGGAGAGGTGGTCCAGCTCGGTCATTGCAACTCATTTGGTCCATTTTATGAATTTAAAAATATTATGCGCAATAATCGGGAAAAGGGGAAATAGGAGTCGCTCATAAACAACTCGACCCAATCTATTCCCGCGCATGGGGGGTAGCCCCTTTCCACTTTCCTTATTCTTTTGAATTTTACTTTACATTTGGTACATGTATCCATCCATGATCTTTTATCGTATTCGAATTATTTTTGCAATTTCGCGTGAGCATGCAATACTATACTTAATCTTGACAGTGGCGTAGCTAGGGTGATTTCTTTGTGGACGTCTAGAGAAGGATGAATTAAGTACATCAACTCCTCCCTCGGAAGGGGGGGGGGGGGTCACTGATACTAGGGAGGGGGGTCGTTTACGAGAGAGTATGGTTTTGGGTTCGGCCGCCTTTATAGTATAGTTAAAACGCCTATAGAAACGCTTATATAGATCCGAGACCTGTCGAGTACGCGATTCTGCAAGGGGAGCATGCAAAGTTTAAAGATTAATGTGTGATCTGTGAGTAATCCATGTAACTTTTCAGACGTTTCCCCCAAAATACGATGTATTGAAGTTTTAGAATAGTGATATAGATAGCGATATTGCTGAATCAAATTGGACAAAAGATAAGGCAATAAGAGAAAAACGCTTTGTTCATTTTATCTTCGAGACTTGCAAGTACAAGTTATATGTTTTAAAATTACACAAATTTGATTTGAGATTGTCCCTTACATACATTTTGTAAATTCTGGCGATAGCATTTGGCTGACTTTCC
Source organism: Pinctada fucata (assembly GCA_028142955.1). Lineage (NCBI taxonomy): Eukaryota > Metazoa > Mollusca > Bivalvia > Pterioida > Pteriidae > Pinctada > Pinctada fucata. The sequence continues at coordinate 31,594,948 of AP027111.1, forward strand.
CGAGAGGGATATGATACGTCGTATTATCACGCCTCAAACTAATTTCAGCCAATGACGTCGCAGTATTACGGTCACATTGTGTCCTACCTTGACGCCGAGTTAGGTCACTAAATTTTCAAACGTTAGAATTACACAGAGTATGTTACGAAATGGTTCTCGGTATGATAAATTCGTTATAGGGTTTGTTCCTGTCACACTTCCTACTCAAAGTACCTTGAGTAGGAAGTATGACAGGAACAAACCCTATAACTATATGAGCACATTCGTTCTTTATTCAAAATTAAGGGAAGATATGTTAAAAAAATTGATTTTGAGATGTTCCCCGAAGCTCACACAAAACGGCTGGATATCAAACTTGAAAAAACTTGATATATTCTGTCTTATGTTTCTCTTTATAATATATAAGAATATTCCATCAAATTCTCTGTTTCAGTTTTTTTTAAATTTCACTTTATATCTGCGAGTACAAGTTATGTGTAAAATTGCAAAAATATGCTTTTAAATGGTCCCTTACATATTTGGCAATATCATTTGGCTGTCTTTTTCTGGATAGATATATGCTTACGAATATGATATGCCATAAACAATAAATATACGAGCACGTTCATACTTTATGAGGCCTTCTTTCATAATAAAGGGCAAATATGCTACAAATATGATTTTGAGATGTTCCCTGAAGCTCAACCAAGCGGTCAAAGTTGTACAGAACTTGATATATTCTGGCTTATGTTTCACTTTTCAATGTATGAGCATGTCATCAAATTCTCTATTTCAGTTTTTTTTATAATTTCAATTGTACTGATAAAGACAGGGTACAAGTCATGTGTAAAATTGCAAAATATGCTTTGAGATCACCCCTGATATATTTTCAGGATTGAATTTTGTTGTCTTTTTCTAGAGAAATATATACTAAGAAACATTATATGCCGTAAACAAGAACTATAAGGACATATTCATCCTTTATGATGTCTTTATTTAAAAAAAAAGGGCAAATATGCTAAAAATATGATTTTGAGATGTTCCCTGAGGCTCAACCAAGCGGTCAAAGTTGTACAGAACTTAATATATTCTGGGTTATGTTTCACTTTTCAATGTATGAACATGTCATCAAATTCTCTATTTCAGTTTTTTTATAATTTCAATTGTACTGATAAAGACAGAGTACAAGTTATGTGTAAAATTGCAAAATATGCTTTGAGATCACCCCTGATATATTTTCAGGATTGAATTTTGTTGTCTTTTTCTAGAGAAATATATACTAACAAATATTATATGCCGTAAACAAGAAATATAAGGACATATTCATCCTTTATGATGTCTTTATTTCAAAATATAAGGCAAATATGTAAAAATATGATTTTGAAATGTTCCCTGAAGCTCACACAGGCGGTCAAACTTCCACAGAACCTGATATATTTTGTCTTATGTTTCTCTTTTCAACATATGATAATCCTATCAAATTTTCTATTTCAGTTTTTTTATAAATTGCAATTATAATGCAAAAAATCTTGTTTTTCTATGAAATCATATGGAGAAAACAAGGAAATTTTTGAGACGGTCCCCCCGAAAAACTAAGCGGTGAAATTGATTCATTTTTCACCAAACTCTTGTATATAAGTAAATGACATTATGATATGAATTTAATCAAAATCTCTATTTCTGTTTTTGAGTTATCTTATTGTCCAGGGCCTCGTTAAATATGATCTAATTTCTTATGCTTACAACAATATGGCAAATAATTAGTAAATTTGCTACTTTTGGGCCAGAAAATTTCACTACTTTCGGTGAAAATTCCAACTAAATTTGATTGGGAAATTTTAGAGCCACAATTGGGAAAAAAAGATACTATTTTTCATTGGGAATGGGGCCGAATAACGGCCCCAAAAAGGGGCAAAAAAAATCCCTGCATTATAAGACAGCGATGGCGTTCCATAAATATCACTGTCAACTTGTACAATATATGATGTACGTACAGTCTTTAAAGGGATTTATTTACACAGCGTGAATAAAATCGGGATGTCAGCACTCTATTGTAAAAGCCATTGCCGTAAAATAACTCATGAAGCCATGCCGAAAAATTGGGACGATATATATTCATCCATGTTACAGAACAACTTTATTTCCTTTCATCACTTTTAATAGTATTGATATTTATTCGTATTACCAACAATTATCCGAACATGAGACACGACATATTTTTTGTCTGATGTTACAAAAAATACTGTTCATCAACGGCAAATTGCTACCGGCAATGTCCGAGATATAAAGTCCTAAAGTCACTGTGCGCTAATTTTATCGACCAGATAGTGTCAATGCGCTAAATTTAGTTTGCGCCAAAAGGTTTCATCCCTCATTGGGCTAAAATAACTTTGTGCTCAATATTCTCGTTTTACAGTACATGTATATTTATTTTGGTATCCTTCCATCATACCATTGATATGAACAATGTATTTTATAAATTTAAAAAAGAAAATTACATTCATTTTTGTACACACCACATGCATGCCTAAATAATATGCCGTCAAAGTTCATATCGACTTGGAGTCAGATATAATAGCTGTTTGCATTTTCTCAGTATCTATATCTGAGGTGCTAAGAGGCTAACTTTAACTTAGTTGAAGAATTGGAATTCTATCATCAAGCTTCAGGATATATTTGCTAATAGGTCCTGGTACATGTACATTGTAGGTTTTGATACAGGAGTTAAATATTGGTTATGGTTTTTACTTTAAAATATACACTATTACATGTGTCTTGTCATTGCATGGTAACTGTGTGATAATGATACTCTTGGCCTACACCACAGCAATCTATGAGCCATCCACACACATAAATCTTCCAATAGAAATAAATTGAGGGACTGGCAAAATATTGAAGCTAGCACATATTACATAATTATGAGAAGTTACCAACTTTCTACCTTCCCAAATCTTGCTTTATCTAAGGAATGATTCTAAAATTCTTTTTTGTTATGGGAAATAACCTCAAAAAGCCTATGCACAAACGGTATTATTTAAATTCGCGTAGCGAATTATACCACGTTTGTGCATCGGCTTTTTGAGGTTATTTCCCATAACCAAAAAGAATTTTTGAATCATTCCTTATAATTTAATTTTAACTTATAATAATACATTATGTGCATCTTATTAGATCTTGGTAAATCATGAAAATGCTCAATGCAAAGTTCCTGCGTAGGGATTATCTCCCTCGTTGCTAATAACAACAGCCGACAGTACAAGAATGGAGGCTGGTAGTTGAACGGCGCCGGCGTTTGTTTTCATACATTTCAGCCCGAGTCATTTGATATATTTCAAACGATGAGAATAGAATGACTCTGGATGGGATGGCAAAGCATCTGACAATCAGGTACATGTTTGATAGTGGTAGATTTTGATTAAAATGCAATCTTTCATCAGCGTGACCTATTATCGCACCGACACGATATGTTTACCAACAAATCTCGTGGTAAGTACTTCAATTAATCGTTTACCTGTTGCTACAATCGATTATGTTTGTATATCTAAAGATGAAAATAGTATGAATGACGTGTATCTTGTATCTAGTCTTCGTTCTTGAGGTAAAATTCAGTGTATCAAGTTTATGGGATCTGCCATTTTGCGTAATTTTGGAAGCAGTTCCAGAAAAGGGGGCGTGTCCTAATATTTTTCAGGTTATGGAAAATAACCTCAACATTTAAGCCAATGAAAATCCTTGTTACATTCAAAATTAAATTATTTTATAATGTCCCCATTTCCCTAAGGCATAAGGTACATGTACAAAATGTGAGTCACAGTGTGTCAACTTGTCTGGCTCTGCTTGAAACAGTTGTAACGGTCATGGATTTAGGTACCCCTATAAATTGGACACATGTACCAAAAGAGTAACACTACTCAAACCTATAGCATCTGTGAACATTTCAGAACTTTATCAACAACTATCTGAACCTTTGCCACATGGTAGCCTGTTATGTCACTTTATACCTTAGACATTCAATGAAAAATTTAAACATATACCCTTACTTTCATGAATATGTCTATACTCAACATGGGCTAATTAAAATAAGTAAACAATAACAATCGACAGTCTCAATATAAAGTCTTTGTCTTACAGTCATTTGATTACAGTTATCAATGATAAAATCAATACAAAAGTCCTATACAAAGGTCTCAGTACCACACAAGTCATAAACACAACACTTCTGAAGGTAGGTAGGTTTGCCAAGGTTATCGTACGTGAGGACCTTAGGAGGATGCCTCCTCCTTGCAGGACGAGTTCCTTGCGTAGATGTTTCTGATTCACTATCCACTGTTCGGGCAGGATGATCATCCTCTTCCTCCTGGCTACTAACAGGTAGTTCCGACTCGTCATCATTAGAGTCATCTTGTGCTGACTGGAACGAGGATGAGCTTTCGGAAATGGTAAGCACATTTTCCTGTACCACTGGAGGGGAAATTTCCTGAACAGAAGATTCACTAGATGGTACGAATTCACTTGCCTCTGGATTAAGGTTTGACGCAGGTATATCCACGGTAAGATCAGAATCCGAGGAGCTGTCCTCTACAACTGGTAAAGGTAGATTCTTAGTAACAGTAGCCCTTTTTCGCTTTTTCTTTGGTCTCACTGGTTTGATAGTGTCTTGTTCAAGAGGTAAGCTATTGCATGGTAGTAACAAACTTCGATGTAATCGACGGACTTTACCACGACCATCTAACTTCTGAACATCATACACGGGTAAGTCTTCCATTGGTCGATTGACAACAACATAAATGTCCTGTTCCCAGTAAGGTCTTAGCTTACCTGGTCCACCCTTTTCAAGGAGATTGCGCACTAACACATGGTCACCACTGTCAAGGATAACAGTACCATATCCTTTCGCATCATAGTGTTGTTTGCCTTTCTGAGCGTTTTTCCTCGCGTTCTGAGAAGCATATTTGTAAGCAGTCTCTATACGATCCTTCCATTCTGCTACATACTGCGTATAAGGCTTTCGAGCCTCCTCATCAGGTGATATATTTCGTGGCAAAATGAGATCTACTGGTAGAACAGGGTGTCTTCCAAAGAACAGGAAGAAAGGTGAGTAACCTGTTGATTCATGCTTTGAACAATTGTACGCATGAACGACTTTGTTGAAATGCTTCCGCCAATCTAGTCTCTCATCTTCCCGTAGTGTCCTTAACATCTGAAGTAAGCTTCGATTAAATCTTTCTACCTGGCCATTTCCTTGTGGGTGATAAGGTGTCGTCTTTGAACGAGTAATTCCACATAGCTTCTGAAGCTCGAAGAAAAATGAATTCTCGAATTCACGTCCCTGATCATGATGCAAGCGATGAGGGATGCCAAAGCGCAAAATAAAGTCATTAAAGATTCGCTCTGCTGCCGTCTTTCCCGCCTTGTTCCTAGTAGGGTAAGCTTGAGTGAATCGCGTATAATGGTCCATCACCACCAATATGTATTCATATCCTCCCTTCGATTTTTCATGGTGAAGAAAGTCAATCGAAATAAGTTCTAATGGTTGCGTAGTGGTTATCGAAACCATTGGTGCACGATCTGCATGCAGTGGCTTCTTTCGTTTTATACATTCACACCTCTTTGTCACATAGTGTTCTATGTCCTTGTACATTTGAGGCCAATAATAGCGGTCACGCGCCAATGAAAACACTCTATCAACTCCGAGATGACCCATCTCATTGTGTAACTGATGAAGAACAGTTGCTCTATGTTCCTTAGGTAGGACGAGTTGTTTAACCGTGCCTTCACGTGGCAAAGTAATAATACGCCATAACAGTTCATTGTCTACCTGTAGTTTGGTCCATTCTCGTAAGAGTAGTTGTGCTTCACGACTCAGCTTGCTGCGTTGTAATTTGGATGGTTTCTTCCCTTGATTCACCATGTTACGAACAGTGACAATTTCTGGGTCCTGTTGTTGGGACTCACAAATAGAATTGTGACTGAGAGAACTGTCAGCCTTCACTTGATTGAGAAGTACAGCCTCCTGTTGGTCAGCTTCTGTAGACAAGAGAATGCGTTGCATTGGTTCATCATCCTGATTTGCAGAGATGGCAGAATCAATCAAGTCTTGTGAGCATTCCTTAGTACACTGCTGTGAGTACTGTTCTATGTTCAGAGGCATACGGCTTAATCCATCCGCATCATTATTCTGACATCCTGGTTTGTAGTGAACCTTAAAATTGAAGTCTGCCAATGAAGACATCCATCTCAATCGAGTCGCGTCCATTTTCGGGGCTGTGAAAATATATTGTAATGGATTGTAGTCACTGTATACATCAAAGTATGGTGCATAATACAAATAGTCTCTGAAACGGTCAGTGACACTCCATTTTAATGCAAGAAACTCTAGTTTTCCGGAGTGCATATAATATCCTTTCTCAGCCGGAGTAAGCGTCCTTGACCCATACGCGATGACTGCGGGTTTACCAGAGTCCTGATGTTGATACAGGATTGCACCTAATCCATTTTGACATGCATCAATGTGTAATATGTAGGGTTTGTAATACTTAGGGTAAGCCATCACAGGAGGACTAGTAAGCGAATCAATAAGTTCCTCTAAGACTTTTTGGTGTACTTCAGTCCAATTTATCGGGGTATTAGATCCCTTCTGACCACGTCCTTTACTTTTACGCTTGGCCTTTTGAGCTTTGCCCTTTGGAATGGAATCGTCCTTTAAAAGATCATAGATAGGTTTCGCCTTCCTTGAGAACTCTGATATATATCCTCGGTAATAGCCGATAAATCCCATGAGTTGTCTCACCTCACCTATCGTGCTTGGCCTTTTCTGTCTAAGCGAATCCACAGCTTTGTATTTGCATTGTATACATTTTCTTAGATTAATCAACAGAAAATAAAACATCTGCATATAGATTAATGTCCAATCTTTAGACATCTACCACTAAACAGAAAATAAATGTTTATTTACAACTACCAGTGCAACTCGGGGACAAATTGACCTTATATCCTATGTTCGACAGTTATGACCCCTCGTTGTCTTTCCCAGTCGATGATTTAGGAGAAAAACCAAACACCTTCGTGAGGGAGGGATGTTGAATTTTCAACCCTTCTGTACAAAATTTGCTTGTCTATAACTCAGCAAGCCTGCTCAGTTGCAAACTTTTGTACACTCAAGATGAGAATTTGATCCCATTCCCTCCCTAATGGTGATGTTAGATTATATTTTTCCCTTGTTTTATGTAAGGCCATTTAAAAAAAATTGTTTCCCCAAAGTTGATCGACCCTTCTTTTTCACCACAACATAAATAAAGAGAGATGCTCACATATGCATCTTGTTTTTTACAGACACTTTTTAAACGAATGACTCCTGAGGAAAAAGCTTCTCTAGTTGAGCTAAGAAGGAAGACATTTTGGTACACATGTAAGTCTTATATTATTAAATATATATTTGTAAAAAATTTATTACAAGGCAGTTTCATGTATGAAGGACATGGAAATCTAATTAAATTGAATATTCAAACTGTATTTATTACTTCGATCTTATGTTTCGGCCACAGGCCTTTTTCAAACAAAAATAAACTTTACTACTGTCACATTATTGTCACTTGTATTTTCCAAATTCATCAAAGCAATTTTGGAAAGATTGTTTTGATGAATCTTGGAAAGTACAAATGTGACGAAAACATCTTTTTTAAAGTTTATTTTTCTGCTGTTAAGGCTTGCGGTCACAACTTTGAGATTGAGTTGATAGATAGGATTTGTGCAATATTCCCCATGGAACATCTTAATAGATTTTTCATATACATGTAAATCCAAAGTTATGTAATGATGCATCTTTTAAGTTAAAAGTTTTATTTTATTTTCAGCAATGCCAATTGCTATTATGCTTAATGGATCTTACATATTCTATGCAAGGAGAAAAGGTAAGAATGCGTCAATCACTCAGTATATTGAAATGAGGACAAGCCAATAGAATTGTTGAACTTTAATTTGAGAGATGCGTGTATATGATGTATTCACTTGCTATTGATGTGACCTGCACTCTGATGTAACATTTCATTCATAGAAAGTCATCTTTCTGCATATGATATGGCTGTAAAATTTTATTCAAAGAATTGCCAAAGATTACCCTCTTAGAAATTCAGAACACCATGCAAACATCATTAGCTCAGCGCCCTTTTAGAAATTCAGAACACCATGCAAACATCATTAGCTCAGCGCCCTTTTAGAAATGCAGAACACCATGCAAACATCATTACAAAATGTAGCTCAGCACCCTCTTAGAAATTCAGAACACCATGCAAACATCATTAGCTCAGCGCCCTTTTAGAAATTCAGAACACCATGCAAACATCATTAGCTCAGCGCCCTTTTAGAAATGCAGAACACCATGCAAACATCATTACAAAATGTAGCTCAGCACCCTCTTAGAAATTCAGAACACCATGCAAACATCATTAGCTCAGCGCCCTTTTAGAAATTCAGAACACCATGCAAACATCATTAGCTCAGCGCCCTTTTAGAAATGCAGAACACCATGCAAACATCATTAGAGCGACTTCAGGGCATTTCTAGTTCTTTCTATTTCTAGCTCTATCATAAAAATTGTGCAAGATAATTTATAAATGCTTTTTACATGAGATTGCATTAATGAAAGTGTTACGTATTACTGTGCACAATACAAAAATGATCCTGTAGTCTATATTTGAATTCTTTTAAAAGTTCTCAGTTTTTCCTATCCTTTACAATTTATTCTCTTGTCTTCTATAGGTGTAAACCCTGGTATATTACGGCCAACAGGTAAGCACTTTTTTAAAACATTTACATCACTTCTGCTGATCAAATACAAGGGTGGTGATGTTTACACAATATTCTTATTTTGTCCAATGTACTACCTTTTTTATGTAAATATACCGTATGTCTTCCACATTTACACTCTTTCAGGTCCATAAAGTATTCTAACTCTTGATGACAATGATGCTCAGTACCTCTCCATCTGTCTGTCTATCCTTCTGATAGTCTTTTACATGAGTGGCTGTAAGCTTTGTTAATACGCAAGATCACAACTACAGCCCATGCATCATGTCCGTTCTGATTTGCATTATAGTCACCTACCAAAACCATTGTTCAGAACTTTGGCACCTTTTCTGCCCAAGTAAATTGATGCACCAAGACAATGGAGAACAATAAAAAAAGTGCACGAAAATATCCGTATAACTTTCTTTAGATGTATTTGCGTATTATCAGTCATATATGTATGGTCATATGATTCTTACAAAAAATGGTCAGAATTGATCACTCAACTAACATATGTTGATCTGTCTTTCACAACAAACACAATTACTTGATTTTTTTCTCACGATCCAAAACAGTTAAGATACTTTAAAACATGTAAGTTCAAGGTCATATTTAAAGTCAAGGTAAAGAAACTGCACACTATATTATTAGAATCACTTCAGATAAATTTTCTAGAATGAAATGTGAATCCAAATGCAAATAAATGAGATGTGATTCAATAGTCCTTAAATGGATATCCATATCAGTGATTGGGTCCAGGACAGGTGATGCTGTGCTGCAGTCCCATTGATGTGAAAGATGGCCTATTTAAGAATGTGTACTTTCTTTAGAAATGAGTCAAGTGCATATGATCTTTTGAAATTTTAGAAAATCGTTGAGAATGGCCTATTGACAAAATTTCTTTTCAAATCACTGCCATATGTATGATGGTTTATGTTCTGCTTCAGTTCTAGGACTATTTGGGCTATCTATTGGTAACCTTATAAGACAAGAATCTACTTTTCAAGAAATAATAAGGCGGCATCCAGATGGAGTTATTGCCCAAGAATTTAATAGACGTAAAATGAATCGAGAAGATCTTGGGTAAGTTTTCCTAGTTTCATTACAGATAAGTGCATAGCAATTAAATGCTCCATAATGATGTCAATTTTCTCTTTATACATGTATGATGTGCATTATATATCGTCAAATGATGAGGTTCCAGGCTCTATTGTAACAGTACATATTTTAGCTCAGCCAAAATTTAGCTAAAACGGGGAAAAAATATTTAAGGGCAACCAAAATTTAGCTGAAACAGGGAAACAATTGGCAAAGTGACATACATGTATATTCATAATGGAGAATTAATTTTAGCATAGTCTTGAAGAAGTGCTTTATAAACACTGGTACATGTAACTCTGCAAGATAGCAGTCCCACTAAAATAAGTACCTGTACAGTATTTAAGACTTCTGTCTGTCATCTTTATACCCCCTGCAAACAAAGTTTGGTAATATATAGAAAGCACCTGGTCTGTCGGTGTGTCTGCCTGTCTGTACTTCCATCCGTTCATCTGTCCGTCTATCTGGTTAGAAAATTATTTAAGCAGATATTTCTTCAAGTGACAAGGCTTTCATATTTCACACACTCATTCACCATGATTATTAATGTACTACATTTTTAATTTTTACCAAGACATTTGACCTAGTGACCTTGAACTTTAACATTGGCAACATTTATTTGGCTGAAAAGTTCTGAAAACAGATTTCTCTGTTAGTATAAATGATAGGGATTTCTTACACACAGTCATCTTAATTCATATTACATTATATTGATATCAAAACATTTGACATAGAGATATTGAACTTAGACCTCATAATAATAATGTATTTTGGTGAAAAAGTTCAGAAAGCAGATAAGTATAAGTGAAAAGGCTTTCATATTTCATACACACAATCACTATAACAGTACATTGTACTACACTTTGTTACCAAGACATTTGACCCTGTAACCTTGACCCATAATCTGACCTCTGCTTGGATTAGATTAACACATATTCAAACATACTAAATACTACATTTACATACCAAACCATTGATCCATGACGTTATATGAGAGTATTTAATGCAAACAATTTATTGTTACAATGTAGATGGATCTTTTTAGAATTTTCAGAAAAAAATGTTTTCCCTCAGTTATCAGATACTTCCTAAAAACAGTACTTTCCTTAAGCTTCCATTACTGCCCTTGAATTGCTAGGATCCTCTATAGGGTTATCATATCCCCTATATTGTGAAAAGCATCAACTTCATTTTGCTATAGCTATACCACTGGACTTGTCGCCATAGCAAATGAACTGGGTTTTCTGCATAGATTTCCTTCAGAATCTTATTCTTGACCCTAGTTATTTGTAAAAAAAAAAAAAAAAAAAAAAAACCTCGTTCAGTCAAACTATTTCTGTACATGTATCAAGGTGTTACTTTGTTTCCTCTGATAAGGGTCCTCTTAAATACAATTAATAATGGAATATTTTGAGTTGGTTTGAAAGTTGAATCAGATTCAATTATATTGAATTGTTCTACCCAGGCAGCTGATTTCTAAATCTTCCATGTTGTATTTCAGCCCTTCTGAGGAGGGCAGATACCAGAGACGCCTCCCTGAGCAATATAGGACTGAGACTCCCTATGAAACTTCCCCCAAAAAGAGGCAGGATGAGGACGGAACGAGGAATTACGACTCCATGGGCCTGGACGATGCTAACAGGCCTAGCATGGACAGCGGAGGGTTGGAGTTTAAACGAGGGTCATTGTCAGATTATTCTGGTCCTGATGATATGAGATGTAAGACATGACTACAGAGAAACAAATTCCTTTTGGGAAGGAGGATACAATGTATTTTTAAACGGAGAAAAATAGATTAATCTGCAAGGGACTAATATTTAGTTAAATATATCTCAAACAATTCAAGAGCTAATGAAACAAAACTAAGGTTGTTTGTCAACTTCCCCATGCAGATTAATGTATCTATTGCAATCACCCTAATGCTACTGTTTCTATGGAGTACATCCCACTATTTTTTATAGCATATATATGAAATGATAATTTATATGAATTTTTACATTTTAATCTTTTCAGCAAGTCCATCTTTTAGAGGTGAGGAAGAAAAGAAGTACACAAGTTATGACGAGATTAGGAGGAAACACCGTGGCTTAGATTCCCAAGATAGATCACAAAATCAATTTCCATTCTTTGATAAGAATCCTTCCAACCAATCAAATTACCCAAGACAAGCACCTGATGTACAGAGTCAACCAAAAACCTCAGGTGAGCTCATAAAACAGAAATAATGATATTTATTTTTCATGGAGTAGCATATTGTGTTACGCCCCATCGTCATTCCATCATTCTGGTTTGGTTTCCGGGCATTTCCTGGAAGGTTTGATAAATCCAATAAATATTTGGAATATAGGTGTGTCATGGTGAGATATAGCTTCAATATTTTGCCCGTCCCACGCGTGATGTTTATGTGTGTGAGAGGGATTCAATTCCCTCCCATAGACTGCTGTGGCGCAAGCCAATTGTGTATCACAATTGCATGTTACCTCATGACGGCAAGGTAAATAGTGCATATTATGAAATGTAAACCACGAATGATAATGAACTCATATGTCAAAACCTTCCTTAATAGCAAATCTTTATGTTATCTTAACGGTGAAATTTCTTTTCTAATCAATATTCTAGGTCAATGATAGTTTTGGAAATCTTGACAGAAAAAATGCGTGCGGTTAGGTTTTACACGCAATTCAGATATTGTGATACACAATCGGCTTTGCGCCACAGCAGTCTATTGAAGGAATTGCCTTCTCACACATTAATAACCGAATAGAAATAAAAATAAAATGTGGGACGGGCAAAATATTGAAGCTAGGTGAGATTCAGGTCAAGTTGAAATTTGGGTGCAGTCTGACTATTCATGCATGTAAGTCTCAAGGTTTAAAACCTCAGAGAGGGAGATCTCCCTCCTTGACTCTTGTAAAATGGGGAGATAGTACATCAGTTCTTAAAAGTTCAAAATCATGCTGGTTTGGTTCTGGAATAGTTGTTTAGTGAATTGTGTGATAATGCCTTGGGTACTGTTTTATTTGTGTTGCTTGGAGTGTACTGCATAGGTGTTGCCAGTTTCTTGTAAATTGATGACATCATATAGCTTCATGACATATACAGTGAAGAGGTTATTAAAAAATATCAATCAAGGTCATGTGATGCACTAAACCTATTAATGTCTGTTAGTTTGAGTACTGTGTTCTCATAGTGTAGTTTTGGAAAAAATTATAAGTGAATTCACTCATGCACTATCACTCCCCAAATCAACACTATGGTCATGTGATGCACTACACCTACTTATGTCTGTTAGTGTTAGTACTGTGCTCTTATAGTGGTGTTTTTGGACAATTAATTATAAGTGAATTCACTCATGCTTCAGCACTATTACTTCCCAAAAACAACACTATGAGAACATACATGTACAACATGTAGTACCCACACAAACATGCATTGATAGGTAAATAGTGGTTTCAGTTATGTATGTTTAAGGAAAGTTAGTTACCAATAAAGATTTATCACATGAGTGGATAACCAAATCATTTTCTCTGTCAGGCCACTAGATTGGTGGAGAACATTTAATCATCGGTCCTCAAATAATCATAATCATGTCTGTAACTCATTCACTATATGTGTGATATTCCAATCAAAAGTTCATGACAGTCATGTTTTATGGTTAAAGACGTTACATTTTTCGTTTTTATTTTAGGGAGAAGAAACAAATATGGAGATTTGATAGAGGAACTATAACCATTGTAGAAGAACTAATTTAAAACAGTGTGTTTACTATGTGAACGATGGTCTTATAATAAGATATAGTGGACACTTATATGAATATGCAAGGAAAATGGAGCTTGCACAAATATATGAGAGTGAAGTTCCTGACCTTTTCCTTCATAATTTTATTGCTTTATTTGTTAGTTTGATTGAGAAATTACCTGATCTTCAAATATACGGCATTACATCTACTGGTGGGCTTTAACATTATGATGTCATCATCAATGCTCCATCAAACGATGCTTTGTCAGGCCATTGGATGATGATGTTAAAATGTAAGAGCCATAAAAAATGTACAGTGTTGGACAGTTGGGTATACAGAAATTAACATGTTATTTTCTCTGTTAAAGATAATGTTCCCATGGTACACATGACATATGAAACTGGATAGATAAGTTAATACATTTGTAATCACAATAAGTTAATGGATTGTGCCATTTTTTTTTTTTTTGCATATTTTGATGGAATAGTTGAACTTTAATCATAATTATTATTCATAGTACTATGAGAGTGGAAATATATGTTCTACAGAATTAATTTTCAATGCACTATATGCTTGTCTCGATCAACAAATTCAGTATCGATTTTCAAGGCTGAATTTAGGGAGAAGATAAAAATAGTAAAAATGTTAAGTATTAAATGGGTTGTTTAGAAAATTACTGTAAATGTTAAAATTTTCGTGCGGGGGGTAATTTTCGCGTATTTTGCGATAGTTTTAATATCACAAAAACAACCCCAACGTGAAAATTACAACCAGTATAAAAGACTTCAGAAAATACTCCCGATTTCACCAAAATTACCCCATGCGTACTGTTACAATGGTCATTTGTGAAAATTTGCCCCAGCGAAAATAACCCAAGTTGACAGTATATGCTGCTGGGGATATAATTAGTCCCTTTGGGCAGTTCTAGTTGACACTAATATTATATTGCTTCATTGTTCATATATTGATATCTTTTAATTCTGTCTCTCTGGTTGGATTCATGCTTTCTTTACTGGCCACTGAATATTTTTGTCATCTTTTGGATTGATAAAAAATACAAATCCAAGCAGAAAACAGGTGGGACAGGAAGATTACCTGGGGTGCGTTCTTTTATGGGAATGTTCCGCTTGATTTGGCCGTTTCTGGTAATGGAACGCACCATTCCAGCGAATCGGATCGGATTGTCTTGCAGGTCTAGGACCGACGTTCCAGGCTGTTTCAATATGGTGGACATGGTTACAATCTCCTTACAGTGCTGGAAATTTTTATTGTAAATGGAAATTTTGGTATTGATGTCACAAAAAATGATAAACATTTGATTAAATAAGTAAACTTAGAACTATTTCAACACCAATTACGACTTTATTTTAGGATTTTGTGAATATCAAGATTTTGCTCTATCCACTATTGCCATGGTGAAGTCATTCTGGCACCATTTTCGTTCCAGAATGAAATCGTTCTGGAACATTCCGCAAAATGGAATGCAGCCCATGTACTGTTGGTTTGAGGAATCATTCAGTATACGGTATTATCTGTGAGTGTTTGCAATACACATACTTAGATTTTGGTCGGTGGCTAACCAATGTTAATTTTCTATTTTAAAAATATGAGGGAGACACTCATGACAATATTTATGCTCCTGGAATCAAAGATTTGGGGGCATATACATGAATTTGAATATTTATTGATTTACAAGTAAATTTATGTGATATTTTTATTTTGAGCAAACAACATTTGCAGAAATGATGATACATGTAAAACCAGATTTATACATTAAGACCTAGTATGTCAGTAATCCTTTGTAAAAATAGTTTTGGCATAGACAATATGGACATTTTTTTTTTAAATGAACTACCTGTATTGTTGAAACTTCAATTGTAAAATTCTACTTTCATTATGTTTGAATCATCAAATGAATTTATAAGTTTCAGGTATGAAATATTTGTAGATTTTGATCATAGGGCTATATTTGACATATTGTCATCATTATGAATTAAGTTTATACGTATAAATTACAAATAAAGTGTTTTTCAGTTGAATTATTTTCATGTATATATGTAGTTATGGCTCTGGACAGGTAAAATGGTCCAATATAATATGTTTCAAGACTTTATATTCCATGATCTAAAGGCAAAAATTACCTTGAAATAAAATACATTTACATGTGGTACCCTACAAATGTTAATTTGTCTCTTGGATCTGTCCAAAGCTGGCATTATCACAAGCAAAAGTAGGTCACAGCTAATGCCCTTCTTTAGTTTAGACACCAAATTTATTTTTAAAAAGGATCAAAGCACATGCTAGCAAACTGAAACCATTAATTTTAAACTCTCTATGGATTTTAATTTTTAGTTTACAGAATTGTTGCTCAGGTCTCAAGGGTGTGTCATGACCTTAAAGGTCATATGAACCAAGGTCATATCTGCAAGAACAAAGTCACAGTGAAAAAATGAATTTGTGCAACAACAGATTTGAATCAAAGCACTAAAGGTACTGAGTGCGAATAGCTAGAATAATATCACTTAATATAATGAATGACAAAATATTGTGTTTTCAAAGTTATATTTGTTCCTGAACACCTTCGTAGGCCAGTTTATGGACGTATTAAGACATAACTATAATGCAAATGCATAATGTTGTCGTAATGAATTGAAAGATGATGTCTAACAGTGAACATGGCACTTTCAAAATATATTTCTTTTTTTCTGCATGTAAATTGTCATGCAGAAGAAATATGGCATGAGATTCAGGGCCAAATGTGGCCCTTATCATATCAGCTCTTTCAAAAGTTTTATACTCTTGAGAGTTTTTAATCAAAGTTCATTACATGAAAATAAAACAACTGACTACTCTTTGAAAATAAAATAATGAAATGAAAATGTTTAGTGACTGAAAATGAGTCAAGTGACAATACAATGTAAAATGATTTTACATTACATGTATATTTTGGAAACTTACAGAAATTCGCAAATTCCTAAAAAGGAACTGGTATATTAAGAATAAATGAAACAAGTAATATCAAGTCAATCCGACTGCAGTCAGCTGTATACAGAGAATGGCATATAAAAAATAAACTCTGAGGATAATCAGGAAAAAATTAAATGTATGAATATAAAGAATAAATTTTGTTTTATTAGACTGTTGTATTGAATATAATGCAATCATTGTACTCCTTATATTTCTTTTATTATTACATAACACTACATGTATTCTATAACTTTAATATTATGACACACATTATACCACATTACAGATCGTTGTCATCGGAGAAATCAAAGCACTGAAGGTACTGAGTGCGAATAGCCAGAATATGTATCACTTATAATGTATGACAAAATATTGTGTTTTCAAAGTTAAATGAATTGAAAGATGATGTCTGACAGTAAACATGAAAATTAAATAACATCACATTAAACCCCCCCCCCCCCCTAAAAATAAAGCAATCCAATATGACTATCGATTGATGATTCCATATACAAGGAAAGAAGACGAATCTTATTTTCTAATTTGATCCCCACTCTCTCTTTAACCTTTCATGTTCAATGTTAGGTGTGTGCTAAGAATTTGAAGGAAAATTCACTTCTTTTTTAGTATATAAAAACATGATACATCCTAAACGGGAATGTTTTGATCTTTTATTTTTCATAATTTTAATATCATATTTCATGATGGAAGTTCCTAATTTTCCGTCGTATACAGATTTTATTTTGTGAAGCGGGGCAAAATAAGCCTACTTGAAGTTAGTTTTACGTTTCAATGATCCAACTTAATATCTTTATCGATAGTATTACATTGGAAAAAGGTTTGAAATAAATTTCTCCCTTGAAAGGGGTATTTCATTAACCGTTATAATTTCATTATAATAAAGACAGGGTATAAAAACCACATTCAGTTGCTGAAACAGTTTCAAGAATATATGTGCTTGAACATTGTCAGTTTCCTATCCATCTGTGTTTTGGGGCACTTAGAAAAACGGATTCGAGACATTTTGGTAAAACTTATGCAACCTTTATATTTGGCAATGTACAATGTGAAGGTAATGTGGGGGTTTTCCGGTTTTGAAACATGAATTACTCCTGTTTTGCTGTTCTGGTTGAATTGAAACTTGTCAAAGGCAATGTGGGTTTTGAAACATGAATTACTTCGCTTTTGCTGATCTGGTTGAATTGAAAGTTGTCGAAGGCAATGTGGGTTTTGAAACATGAATGACTCCGCTTTTGCTGACCTGGTTGAATTGAAACTTGTCTAAGGCAATGTGGGTTTTGAAACATGAATGACTCCGCTTTTGCTGACCTGGTTGAATTGAAACTTGTCTAAGGCAATGTGGGTTTTGAAACATGAATTACACCGCTTTTGCTGTTCTGGTTGAATTGAAACTTGTCGAAGGCAATGTGGGTTTTGAAACATGAATCACTCCGCTTTTGCTGTCCTGGTTGAATTGAAACTTGTCTAAGGCAATGTGGGTTTTGAAACATGAATTACTCCGCTTTTGCTGTCCTGGTTGAATTGAAACTTGTCTAAGACAATGTGGGTTTTGAAACATGAATGACTCCGCTTTTGCTGTCCTGGTTGAATTGAAACTTGCCGAGGGCAATGTGGGTTTTTAAGCATGAATTACTCCGCTTTTGCTGTTCTGGTTGAATTGAAACTTGTCGAAGGCAATGTGGGTTTTGAAACATGAATTACTCCGCTTTTGCTGTCCTGGTTGAATTGAAACTTGTCTAAGGCAATGTGGGTTTTGAAACATGAATGACTCCGCTTTTGCTGTCCTGGTTGAATTGAAACTTGTCGAAGGCAATGTGGGTTTTGAAACATGAATGACTCCGCTTTTGCTGTCCTGGTTGAATTGAAACTTGCCGAGGGCAATGTGGGTTTTTAAGCATGAATTACTCCGCTTTTGCTGTTCTGGTTGAATTGAAACTTGTCGAAGGCAATGTGGGTTTTGAAACATGAATTACTCCGCTTTTGCTGTCCTGGTTGAATTGAAACTTGTCTAAGGCAATGTGGGTTTTGAAACATGAATGACTCCGCTTTTGCTGTCCTGGTTGAATTGAAACTTGTCGAAGGCAATGTGGGTTTTGAAACATGAATGACTCCTCTTTTGCTGTCCTGGTTGAATTGAAACTTGTCGAAGGCAATGTGGGTTTTGAAACATGAATTACTCCTGTCTGGCTGTTCTCGTTGAACTTAAACTTGCCGTGCAAATCTCTTATGATATGAATTACAATTTAGAGACGGTTTGAGTCCTTTTGGATAAGTTTGTGGATCCATTATTTTGGGCTCTTTACAAATGCAAAGTCAATATTGGGCTTTTTCATGTTTTCAAGTCTAAATTACTCCGGTTTTCCATGATGTCAATAACAGATTTCGCCAGCTGTCTTAAAGCCATTTCGCAATGTCGGTCATCATGGCTTCTGACCGTCCTGAATACAAGATCCTATACATGTATGTTTTGGTGCCGCATGTTACTTTTTGGTGATCCAAAACTAATTTGAAAAGCTAAACGTAGAACTTTGAGTGACCAATTCGGGATATATCGGACAGGACAAAATTCAGTAATGACATTTTTTTTTCATTTTGATTAGGTTCAATCGATTTTTCTTCAATTTACTAATGACAAAGTTTAATTCTAAGCTTGACTGGTCTTCCTCTAGGCTGCAATTTTGATATTAATATATTATTCTATGATGTCTGTGATGCGATTTATTTATATATAAACGCTTAAGGTTACAATGAAACAGCTGTTGTTAAGCAACAAAAAAATTGCATAGTTACATTTGATGTTTTAAAGACATTCACTTCTTTTCTCCTATTCTATTGGACAACAACCTTTTATCAAACCGTCTTGCATCAACGAAGCGCAATACATTAAAAAGATCCATTTTGGACAAAATGACCCAAATGTAATGTCAAAGAATGGCAGGAAAAAACATTGTCCAAGAATACGCCTCATCGGCCACTGTGCACGGGATTTCTAAATTCGGAAAATCTAGATTAAGAAGGTAATGTTTTGTTGCTTTTATTTATTTATTTATTAACCACAAAGTTCTTTATACCACAAAGTCTCTTGACATACAATTTTAATTAAAACACTTGGTTTGTCGGCATTCACAAAGTTTATATTCTTTATTCAATTTTATTTCTTATTAATTTACTCATTTGATAATGACAATTACCAATATTGAAATATTCTAGTATGTTCTTTCATAATAACTAGTGCACTATATGCGCATTTTAAATAATAATGATTCATCAGCTATACTGGAGGGTGAAAGAGGGGAAATCCAAATAGTGGATATACAGAGAGCGAAATTCTAGACAAATATCACAAGATCCTTATCATTAGATGAAATCTTTATGATAAATCACAATTTTACTCTCTAACCCAAGTCAGGGAAAAAACACTGGATTTTTGACATGTATAACAATCCTGTTGTCAGGCCTGTATGAACCTGGGATTTTTCAGGTGGTTCTACCTCTCTTCTTGTTGACCTTGTGTCAACAAAAAGAAATTATCAAACAATTTTATTTTAATGAGTACACCACAAAGTTAGTACAGCTCGGAGTTCTGGTTCCTCAGCTCCCAGAAATAAAGCCTGTGTTTGTGAAACACAAATGCCCCCGGTTGCATCTTTGTTAATATAAACACCATTTTTTGTTAAGTATTTGAAAGGTCAAGGTTACGAAGTAAAAAAAAATGGTATCAATGGAAAGGTCTTGTCACAAGGAATACACATATGAAATATGAAAACCCTGTCACTTACCATTCAAAAGATATGCCGAATGTTAACATTTTTTTTAAGTAGGTCAAAGGTCAAGGTCACGAGGTCAAAAACTTTGGTATAAATGGAAATGCCTTGTCACAATGAATCCACATATGAAATATGAAAGCCCTATCACTTACCATTCAAAAGGTATGCCCAATTTTAATGTTTTTGAAAAGTAGGCCAAAGGTCAAGGTCACGAAGTCAAAAAATTTGGTATCAATAAAAAGGTCTTGTCACAAGGAATACACATGTGAAATATGAAAGCTCTTTCACCTTCCATTCAAAAGTTATGCCCAATGTTAAAGTTTTTCTGACAAACACAGACGGACAGGTCAAAAACTATATGCCCCGAATCTTTTATTCTGGGGGCATAAAAAGGCCATTCCGGAGTTAAATTTCCAAGTGTTCTAAAGTTAGCATCGTGTTCTGAGTTGTTGCATATAGAAGCCAGAAGTCAGGCTCTTCGATAGACCGTGCTCAAATCTCTGATTATGCATGCATCTTTCGAATATTTTTAACGTATCTTTTAGGGTTTCATTAATATTAAAACATTGGTCATAGTAATTATATAGGTATTTCTATCCTGTAAATCATGGACGAAAATCAAACATGACAGATTGAATCACAGCTGTGTGAATTCAATTTCTTTGGGAGATAGTCTCATATTTTAAATGAATCATTGAGAACTTTCATAATAATTAATATAAAATCGTTCTTATAATAATACGTAATTCTACTACCATACTTTTTTTCATTCTAGAATTATATGGATAGCTCTTGTGATCATATGTACCATAGCTTTGTCCGCCTTCCTCGTCGCACAATTCATCGAGTTTTCCAAACATCCGGTGTCCACCAGATTTAGCGTGGACATGGTGGAAGAACTTGAATTTCCCGCGATCACCGTGTGCAACCTCAACCAGGTGAAAATGTCAGTTCGTGACTGCGTGCCAGGATACGACCTAACGAGATACTTTTACGAAACAAGTGAAGTATCATTATTAACTCCGGGACTGATATTTAATGAATCTGCTAAAACTAATGCGACGCCCCCATCTGGAAAGCAGCTTATAGAGTGTTACAAAAATCACTCACAAACTTTAGAAGAGTTGTTTGTGTTTTGTTACTGGCAAAACGAACAGAAGAATTGTGGTAAAATTTTCGAGACGCGAATCACAGAATACGGGAGATGTTTTACCTTCAATGGAAATCCAGACTTGGAGAGTAAAGTTTCTGTATCCCAGGGGCCCTTTAGCGGTCTACACCTCGTGATTAATCTAAGGACGGATCTGCATTATTTTGCGAAGACCATGCAGACTGGAATAAAGGTAGAATATATACAAATTAGAAATCCTTTCACACTTAAAGTTCGAGAATTGAAAAAAAAATTTATTTATGTTGTGAAACTAATTACCCGATATAACAGTCCTACAATCTAACAAAAGTCCGTTGAAATTTGAAAAATCGATTCATTCAGAAGCGATTTTAGCACAGTAAAAATGTTTCCGTATTAGTTTTATAATGTTGACTTCCACTCTTTAAACCCAAAAGATCAGTCAGAATATTAGTCCTATCTATTGCTAGCCGAACAAAATCCATGATAAAAACAACTCATTCCTTGAATCTCCTTTATTGAGAAAAAAAAATTTGATCCTTAGGCACGGTCCATTTGATATTCTGGGGGGGGCTTGGGTTTTTTTCGAAAAAAATAATTTTGCTCTCAATTTTGATGAAAAAAATTAATTTGCTTACGGTGTGACAGAAAAAAATAATCTTGCTCTTACAAATAATCCGAATTTGAAGAATTACCATAAAATTTCGCTAAAATTCTTAAATTTTCCGGCTCGCTTCGCTCGCCGCAGTTTTCAAATTGTATCCAAAATTTTTGGCTCGCTACGCTCGCCATACTTTTCTATCAAAACATTATTTACTAATAGCATTTCAAGTTCAGATATTTGAAGATATCAAAAGTTATACATGTAAGTGAATGAAAAAGGGCTTCCTTAAAAGCTTAAATATATTACCAAATTATCAATATTTATGCATTGCTGTTAATACATGTTGCATGTATCCCATAGAGTCATGTTCTTGTAAGCTTGGAAGGAGAACTTCAGTTATTCACCCATTTACAATTCTTAGTCTCATTTAAAAAAATTGTCTAGGAGACCTTCCCGTAAGACCCTCTTATACATGTTATATACATGTACCTAATATGAAATATTGAGAATTGCATTGTAAAAATCTTTTATCTCTCTGTTTAAAAGTGAATTGAATACTTGCATAAAAATAAACTAATTCATTAATATTTAGAGTTTTGAGTAAAAATATAAATAATACCTATTGATAAAACACAAACATTCTTAATATGCGCATCACTTTGTTAAAAAAATTTCCTCGCTCCAACTTTGCCAGAAAAAAATAATTTTGCCCCGGTCCGGGGCGAAAAAAATAATCTTGCTCCGACAAAAAACCCAAGCCCCCCCCCCCCCCTGAATATCAAATGGACCATGCCTTACTGAGTGGTTGTCTTATCAGTTCGTTCATGCTCCTTTCTAATATCAGAAAATTGTGTAACATTAAACAATTTCAAATAATAAAACGTCTTCAAATTCACTAGCATCATTTAAGAGCAGATAGATTTACAATAACCCTCTATCCAAGCAACGAAGTGTCGCCAAAATCTATGAAAATTATGTCCAAAATATACCGAAAGACGTAGCAAGCTAGCTGGGATATGATGCTACAGGTCTCAGGTTTCAGAAATTTGAGAAAAATTTGTAAACAAAAATGAAGAAACGACCAACCGATCGAACTTGGCTGCCCTTGGGGACTCCTGGGCTGCGTTTGATTTGAACAACACTAGGCTGCGTTTGATTTGAACAACACTAGAGTCAAGAGTGTTAGAGAAGCGCATGCGTACTCTGTGTAACTGACTGATTTTAATCGAATGACACGAGTTGTAATCGAGTTGTGTCCAATGTAAACAAAAGAGCCCCTAACTTAGCTAAAGCCCCTGAAGTCACAAAATTCAATTTTTTCATTGAATATTTTAGGAATTAAATTATCCCTTGTATTTTGTTGTTAAAATGTATTTAATCAACACTATTCGTCTTTTCTAATGTTTAAAATTCGATTGCTTGTCCTTGTCCGCCATCTTAACACTCGGTTACTCCCGGTAAACTGGGGATTATACTCGTGTCACTCGTGTTCAACGCTTGTCGTTCGATTTCACTAGAGTCAAACACGCGTAACACGGGTCGTCTGATCGAACGCAGCCCAGGGCTGCGTTCGATTAGACGACTCGCGTCACACGTGTTTGACTCGTGTCATTCGATTAAAACCAGTCTGTTGCACAGAGTACGCATGCGCTTCTCTAACACTCTTGACTCTAGTGTTGTTCAAATCAAACGCATCCCTGGTTCACCAGCAGTGACACTCACAAATGGAATCAAAATGATTCTTTAGTTTTTGTAATGTTACCAATTTACCATTTGTTCAATTCGACAAGCCGCGGTTCCGTGTGATTGTCCAGTTATCATCTTATTGGAGTCTTTATTATTTTTTTAAAGTCTCTACATTTTTTAAATTCTATATATATTTGCTATTTTAACTGGAAAAAAAAATCAACAAATGTCAAGGTAAAGTAATACCTATCTGATTTAATAAAGTAGGTATAAATACCTTGGTTTGAAATGGTTAAATTAAATTTACTCATATTTTGTCTTAAAAACATTAAAAATTAAATAAAATAAAGCAAAACTCAAAACATCACCTTAAAGCATGATTTGTAATTCATGCAAAAAATGCTAATTTTTGTATAAGATATGATAAAAAAAATAACACAGACTTTTTAAATAATAGTTGAGACCCTATTTCTTACAATCATGGACTAAGACGGGTTTATCGTATCAGAGTAAAAAAATCATAATCTTTTGTAAAACTCGGACGTATATATACCGCTGAAAACGTATATTAAGAAAAAAAAAGGTTGCGTTAAGAAGATTGCCACTTTAGAAACAAATGTTCAGTGGCTTTGAAAGCTATAATACTATGATTAGTATACATGTATCAATTGACAATATTTCCGCTATAGGTTATAGTGCATAATCGGAAAGAAGAGCCTCTTCCGGAATGGAGGGGTTTTCTAGTGTCACCAGGAACATCTACAGATGCCATTATTTATCAAACGCAGGTAAATTACGATAATAACTATTTTTATGAAAAGAGCAAGGTATTTTGATGAAGATTATGTAAATGATATAGATAGATGACGATGATGACAGTGGTGGCGATGATGACGACGACGACGACGACGGTGGTGGTGATGATGATGATGATGATGATGTCACTATTTACACATGTCTATTTGACCTTTTTTGCAGAAACAATACATAGGGCAGCCACATGGTTCTTGCGTAGAAAAAAATGCGAATCCACTGAAGCGGTATCGATATTATAGCAAGAACGCCTGCATCAGAGAATGTTATACCGATTACGTCACAGCTCAGTGTGGATGTAAAAGTATACTGGATCCTGGTAGGGGTGTGTTGATATATCATAATTTTGTGATTTTTTTCTTTCAGAAATTGTATGAAGCACAAGCTAGTACATGACCTCATTTAATTTCAATTTTTAATTTTAAAAAATTCTGAAATGTAGTACTTTAAAGTCTTTTAGAAATAGCTGTTACATCTCAATGCAAACAAAACAGGACGAATTAAGGGCCACTGACAATATTTGATCATAAATCTTTATTATTTTATTTTTCAGGGACAGAACCATTTTGTGGCGTAAAAGATATGCTACGATGTTATCTAAAAGTTTCTGGTGAGGATTCATATACGAAATGAACACGTTATTAATCTCTGTATGATTAAGCTTCCGATAACTGATTATGTATCTTGAAATATGTTTTTATTTAGCTATTGTCAAGATGCAAAATAAGGACAGTCTTGCGCATTTTCGTTAACTTCAGAAGGAAACCGAACATGCCACTAAAAAAAAATTTAGTCGGTACAATTTTTGGCGATACTTATATTTCTGCGCTTTCAAACAACTGTGAAGAATTGAACTCGTGAAAATAACGAAAATTAGTAGATCGCAAATATACGATATAAAAAAAGAGAAATCCTCAATGAAAAAAATCAAGAATAGACTATAGGCGAACGAAAACTACAACATTCGTAAGCATGGGTAGTTAAAAAACACAAAAGGTCCAACTGGCTACAACGCTTACTTTATACTCATGTGCACTCGCTTACTGACATTACCTAGAGGCAATCTGATATTCTTACCATTTTTTACGGCTAAAAAATGGGAAACAACATCTAGACACATTTTACGTCATTTTTTTAAACATACATATTATCAAATATAATGTATCAATTAAGCACCTACATGTATCTCTTCCTTTTCTGTTTAAAAACAAATTGGAAAAGGATGATACTCATGTGACCTACTTTTGCCTGTAGAAGCACCATCAGTGTTACTTCGTTTCTCTAAAGTTTCGTTAAAATCTAAGAAAATCTAGTCAAGATCATCTATGTTTTTATTTAAAGAGAACCTTACCATCGGTGATCTGCCGTATGGTAACTGCCAGAAGCCGTGTGAAGAAACCATCTTTGAGACACACACATCCCATGCCGCCTTTGGATCCGCCTTCATGGATCAGTTCTTATATGAACATGGTGTTCTGCCAGACTCAGATATCCTAAAGTAAGATAACTACACATACCTCGTCATTATTTCATGAATTAAGAGATACAGGTACCCGGGAGGAGAAAGCATCTTCTTCTTTCGAGTCCATTATGCCCATATTGCAATGTAAGAATTTTGAAGTATAAGATATGATTTTAATTTTTTTTTTCAGCATAATGACATTATTTTCGTCTAAAGAATCCTTTTGGACTTAACAAGGGGCTGTATACGGGTAGATTCATGTATTTTTTTTTTTTCTTTTTCCTCGGGTGTGTTTCACGTCTATGTAATGTCACTTCATCTTAATGTAATCGTGCATGTTAAGTGTTATGCCCCTAAGGGCCCTGATTTGGAAATAAATAATCTTGAATCTTGTAATGAACGGATAAATTTATTTGAAGCAAGTTGCAGAGGCTGGGTGGTGTGTAGAGGGTATTTATATATGGCATTATGTACCAATTTTGACTTACTTTTTGGGGTTTTTTTTTTATATATGGCATTACGTAACCTATTTTGACTTACTTTTTGGGGGGTTTTTATATATGGCATTATGTAACCATTTTTGACTTACTTTTTGGGGGTATTTATGGCATTTTGTAACTAATTTTGACTTACTTTTTGTGGGTAGTTATCTATGGCAATATGTAACCAATTTTGACTTACTTTTTGGGGTTATTTATATATGGCATTATGTAACCAATTTTGACTTACTTTTTGGGGGTAATTATGGCATTATGTAACTAATTTTGACTTTCTTTTTGTGGGTAGTTATCTATGGCATTATGTAACCAATGTTGACTTACTTTTTGGGGTTATTTATATATGGCATCATGCAACCAATTTTGACTTACTTTTTGGGGTTATTTATATATGGCATCATGCAACCAATTTTGACTTACTTTTTGGGGTTATTTATGTATGGCATTCTGAACTTTTAGGGTTATTTATATTTTGACTTACTTTTTGGGGGTATTTATATATGGCATTATGTAACCAATTTTGACTTACTTTTTGGGGTTATTTATATATGGCATCATGCAACCAATTTTGACTTACTTTTTGGGGTTATTTATATATGGCATCATGCAACCAATTTTGACTTACTTTTTGGGGTTATTTATATATGGCATCATGCAACCAATTTTGACTTACTTTTTGGGGTTATTTATATATGGCATTCTGAACTTTTTGGGTTATTTATATTTTGACTTACTTTTTGGGGATATTTATATATGGCATTATGTAACCAATTTTGACTTACTTTTTGGGGGTATTTATATATGGCATTATGTAACCAATTTTGACTTACTTTTTGGGGGTATTTATATATGGCATTAAGTTACTAATTTTGACTTACATTTTGGGGGTATTTTTATATGGCATTATGTAACCATAATTTGAATTACTTTTTGGGGGTATTTATATATGGCATTATGAAACCATATTTTGACTTACTTTTTGGGGGTATTTATATATGGCAATATGTAACCATATTTTGACTTACTTTTAGGGGTATTTATATATGGCATTACGTAACTAATTTTGACTTACTTTTAGGGGTACAGTGAAACCTGTCTAAACCGATACCTGTCTAATCCGATAACCTGTCTATTCCGATAGATTTTTTGGTCCCAAAGAATTTTCTATCTTTTCCTATATAAAATAACCTGTGTAAACCGAACACTTCCTACTCCGAATACCGATATACATTTTTGGTCCCAGTGAGATTTTATTCAGGTATTTTACACTATCTAAACCGATATATTAAAACAACACCTACCTTGACCAACCCATGTTTTGGTTAATTATCACCCCAAGCTGATCAATTAAAACTTATAATAGCTCAATGGGCTCCATTTCTCTTATTAGTAACCTGCCCAAGCCAAGGCCAGTGTCTTAATTGTTTGTATTATGATGAGATTAATTTGTATGTAAACTTATCATCAAGTACACATATGAAAATTCCAAAGCCAATTCCATTTGACTTAAAATCTTTTACATGGAGTACTGTGTTATCCGATAACCTGTCTATACCGATATTTTTTTCTTGGTCCGAGTCGATATCGGTTTAGACAGGTTTCACTGTATTTATATATGGCATTGTGTAACTAATTTTGACTTACATTTTGGGGGTATTTATATATGGCATTATGTAACCAATTTTGACTTACTTTTCGGGGGTATTTATATATGGCATTATGTAACCATATTTTGACTTACTTTTTGAGGGTATTTATATATGGCATTATGTAACCATATTTTGACTTACTTTTTGGGGGTATTTATATATAGCATTATGTAACCATATTTTGACTTACTTTTTGATCGTCTTTATAGGAGGAGCTTTATACAGTTAAGGATCTTCTATGATGACATGATCGTATCCAGTGTGGAGGAGGTACCAGAAATTACCCTTGAGAGCATATTCGGTAAGTTCACCTTTGACCTTGTGACCCTCAAACCCATGAAGAATTAACCTGGTGTTACTAGTATTAGCAGTACATCTGTATACCTGTTATGTTACATTGTAAATGCTATTTTCCGTAAATGAAATGATAATTTTACTTTTCACCTTTTGACCCCAAATCAACGGGGTATAATATTTTCAATCATTACTAGAATTTAAAAATTCGGATTTACTTTCTTTCATGCTTTGACCTTTCAACCCCCAAACAATATCGGTTTTTTTTATTCCTCAGCAAGCGTGGGCGGTTACATGGGTCTTTTCCTTGGAGCCAGCATCCTATCAGTGGTGGAACTCGTGGAACTGGTCATATTACTAATTACTGATGTTAATTCCAAAAAAGTCAACAGTAAAGATAGGAAAGATATAGGGCATAAAAACTCATTAAAAACTCTGGATGCTGAACAGATGCCACGGGCTACCTATTGAGTGGAGTGATTCGTATAGACTGATACGTTGTGACTGTGAATCGGTAAATTCCACGGGCGGATGAAGAAACGTTTCCAAGGGAGGGGGTCCACGTCCAGCCTGTGGAATTGATAAATATTATACGTAAAACGAGGGAAAATCAGCCATGGGAGAGGTCCTGATCTCCCCTTCCCCCTCCTCTAGATTCGCCCTTGGAGTGATTCGTCGAGATTGATATTAAATTTTCATCTTCAGGCGATATGAAAGTGAATCAATATATATTACTTTATTAAGGCCGATGAAATCATTGAAACGAAGATCTACTTAATTTTGTGACGTGGACAGAAATAGAGCGTTTACAAAAATTATTCGGATGAGGAATTTGATATGGAGCAGCGCGATATTTTGTGTCACATGTCATTGTTTTAAAATGAAGTTTAATTGAAAATATCAACAATATAGCCTAAAACATAACGGTTGATTTTATATTAAGCAATTGTCTGCAAGCACTGTCATTATAAAAATCCCAATGGGAATATTGTTGAAAAAAATTGTCTTGCTCCAACTTTGCAAGAAAAAAATAATTTTGCTCCGGTCCGGGGCGAAAAAAATAATCTTGCTCCGACAAAAACCCAAGCCCTCCCCCTCCCAAATATCAAATCGACCGTGCCTTATAGCTTCAATGTCTCATTTGTTATCCCCCCTTTCTAGGGTGTCCGCCCAGTATTCCGAAGGTCCGATAGTTCGAGGGACCATAGAGCCGAAGGTCCGATAAATCGACGGCCCGATAATCCGAAGGCCCGATAGTCCGAAAGCCCGATAGACCGAAAGTACTGCATTCAGATATACAGAAGGATCCATAATCCGAAGTACCTAAAGAATCGAATATCCGATATTTCGAAGGTCTATTAGACCACAAGTTTAAAGGTCCGATAGTAAGAATGCCTAATGGTTCGATGGTCTGATAGTCCGAAGGTTTGAAAGTCCGAATGCCCTGTGCATGTAGATATAAACTTGATACAAATGAGTAAAAGAAGAAGTTGAAGATGCCTGACTGTACCATTGAAATTGATAGATTTAGAAATCTAAATGGAAGGGGAGGGGGCTGAAAGAGATATTATCAAGGAACTTGAATTGCATATATACCCAATTATCAAATAAGATTTTAAAAGGTATAACAAGACAAATGATAAAGAAATGATATCATCACAAGGACTGTACTTTGAATTAGATATGTAACGGCTATGCAATCGCACATAAGTTAAAAAAAGGAGGGGGGTGCAGTTTAACAGCGCAAACTGCTCCTAAACTATTTAGTTATTTAGAAAGTAGTGAAAAAATATTTGTAATAAGATCTAGTTAAGATATGTCTATACTGCTGAAAGCCATCGATCAGAATGTTGGAAATATTAGTTGTTTGTACAAGTCAACCAAAAGAAAAAAATAACGAGGACGTCCTTATTCATTGGAATTTGAAAATGTGCGCGAATACTTTTATCGGTAACACATGCAAAACACACGTTTTTTTTTTAATTTCTTTAAAGATGTATGTTATAGATTTTATAGGATTATCATAGTTGCAAAGATAGCCTGGGTAGGCGTATGCGCTGAATGAAAGTCAACCCGAAATCAGATTCCAAAAATAGCAACGCAAACGCAAATGCAAGATACATGTACGCACATTGGGGTTTTAATATTTCTCACGGACGCACAGACAGCGTCATAATATAATACGTCCCGTCTTATGACGAGCGTATAAAAATCACATTCAATCAAAAAGCTTACAAATTAAGGAATTTTATTGGATATTCGGACTTTTTGGTCTTCGGACTATCGGGCCTTCGGAGTTATGGGCCTTCGAACTATAGAACCTTCGGACTATCGGGCCTTCGGGCTATCGGACCTTCGAACTATCAGTCCCTCGAATTATCGGGCCTTCGAACTATTGAACCTTCGTCTTTTTAGACCTTCGGAATACTGAGTGGTCACCCTTCCTAGTCACACCAAGAACATTAACACATTATAATGAGTGAAGATATGCAAAGTTTTTCAATCTAAACAGCTAAAACTTTACTATAGCTATTTAACTGATATTCTAATTTTCTCATGTTTATAAATCTAGATCTGATTCAAAAGGTCAACAATGATATAAATATTATCATTGAACTCAGTGGCGGATTAAGGGGGGGGGGGGGTTGCGGAGGGGGCGCCCCCCGGCACAGACCCCAAATTTCCCCAAAACAGGTATATTTTGGCCCATTTTCAGTCAAAATCGGCAAAATTCGCCCCTTGACCCCCGGCAAAGGGGGCACTGGATCCGCCACTGGAACTTTAGTTTTTATTTAAAAAAAAAAGAAAGATTGCAACAAATAAAAGCAAAAACAATTACACTAATAAAAAAAACATCTGGAGAGAAACGAGAAATTTAGAATGTTCACTCGCAAGAAGAAGAATAACAAAGGAGCAAAGAACGCATGGAGCATTCATAAATGATGACCAACATTACAATATAGGAAGAGACATGTGCACCCATTATCAACTTTGGATGTCCATCTCCTATATAAGTAACGAAATGACCGATTGCTACACAAGCATGTAAAGCATCGACACCTTGTACTAGTATTCAGATATCTTCAGTAACACAAATATTTTGTATGACAAAAATAATCCTCCCTACAGAAAGCTGACCGTTTCGAACAGGACATAGCACTGGGTACATGAGTTATATATATATAGAGTGCTCTGCTGGCTGAAGCGAGATCATGATAATCCAACCATCCTAAGATAAGACAAAGATCATGCCCAAGTCTCCTCTAGTGAGGTAAGGGATAGTGTCCGTCATGGAGACCCATTGTCACGGTTGTATGCATACACACGCTTATGACACCGAAATTCTTCACCCCTAGCATATCAGATAATTCGAGAAATTTAAATACCGTATAATGGCAGCCTCGTCATTTACTGTATTAAGCCCAAATCGTCCTGTTTTGTAATGTACATGTCCCTGTGCCTGAAATTTACCTCGAATTTTTAAATGGGATTGTTTATCTGAATCATATGTAATGCTTTGTATAATGTTTGTAATTGTTGACATTATTTATTAATTCATTAGGAACTTAACTATGATTTGAGCGTTATCATTTCGAAATATTTTTTTTAAATACACAAAAAGTATACATGTAGATCTACTTGTATATTCGTCTTCACAATGAGTTAAAGAAGATCCTGACGATAATCCCAACAGCACTCACAGTAGAGCACCAAATTGAGCATCGACGGACCCCTAGCAAGCTAGAGGTGGGACCAGGTGCCCGGGAGGAGTAAGCATCCCCTGTAGGCTAGCCGCACCTTAAATACATGCACTGTCTTGGGCCAAGTCTATATAGAAAGTGCCATGGCGACAATGTCAGGGAAAAATATTCAAAACACTTACTGTCAAACCCCTCGCGGGGAACTTTTTTACGAGCTCCACACGGCAAAGGGCATAAATGTGACATGAATGAGTTAAAGAAGATCCTGACGATAATCCCAACAGCACTCACAGTAGAGCACCAACAACTACCAGGCAAAACACTGTAATTAACCGAGCCAATGTGTGATAATGTTGGATGTTTTGTTGAATGTATGTCAAGTGTTTGGTGTAAATAATTTAAGTGGTTACAAACCAAAAGTTTAAACAAAGCTTTGGTGGCCATTCTGTTCAAGTGTATCGCCTGTTGTACATAAATTATATATAATACGCCAGTCACTTGAATTCTTTGGGTCACTTAACTTTTCATAAATGAGCTCGCTCCAGCCGGCAGAGCACAGACTCTTTTTCGTACGACGTTTTTTATCACTTACATACAGTATTTTATCTCTGTGTTACTTTGGCCACTGTGTTCTGCTGTCTTGTTTTTGTGGTCATCTGTATTACTTTGGTCCCTGTGTTCTGCTGTCTTGTTTTTATGGTCATCTGTGATACTGTGGTCCCCTGTGTTTTACTGTTTTTTGTGGTCATCTGTGTTACTTTGGTCCCCTTGTTCTGCTGTCTTGTTTTTTTTTGTGGTCATCTGTGTTACTTTGGTCCCTGTGTTGCTGTCTTGTTTTTATGGTCATCTGTGATACTTTGTTCCCCTGTGTTTTACTGG
Organism: Pinctada fucata; assembly: GCA_028142955.1. Classification (NCBI taxonomy): domain Eukaryota; kingdom Metazoa; phylum Mollusca; class Bivalvia; order Pterioida; family Pteriidae; genus Pinctada; species Pinctada fucata. The sequence goes on from AP027111.1 coordinate 31,628,014, forward strand.
GGTTTTTTTTGTGGTCATCTGTGTTACTTTGGTCCCTGCGTTTTACTGTTATTTTGTGGTCATCTGTGTTATTTTGGTCCCTTTGTTTTGCTGTTTTGTTTTTGTGGTCATCTGTGTTACTTTGGTCCCTGTGTTTTGCTGTCTTGTTTTGTGGTCATCTGTGTTACTTTGGTCCCTGTGTTTTACTGTCTTGTTTTTGTGGTAATCTGTGGTACTTTGATCCCTGTGTTTCACTGTCTTGTTTGTGTGGTCATCTGTGGTACTTTGTTCCTCTGTATTTTACTGTTTTTTTGTGGTCATCTGTGTTACTCTGGTCCCTGTGTTTTACTGTTATTTTGTGGTCATCTGTGTTATTTTGGTCCCTTTGTTTTGCTGTCTTGTTTTTGTGGTCATCTGTGTTACTTTGGTCCCTGTGTTTTGCTGTCTTGTTTTGTGGTCATCTGTGTTACTTTGGTCCCTGTGTTTTACTGTCTTGTTTTTGTGGTAATCTGTGGTACTTTGATCCCTGTGTTTCACTGTCTTGTTTGTGTGGCCATCTGTGTTACTTTGGTCCCTGTGTTTTGCTGTCTTATTTTGTGGTCATCTGTGTTACTTTGGTCCCTGTGTTTTACTGTCTTGTTTTTGTGGTAATCTGTGGTACTTTGGTCCCTGTGTTCTGCTGTCTTGTTTTTATGGTCATCTGTGATACTGTGGCCTCCTGTGTTTTACTGTTTTTTGTGGTCATCTGTGTTACTTTGGTCCCTGTGTTCTGCTGTCTTGTTTTTTTGTGGTCATCTGTGTTACTTTGGTCCCTGTGTTCTGCTGTCTTGTTTTTATGGTCATCTGTGATACTTTGTTCCCCTGTGTTTTACTGGGTTTTTTTGTGGTCATCTGTGTTACTTTGGTCCCTGTGTTTTACTGTTATTTTGTGGTCATCTGTGTTATTTTGGTCCCCTTGTTTTGCTGTCTTGTTTTTGTGGTCATCTGTGTTACTTTGGTCCCTGTGTTTTGCTGTCTTGCTTTTGTGGTCATCTGTGTTACTTTGGTCCCCTGTGTTTTGCTGTCTTGTTTTTGTGGTCATCTGTGTTACTTTGGTCCCTGTGTTTTACTGTCTTGTTTTTGTGGTAATATGTGGTACTTTGTTCCCCTGTGTTTTACTGTTTTTTGTGGTCATCTGTGTTACTTTGGTCCCTGTGTTTTACTGTTATTTTGTGGTCATCTGTGTTATTTTGGTCCCTTTGTTTTGCTGTCTTGTTTTTGTGGTCATCTGTGTTACTTTGGTCCCTGTGTTTTGCTGTCTTGTTTTGTGGTCATCTGTGTTACTTCGGTCCCTGTGTTTTACTGTCTTGTTTTTGTGGTAATCTGTGGTACTTTGATCCCTGTGTTTCACTGTCTTGTTTGTGTGGCCATCTGTGTTACTTTGGTCCCTGTGTTTTGCTGTCTTGTTTTGTGGTCATCTGTGTTACTTTGGTCCCTGTGTTTTACTGTCTTGTTTTTGTGGTAATCTGTGGTACTTTGGTCCCTGTGTTTTACTGTCTTGTTTTTGTGGTCATCTGTGCTACTTTGGTCTCTGTGTTTTGCTGTCTTGTTTGTGTGGTCATCTGTGTTACTTTGGTCCCTGTGTTTTGCTGTCTTGTTTTTGTGGCATCTGTGTTACTTTGGTCCCTGTGTTTTACTGTCTTGTTTTTGTGGTCATCTGTGTTACTTTGGTCCCTGTGTTTTGCTGTCATGTTTGTGTGGTCATTGGTGTTACCTTTATCCCTGTGTTTTGCTGTCTAGTTTATGTGGTCATCTGTTACTTTTGCCCCTGTAATTTGCTATCTTCTTTGTTTGGTTATGTGTGTTACTTTGGTCCCTGTGTTTTGCTGTCTTGTTTGTGTTGTCATCTTTGTTACTTTTGCCCCGTGTTTTGCTGCTTTGTTTGTGTGGTCATATTATCATATTACATTGAGGCGCGGTTATAATACACAACAACTGTGCGTTTTAGTGACATCTGGTCAGCCGGAAAAGTGGGAGGGTTTTGTGGTGTGCACGTTATCCGGATAACCACAACATTTGCTAACTAATTGGCAGATGGCCGTCCTTAGTCAACACTGATTGCTCATTGGTCTCGTTGATTTAGGTGTGGTCTTTAGAATTTGATGTTCTGGTGTCGTGTTTGGTGTTCCTTGACCCTTTTGTGTCTTTTTTTGCGCTTGTCTACTCTGTGTTTTTACATTGGGGCGTTTTGCTGTGGGTGCTTCAACCGAGTCTTGTTGGAGATCTCCTTTCCTTTATTTTATGTATTTTGATTAATATGCCATCACTACTCGAGTAATATATTTCATGCAGAAAAGTGAAAAGTTTGGCCTTGGTTCATAGGTCATGATTCATCAAGTGTTGGGCAAAAATGTTAAATATTCATCTAATCCATACAGTGGTGAGCTAAAAATGTGCCTGGATAAATTGAACATAAGTATTGTGACCTTAACTAGACCCATGACCTTCATTTGAGCCCATTGCACATCTCTGGGCCTCACTCAATAATCAGTGAAATCCACTAGAGCAAATCATGGCCAGGACACGGCTTTACCAACAGATATTGTGAATTTGACCTTCAACATATGACCATGGTTTAATGTCATGACACATCCTTGGGTCAAAGCAACATTTCTGTGAAGGACTATTGAGGTATATGCAGAAGGATTGACATACATTTGTTCATAGTTTTGTACATTAAGTACACTATGTTCTTTGTTCAAGGTCACCTTTGGGTCCAGTGCAGCAATTTGTGATATATTTAGGAAATCCATGCAATGGGATAGAATTTGTGATCCACAAGGTTTTGTCCATAAATTCAGTGAACTGCAGCTTAGAGGTGTGACCTTGTCATGATGTCATCAAACAAAAATTTCTTATAAAAATTCACCAAGTATGAACCTTGAAATTCAAGCATATGGGGTAGAATTTAATACACATTTTTTTTCTACATCTACCTTGACAAAAGTTTGGAGATATGACCTTGACACAAACTTCCAATAAAGATTAATTGTAATGAGCACAAGTATGAACCTAGTTGTGTTTAAAATTAAAGCCACAACGAAGTTTTTCACACAAAATGTATCTGCCCAGTGCTATAATTTGGCCTTCTGACCTTGAATCAAAGTCATGACACACCAGCATCCCTTTACGATTAATGTTGACGAAAACGATTAATGTTGATGAAAACGATTAATGTTGTTGAAAACCTGGCGTACTTTTACTTGTATTCTTTATAAAGTATAATTTTGACTTTTGACCATGGGGAAGTTATAAATATGACAAGGATAGGTAATTGGCTATGATAATCTTAAAGCTTTTGGAGCTAAGTTGCCATTTTGGGGTGCACACGTAATCCGAATAATATCATTTGCTACAAGCGTGACACCAATTGCCTATTGGTGTCGTTGATTTATGTGGTCTTTGTGTTTAGTGCTTTGCTGTTGTATCTGATGTTCCTTGTCCCTTTTGTGTCTCTTTGTGTTTGTCTACTCTGTGTTTTGATGTTGTATTTTGTGTTCCTTGTCCCTTCTGTGTTTTCACATAAGGGTTCTTATTGGAGATCACCTCCTTTGGTAAACAGACTTCACACTTCAAGTCTAATTTCTTCCTCACACAATTCAAATTGTACCAAATCTATCATTAAAAACCTAAAACCATTCTTCTTTTAAAATTAGTTTCTTCCCTTTGGGTTTGACCTTGAAACTTTTCTGCTACTTTCTATTTGTTCTAATCAATGAGCACATTCTGACCAAGTTTCATTAAATTCATGAAACATACATGTACAGCAAAGAAATCAGAATGACACAGGATCTGCAATGCATTGCACATAGCCATTGGAAAAAGGATGGGTCAAGTGGATACAGGATGGGTCAAGCGGATAAAGGATGGGTCAGCTGTGATATTTATGATGATAACCTGCTGTATCAAAAATTGCCTCCGTATCATTTCCCTCCTGATGCATGAAAACAAAGGGGCATTACTCTGACGTAACCAAGGGATGTTCATTGTGAGTGATTCCACAGATGAAATGTGTAAAGAAAAAAACCTGCAGGGGGTTTGGGTATCCTCCCCTGAGGAAACATTGAAAATTCAATTTGCATTGAATGCTGCTACCAAATCACAATCTTCATGTAGTTCAAAATCATTGATCGTAATGCTTCATAAAATATCCTCAAAACTTTTAGTAGGGCTTCAGACTTGATGTACTAGTATATACCACTGCTTCTATTTTCTTATAAAAAGCAAACTAAGAAAGGTGTTTTTTCTTCTTCTTTATACTTTAAAAACATCTTTAACCAATGAAAGAAAACAATTCACAATACAAGTTAATATATATATCCAATTCTATTCAAATATATCATTTCTACATAAGACATACATGTACTCTGAAAAGATCTGTCTGATAAACTTAATAAATATAAAATTGATGATAATGTCACATGACATCATTTATACATGTACAAGACCGAGTGTTGTAGTTTCTAATATAGAGTACAGTGTTGCTTTGTTTTGTTACTGATTAAGATTGTGTGAATATGTTTTGTTTCTGATGGAGGATTGTGTGATGTTTTGTTACTGATGGAGGATTGTGTGATGTTTTGTTACTGATGGAGGCTTGTGTGATGTTTTGTTACTGATGGAGGATTGCGTGATATTTTGTTACTGATGGAGGATTGTGTGATGTTTTGTTACTGATGGAGGATTGTGTGATGTTTTTTACTAATGGAGGATTGTTTGATGTTTTGTAACTGATGGAGGATTGTGTGATGTTTTGTTACTGATGGAGGATTGTGTGATGCTTTGTTTCTGATGGAGGATTGTGTAATGTTTTGTTACTGATGGAGGATTGTTTGATGTTTTGTTACTGATGGAGGTTTGTGTGATGTTTTGTTACTGATGGAGGATTGCGTGATGTTTTGTTACAGATGGAGGATTGTGTGATGGAAGATTGTGTGATGTTTTGTTACTGATGGAGGATTGCTTGATGTTTTGTTACTGATGGAGGATTGTGTGATGTTTAGTTACCAATGGAGGAGTGTGTGATGTTTTGTTCTGATGGAGGATTGTGTAATGTTTTGTTACTGATGGAGGATTGTGTGATGTTTTGTTACTGATGGAGGATTGTGTGATGTTTTGTTTCTGATGGAGGATTGTGTAATGTTTGTTACTGATGGAGGATTGTTTGATGTTTTGTTACTGATGGAGGATTGTGTGATGTTTTGTTACTGATGGAGGATTGCTTGATGTTTTGTTACTGATGGAGGTTTGTGTGATGTTTTGTTACTGATGGAGGATTGCGTGATGTTTTGTTACTGTTGAAAGAATGTGTGATGTTTTGTTACTGATGGAGGATTGTATGATGTTTTGTTACTGATGGAGGATTGTGTGATGTTTTGTTACTGATGGAGGATTGTGTGATGTTTAGTTACCAATGGAGGATTGTGTGATGTTTTGTTCTGATGGAGGATTGTGTGAGGTTTTGTTTCTGATGGAGGATTGTGTAATGTTTAGTTACCAATGGAGGATTGTGTGATGTTTTGTTCTGATGGAGGATTGTGTGATGTTTTGTTCCTGATGGAGGATTGTGTGATGTTTTGTTACTGATGGAGGATTGTGTGATGTTTTGTTTCTGATCAAGGATTGTATGATGTTTTGTTACTGATGGAGGATTGTGTGATGTTCTGTTTCTGATGGAGGATTGTGTAAGTTTAGTTACCAATGGAGGATTGTGTGATGTTTTGTTACTGATGGAGGATTGTGTGATGTTTTGTTTATGATGGAGGATTGTGTGATGTTTTGTTAATGATGGAGGATTGTGCATTTTGTTACTGATGGAGGATTGTGTGGTGTTTTTGTTACTGATGGAGGATTGTGTGATGTTTTGTTACTGATGGAGGATTGTGTGATATTTTTGTTACTGATGGAGGATTGTGTGATTTTTAGTTATTGATTGAAGAAACAATAATTTCTGAAAGTAAAATCATATAGACATGTGACATTCAGAGCAATTATTTATATACATATGATATATTCAAAATACAGTTTCAACACAATATTCTAAAATCATTTATATATGTATAATAAAGGGATGGAGTTACAATATATACACATGTATATTCTAAATATTCCTATAAATTATTCATTCTTTGTTTGTTAAAATTAATTTCTTTCTGAGAGAAAAAAAAAACCCTGTGGGTAAAAAAAAATCCCTGAAACTTGAATACAACTTTCTGTTAAAAATTGATGCATACTGTGTTTTGTTAGTCATCTATTTAGAAATACATTTCACAAACTCAAAACTTCACTATTTATTTTGATAATAATACACTTGAACATTGTAAAAGGAAAAAAAAACACATCTTTTTCATTTATATCAAAATATTATTTGGCTGAAATTGTGCTAACTACGAGTTTTAGTTATCTGTTAAAATATTAAATATATAAAAAATATTATTCATATGAGGATTGAAGAGTCAATTAGCTGTAATAAGACTGCTAAAATAAAGCTGCTAGTTTAAGACTAAAATATTTTTTTTTCATGGTATGATGTCATGTTACTGATAGAGGATTTTGTGATGTCATGTTATCAATGGAGGATTGTGTAATGTCATGTTACTGATGGAGGATGGTTTTATGTCTTGTTACTGATCGAGGATAGTGTGATGTCATGTTACTGATGGAGGATAGTGTGATGTCATGTTACTGATGGAGGATTGTGTGATGTCATGTTACTGATGGAGGATAGTGTGATGTCATGTTACTGATGGAGGATAGTGTGATGTCATGTTACTGATGGAGGATAGTGTGATGTCATGTAACTGATGGAGGATAGTTTGATGTCATGTTACTGATGGAGGATTGTGTAATGTCATGTTACTGATGTAGGATTGTGTGATATCATGTTACTGATGGAGGATTGTGTGATGCTTTGTTACTGATGGAGAATTGTGTGATGTTTTGTTACTGATGGAGGATTGTGTGATGTCATGTGATGATTTGTGACTGATGGAGGATTGTGTGATGTCATGTTACTAATGGAGGATTGTATGATGCCATATTACTGATGGAGGATTGTGTGATGTCACGTTACTGATGGATGAATGTATGATGCCTTAATACTAATGGAGGATTGAATGATGCCATGTTACTAATGGAGGATGGTCTCATGTCTTGTTACCATTGGAGGGCATAGTCATATCATATTACTGATGGAGGATAGTGTGATGTCATGTGTGATATGTCATGTTACTGATGGAGGATTGTGTGATGTCATGTTACTGATGGAGGATTGTGTGATGTCATGTTACTGATGGAGGATTGTGTGATGTCATGTTACTAATGGAGGATGGTGTGATGTCATGTTATTGATGGAGGATTTGTAATGCCATTTCACTGATGGAGGATTTTGTGATTTCTTTTCACGGATAAAATATTGTGTGATATCATGTTACTGAATGGGTATTTTGTGTTTGAAGGTAGTGTGAAGATGTCATCTTTATGTTGGAGGATAATGAAATTATGTTGTGTAATTGATAAAGGATTTTATGATATTTACTTTAATATGTTTAAGTCAGTCTAGCAGATATGTTTGGTATTTATATTGGAAAAATAAAAAAATTATACAAAATCATTAACTTATGTATTAAATTCTCCTAATTATTTTCAAATCCTTGTATAAATTTTGGGCAAATGTATACATGCAACCATTGAAGATAAAGTGTTCCACTAAATTTCTTTTCAATTGAAAATGAACAAAAAAACCCATCAAATTATTCAGATGTTGGTGTACATTGCAACTTCAACTGGGTCAAAAGATTAGGAGGAAACCGGAGTGCCCGGAGAAAAACCTCCTGTGACCATGGGTTGGTTACCGACTTAATTCTAAAAATATTAATTTAATTGGCGAAAGATAGTAGAGGCAAGACCAAGAGTTCTGACATGAAATCAACCATTATGACTTTTTAGATAAAAATATTGTATTGCATTTGGACAATTAATATGGTTGACCATAGACAAACTAGGAGAGTAGACAGATCTGCAATATGACTATTTTAGCACAATTTCAATCAAAAGTTATACATTAATGACCCCTTTTAATCTCAATTTTAAAAGACTTATGGTAAACTAGCTAGGTGTTGCAAAGTCATTTTTTCTGACATTTATATGAACAAACAAGTTAAATATTAATAAATTTGCATTTCAACACCTATATAGAAAACTATTATTTGCATAAATAAGCAAGTTGACAACTTGACATCATTCAGTACCACATGCCATAGAGCTTGCATGTGGACTGTGAAATGGGAAACTTTGGCTTTATGTTACAATAACCTAGTAACAGGACTTGACCTGAGGAAAATAAATTGGAGAGACTATATAAAACAACTAGATGTGAGAGGTCCTGGCAGATTGATTAAAAAACTTGTTTGGCCATACTTGCTTACATCAGTCTACCACAAGCCACCACAACCAAAACCTAACCCAAAAGAACCGAGAAAAAAATAAAAACCAAAAAAAAAAAAAAAATGAAAAAAAAAAGGAGAAAAGACCTGATGTAATCAAGGACAGTCAAGCAAGTGTTAAAATCAAGCTGCCAGGACATCACATCTGAGCTGTTCCACAGTCTGTCAAATTTAGATTCCTCTCTGCAAATACTGTAACCTAGTTATGGTAACATTTACCTCCCTTTCCCACTCCACATCTCCCACAGATAGCGGTTCTGTGGGAGATTTAAGCTGAGGGCTGGACAAAGGCTGGATACAATCCCTAAACTACTCATTCATCCATAGTTTGATGAGAACACACCCTGTTCATTATGAACAGTATGGGCTAGGTACAAACACTTAACCCCGCTTTTTAACCATTGTTTATAGATGGACTGCAGTTACATATGTACAGGCTGAACGCAAGCTGGATATATGCCCTTAATATTAATAACTACCCATATAGTGACATGTAGATCGACCTCAGCTTATGACCTTAATTACATGGCAACAGAAATATTCCGGCCTCTTTACGTCAGCATATATAAAGACAACAATTCCTAAAATCGATACCATGATAGGAGTTGTGCTTTGCATCCATTTAAAAAGACATAAACTAACATTACATAAACTAATTATATCTACCTTTTAAAGGCCTTTATTATGTTAGTGTTGTATCATGGTTCCTTCTCATAATAATGTCTTGTTCCATATTTCTTCCAAAATTTTCTTGGCACAACTGTTTTTTTCTACACGATAGTTAGTCTACACAACGGTTATTTTGGATGCACAACAGTTATTTCTTTAGTAAAATGGATATTTCCCATGAATAATGCTTCAATCTGACTCTTCCTGTAAATGTACATGTCCACAAGTTATTTCTGTCACAATGCATATCTTCTTAAGTATTCTGGAGCAAACAGCAATATTCATTGTGTCTATTTCTCCAAGATGATTCTTCAATAAGCTGACTGGATCCTGCCAGATTTTCTCTCATAGCTTTATCTTCATGCCTAAAATAGATGAGATATAGATATAAATCATAAGTATTTTGACACACAACCAACACCATTTATTTTAGGATACATCATTTGACTGTAAAAGAATGCAAAACTGTAGCTTCATGGCATCAACTAAATATTATGACAAAATGAGTAGAACTGATAGATTTCTTCTCAGACACAGTAATTTTGAAGCCCAATTTAAGTGTTATTTTCTGAGAGCCTTTGAGCCTTCATAAATCGTCTATGTCTGTGAGTCTATTTTTAACAAAATAACAAATTGACCTCCATTCCCATATATAACATAATAACAAATTGACCTTTTACATTCCCATATAGAACATAATAACAAATTGACCTTCATTCCCATTATATATAACATGATAACAAATTGACCTTTAACATTCCCATATATAACCTTTTTAAAAATATATTTGTTTGAAAGCCCAAATCCTGCAAAACAGTTAAGTTTGAATAAAATTTAATATAGGGTGTCACAGAGAGACTGAAGCTGAGACTAATGGACTCTTTATTGCCATTTCACAATTTCTCTCCCACACGATAAAAATCTCAAAACCTATATATCACATATATATATCGTAATAAATTATGCACTTATCTTATATTAGACAAATCTTAATATCATATTATGACAGAAAAAAGATTTCTTTACAAATTTTCAAATATCTTATAAATATTTAAAAAATTTAGTCTGAAAATTACTTCGACCTTGGATGTCTAAATGACTTTAACTGACCTTTGTCAAAAAGGACATTTCCTTATGAATAATTGAGTAAAATATGATCATGTATAGAATATACGCAGCATATTTTCAATATGTGCACCTAAATCATTAAACTTCAATGATCTTTGCATGGTTTTGGCATAGAGTGCTATATTCTGAAGTCAAAACCAATTTACTATCATTGAAATCTTATGATGTAGGTGCAGTCACAAGAACCAGCTCAAACATGTAGACTTCTTTCAATTTACCTTGAAATTGTCAAAGACATCAGGGAACTATTTGTCTGACTTGCATCAAATTATCTATATCATCAAATTAAAACTTAAATTTCAAAATTTCTCACCTTTTTGAAACTGTAAAATAACTGCATTCAAAGACTCAATCTTTGGTTTTCTGTTCAAAACTGTAAATTGAAAGGTAAAGTTAATAGATACAATTTCATGTAATATTTTCCCCATCTAGGTGAATTCTACAAAGTATTGATGTCATGGAAATGAATCGAAGAAAAATATCTAATTAATATAATCTAAGTCTGGTAATGTTATGACAGTAAAGAATATGTTTCCTTCTTTGAAATTTCACATATCATTTGCTATAATAAATACTTATGACCATTAACTTTTAAATAGGAATTTAAAGGAAAATAAAACACTGCTAAAGACGGTATGGCCGGATAGCAAAGTGAGTTTTTGTCACTAACTGGGTCAAGGTCAATAGGTCAAATAATACAGCATAAATTGAAAGGTTTTGTCAGAGGCAGCCTACATGTATAAAATAAAGTTTCTACTGCAAACAGTTCCATAGATTTTGCTTAAACCAGGAACTTTAAACAAAATCCTTAACTAGGTCAAAGTCCAAGGTCAAGGTCACTAGGTCAAATGTTACGGCATAAATTGAAAGGTCTTGTCATGGGCGAGTTTCATGTATAATATAAAGTTTCTACTGCATATAGTTCCATAGATTTTGCTTAAACCAGGAACTTTAACCAAAATCCTTAACTAGGTCAAAGTCCAAGGTCAAGGTCACTAGGTCAAATGTTACGGCATAAATTGAAAAGTCTTGTCATGGGCGAGCTTCATGTATAATGTAAAGTTTCTACTGCATATAGTTACTTAGATTTTGCCTCAACCAGAAACTTTAACCAAAATCTTTAACTAGGTCAAAGTCTAAGTTCAAGGTCACTAGATCAAATGTTATGGCATAAATTGAAAGGTCTTGTCATGGGCAAGCTTCATGTATAATATAAAGTTTCTACTGCATATAGTTCCTTAGATTTTGCCTCAACAAGAAACTTTAACCAAAATGTTGACAGAAGACGGACGGACGGACGGACAGACAGACAGACGGACGGACATCGTCAATCTATAGACCAGAATTGCTTTGCAAATCGGCCAAAAATCACAAATTTTAGAATACTTTAATCAATTAATGTTCAAATAGATTTGATCAAAATCAATACAATCCACATACATCATATTAAAGTAAATGCATAAATGCCTTCTTACCTATTCATTACAATTTCTGACTATTGCTCAGAGTGTCCTTTCTGAGCCTACTCCTGACATCATTCTGCAGTCCCATTAATCCAGCCATACAACCAGTGATTGTAGCTCAGAGTGTCCTTTCTGAGCCAACTCGTTAAACATTCTGCAGTCCCATTTTCTGCAATCCAATTAATCCAGCCATACAACCAGTGACTGTAGCTCAGAGTGTCCTTTCTTAGCCTACTCCTAACATCATTCTGTGGTCCCATTAATCCAGCCAAAGAACCAGTGATTGTAGCTCAGAGTGTCCTTTCTGAGCCTACTCCTAATATCATTCTGTGGTCCCATTAATCCAGCCAAAGAACCAGTGATTGTAGCTCAGAGTGTCCTTTCTGAGCCTACTCCTAATATCATTCTGCAGTCCCATTAATCCAGACTTAGAACCAGTGATTGTAGCTCAGAGTTTCCTTTCTGAGCCTACTCCTAACATCATTCTGCAGTCCCATTAATCCAGCCTTACAACTAGTGACTGTAGCTCAGAGTGTCCTTTCTGAGCCTACTCCTAACATTATTCTGTGGTCCCATTAATCCAGCCTTAGAACCAGTGACTGTAGCTCAGAGTGTCCTTCTGAGCCTACTCCTAACATCATTCTGCAGTCCCATTAATCCAGACTTAGAACCAGTGATTGTAGCTCAGAGTGTCCTTTCTGAGCCTACTCCTTACATCATTCTGCAATCCCATTGATCCAGCCTTAGAACCAGTGACTGTAGCTCAGAGTGTCCTTTCTGAGCCAACTCCTAACATTATTCTGCAGTCCCATTAATCCAGCCTTAGAACCAGTGACTGTAGCTCAGAGTGTCCTTCTGAGCCTACTCCTAACATCATTCTGCAGTCCCATTAATCCAGACTTAGAACCAGTGATTGTAGCTCAGAGTTTCCTTTCTGAGCCTACTCCTAACATCATTCTGCAGTCCCATTAATCCAGCCAAAGAAACAGTGATTGTAGCTCAGAGTGTCCTTTCTGAGCCTACTCCTAACAGCATTATGCGGTCCCATTAATGCAGCCTTAGAACCAGTGACTGTAGCTCAGAGTGTCCTTTCTGAGTCAACATCCTACATTATTCTGCAGTCCCATTAATCAAGCCAAAGATCCAGTGATTGTAGCTCAGAGTGTCCTTTCTGAGCCTTCACCTAACATCATACTGAAGTCCCATTAATCCAGCTTTAGAACCAGTGTCTGTAGCTCAGAGTGTCCTGTCTGAGCCTACTCCTGATATCATTCTGCAGTCCCATTAATCCAGCCAAAGAACCAGTGATTGTAGCTCAGAGTTTCCTTTCTGAGCCTACTCCTAACATCATTCTGCAGTCCCATTAATCCAGCCAAAGAACCAGTGATTGAAGCTCAGAGTGTCCTTTCTGAGCCTACTCCTAACATCATTCTGCAGTCCCATTAATCCAGCCAAAGAACCAGTGATTGTAGCTCAGAGTGTCCTTTCTGAGCCTACTCCTAACATCATTCTGCAGTCCCATTAATCCAGCCAAAGAACCAGTGATTGAAGCTCAGAGTTTCCTTTCTGAGCCTACTCCTAACATCATTCTGCAGTCCCATTAATCCAGCCAAAGAACCAGTGATTGTAGCTCAGAGTGTCCTTTCTGAGCATACTCCTAACAGCATTCTGCAGTCAGACTAATCCAGTCTTAGAACCAGTGTATGTAGCTCAGAGTGTCCTTTCTGAGTCAACATCCTACATTATTCTGCAGTCCCATTAATCCAGCCAAAGAACCAGTGATTGTAGCTCAGAGTGTCCTTTCTGAGCCTACACCTAGCATCATTCTGCAGTCCCATTAATCCAGCTTTAGAACCAGTGTCTGTAGCTCAGAGTGTCCTTTCTGAGCCTACTCCTGATATCATTCTGCAGTCCCATTAATCCAGCCTAAGAATCAGAGACTGTAGCTCAGAGTGTCCTTTCTGAGCCTACTCCTGATATCATTCTGCAGTCCCATTAATCCAGCCTAAGAATCAGAGACTGTAGCTCAGAGTGTCCTTTCTGAGCCTACTCCTAACATCAATCTGCAGTCCCATTAATCCCGTCATACAACCAGTGACTGTAGCTCAGAGTGTCCTTTCTGAGTCTACTCCTAACATCATTCTGCAGTCCCATTTATCCAGCCATACAACCAGTGACTGTAGCTCAGAGTGTCCTTTCTGAGCCTACTCCTAACATCATTCTGCAGTCCCATTAATCCAGCCTTAGAACCAGTGATTGTAGCTCAGAGTGTCCTTTCTGAGTCTCCTCCAGCCATTATTCTGCAGTCCCATCAATCCAGCCATACAACCAGTGACTGTAGCTCAGAGTGTCCTTTCTGAGCATACTCCTGATATCATACTGCAGTCCCATTAATCCAGCCTTACAACCAGTGACTGTAGCTCAGAGTGTCCTTTCTGAGTCTCCTCCAGCCATCATACTGCAGATCCATTTATCCAACTGTTGAGCCAGTGACTGAGCTCAGCATATATTCTATGTGTCCACCATTTAGGAGTCCCATTTGTTTTGACAGTTATCACGATTCTAAAAAGACAATTAGAAACCTTGACATTCATTTAATTTTTTAATCCTTTTTGGTCTGTTAATTTTTCCATAAGCTAGAAGTTCATTTTAATAATTCAGTTGATTAACAATGAAAATTATTTTTATGCATAACAAAACATATAAAAAGTCAATTATAATCAGACTTGTCTGAAGACATCATCACTTCCTTCATAGGTTTTTGAAAGTAAAATGGTAATCATTTTTTAAAATGTGAGATATGGCCAGGTTAAAGTTTAAAAGTATGTCAAACACATACCTGTCAACTTTGAAACTTTAAAAAGAGGCAGATCTCCCTCCTTGGCACTTGAAAAAGAGGGAGATTGCGCATGAACCATTTTTGTTACATTTTTAATGAATCGCGACATTTTGTGCAAAACCAATTTTGTCATGCAGTTTCCCTAGAAATGCTCTGAATATTGCTATTTAGAGTTATTCTTCTTATGTAAATATGCCAAAAGAGGTAGAAAGATGGTGATTGGGCCAAAAAGAGGGAGATTTTGGTCTCCCTCGAGGGAAAAATGCCAAGGAGGGAGATGAGGTCAAAAAGAGGGAATATCCCTCAAAAAGAGGGAGAGTTGACAGGTATGCAAACACAAAGGTCAAGATCATTAGGTCAAAAGCCACGGTCTCAAATGAAGGGTCTGGTCATGAGGAATCCACATGTGAAATATTAAAGCCCTACACCTTATAGTACATGAGATATAATAGCCGGGGTTAAAGTTTTTGAAAAGTAGGTCAAACACATAGGTCAAGGTCACAAGGTCAACAGTCAAGGTCCCAAATGAAAGGTCTGGTAATGAGGAATCCACATATGAAATATAGAAAGCCCTTCCCATTATATTTCATGAGATATAGCCCAGGTTAAAGTTTCATCCACCCAACCAACAACGCCGACAATCAGGCTATGACATTAGCTCTTGGACATTTGTCACCACTTGCTAAAAGTTTGTTGCCTGGTGCTTGTTTGACCCTAAATACACGACCTTGACTTTAACAGTGGTTTCATATTGCAATTATAATTCTTTCATGTTGTACATTACACATTAACTTGACCTTGACCTTTACTTAGTGTTGAGCTTCATCACATCTTACCGTCCCTGCAAGTTTGAGTGACGCATGATATATATAAAGTAAGTTATAGCCAGATACTGTATACATAGAATCATTCGTTGTGTCTTAACCTTTGCTACTTTCAGGGTTAGCCTCGTACCGCAAAAGATTGTCTGAGTGAATATAAATACCCAATTCACAATTCAACTAAGCATCCAGAAATCATCTGTGAATCATTGTCCAAGTGAAAGATCGATTTACTTTAATAAAAACTGCAAAAGAAAGTGTAACACTACCAAACAGACAGAATGACTGATGCAAGTTAAAGCAATCCCTGTGTGTCACTCTTGCATTGAAGGCAACATAAGAAACTGTGATTTTTCTTGCTAATAAACTTTACTACTCTAATAAATTACAGATTAGGTTTTTCTTCATTTGAATTACCCTGTACCCTGCTTTTAGGTGTTTGTCATAACAGCAGGACAAGGTCACATTGAAGTCAAACATTTTGCTGCCAACAGAAAGGTCTTGTCTTGTCACAATACCATGTGGAATAAACAAGTCATGTAATTTACCATTCAAATATTATATCCAGGGTTAATTTTTTTTTCAAAAGCATGTCAAACTCCAAAGTCAAAGTAGGTCCAACTTCAAGTCACGGTCACAAGGTCAAAAGTTTAGTGTCAATAGAAAGGTTTTGTCACAAGGAATGCATATGTAAAATATGATAGCCATATCGCTTTACCATTCAAAAGTTATGCTCAAGGTTAAGGATTTGTGAAAGGCAGACAGACAGAGAACCAGACAGATAAACACACAGGATTTAATCTTCCTGCACTTTTTCAAAGTGGGGTTCGTTACTAGGTGCTCTGATTTTTTTCAACTTAAAAGGCATGAATATTTACCTTTGCGTACTGCTGGTCAAATTATTCTCAAACATCTCTACTATTGTCCATTGTCTCATCATTTAAACATCAATAGACGGTTGCTCTTCTCTGGATTTCTGTCTTTTCATGCCGCTTCATCTTCTGTAAAGAACAAATATAACTTTATCACTGAATCAGTCTTATCCTTAGCACAAAAAAAGACATGAATATTGATGCTCAACATAGCATAAAACAGAAGCACCTTAATTCTATCGGATAAACAAGCAAAAAGTCAAGGCCGAGCATTAATGTGAAGAAGGTCTATCAGATTGGCAGATATTTACTTTTGCATTCGGAGGACAACTGCGTAAAAAGATGACCAAGCTCTGCCTGTGACAGACCTCTAAACACTGGTTTGTGGAACTCTTCTATGTGAAGATTCAAAATTTTGAATGCCAGATATGTCCTTAATACGCCAGAATTCCTGTACATTATCCAGCAAAAACAAAAACATAAAATGAACATTAACCTTGAACTTTTGATGAAGTCTTGTTTTCCCCGGTTGATGATTAACGTTCATCTCAGTCCGCCATTCTGTGTTGTTTCCTGTTATTATGATCTATACAGGCTTACACTGCATCCATGATTTCTACTTTGCATCCTGGATCCTCTTACAGATTTCATTTTGATTAGCACACAAGAATGAAATGTAATTTCTGTCTTTTGTCTTTATTATACATGCACTATTTTGTTTCTACATCACACTTGGCAGAATCACATTTGGACCGGGAATCATTCAACATCATCAGCTTTCTTATACATTGCAGGTTAATAAGATGTTAACCCAGAACCAGGATGTGAGCCCATGACCAGGGAATAGGGAGTAGGGTGTAGGATGGTGTAGTGCAAGGGAAAGGTGCGGAACATGCAAATGTTAAAGTGCAGAGTTAGATGGAGGGAAGGTTGCAATGTATATTTGACTGACAATGTGAATTGGATGTCAGCACACACATCTGGTGGAAGGCTTTACTATGGACACTGGTTTACACCCTGAAGTTGCCAATTTGTTACACATGTCCTCAGATATGCTAGATGGTTGCTTCCCATTTACATCTGTCCCTGTATATTCGGTATCTGTACTTTATATCCTTCCACCAATTATGGACATCAGTTATTGTTCATATTGGCTGGATCTCTAATGATTCTTCATAGCTCAGCTAAATCCCTCCATTTACACCTGCATAAATGTATTTTACATTGTTAAACAATAAATAATACACCTACATTCAGATATCAGACCTGCATTTTTTTTCAGACAATCATATATTTAAGAAATAAAAAATGACAAGCCGGGCTCTTATTGTCTCATAATAACCGAGCGTCCTCAGCCAATCTCATTTATTACCGAGCCGCGTCAGCGGCGAGGTGATAAATGTGATTGGCTGAGGACGCGAGGGCATTATGAGACAATAGAGCCCGGCTTGTCATTTTTTATTTCTATTCTAATGATGACCAAACTTAGATCAATGAAACACAGACGACAAAATCGAGTCTTGTTAAAAACCAGTTCCTGCCGGTTTATCTGCTTTCAGAAAATGGGTAGGCGTGGCTTATCGCTATAGGGCCTATATTGGAGAATAGAGCCCGGCTCGCGTCTGTTGTCTTAATAGGGAAAAAGAATCAAGTCATATTAGAATTGATATTAAATGCCAGTAACATTATCATCTTTCAATGATATACTGTAAACGTGGAATTTTTTGTGTGTGGGTAATTTTAGCGTTTCTCGCGAATCATTGGGGATTTTTCGAAAATTTCCCTCGCGCAAAAATATCCCCGCTGCATTCTTACAATGGGAAAGACATTTCTATCGCAAATTAATTTCCCCCACACGTAACATTTTGATCTTATCATCGCAAAATTTTCCCCCAGCAAAAAAAACCACGTTTACAGTAGTATGCACAAAAAAGATAACTCAAAGATTGGTTTGGACAGTTTTGAAGCAAAAACTTTATTTGGGTGTAGAGATTGGAATTTTAATTTTTAATAAAATATTAAAAAGGATGGGAAATTGCAAGTTTTCTTTCATGTAAGTTTACAAACAGATGAGAAAACCAGTAAAAACAAGTGATTGCAACATGACTGACAAAAAGAAAAGACCTTCTTCACATTACCGCTATTGACTTGCATTTTAGACACGCCAAGACCCGACCTCAATACTTTTGACATTATTTCTAACTGTGACGTCATAAGTCTACTACGATGTCACAGTTAAAAGTTACGTCAAATTTTGTGGTGCCAGGTCCTGTGTAAAATGCAAGTCAACTGCGGTAATGTGAAAATTGTCTATTTATCCCTTCTTTAATAATAGATGTATGCACTGCACACCAAATGTAATGCCATTTTGAGTGTCAAAACACATGTTGGTCAACGTTTTGGAAAATTCAAGAATAAATCTTATCACTTGCATAATATAATAATACAAAATTGAAATGTATTAATCATAATCATATAGATTACAATTACCTAGATACGAGGTGACAGGGCTGTTTGTGCCGATCATGTCCATTTCTGACTTGCTGTCTTGGTTGAATGATCTACATTTTCTGACTGATATGGATATACATTTGACACATCTTTCCTGTATAACACAAGTAAAACATTTAAAAATTTATTAAACCCACTTATATATATTATATTCTGTACAATTACATATCATATGTACATAAGGTAGAAAAGACATGCTATTCTAGAAAACTACACAGCAATATGCTTCAGAGAAGGCAACAGTATGTGTAAGGCGAAACACTGCTGTAAAAAAAAACTTCATGCATAGAATAATGGCTTAGTATTACATACCTAGTGTCGAGCTGACGTCCTACTGCTGGCTTAACTGAATGGCTTGGTATTTTTTACATCACATTCATCACTACCTTTAAAAGTAATAGGCAAATAATCTAACTTAAAGTAATTAACTCTTGAGTAGGTGACTTCAAAGTGATGAATAACATTAACTCAGTCTGTATAGTTCATTTATAGTACCTTAAACATTCAAATATTTTAAGTCAAGATTATTTTATAAATGTTTATTTGAAGTGATGAAATTCAAGATTGATTGCTATATATTTTTGTTAAACTGGACATATACAAGTTTCCAAGAGACATGATTCTGCAATTGAATTCAAAATGACCACAAAATATTGAATGTTTAAAAGTTTCAAGGGGCACATTAGGCTGCACATAATTGAACAACACGACAAATTCAAACTGTATATTTTTGAATAAAGGATACATGTATGTCTATAAGAAATTGATTCCTTTAAATTTTAATTTCCTTTAAATGCCTGAAAACCATAAAATATTGAATTTTTCCTAGTTTCAAGGGGAATAACTCTATATACATATGAGTGACGTTCAATCTTTAAACTTGCAGGCCTATTTAGTTAAAGTGCCACAACAGTGAAAGTTATATTTTTAAATTTCTATATTATAATGATCATTCTAACTAATGTGCGAAGGAACCAAATTGATAGTCCAACTGGTTCAAGAGTTATTAACAAAGGTACATCTAAGTGTAATTAAGATAGCATCCCAGCTTGCGGCTTTGGCGCGATACAACAACTTATGAACAGATGGACATATAGCGTCCAGACATTATAGGAGATTCTACAGAAAGTAGCACATAAATTCTTTAATTGTACATTGAAAACGAGAAAAATAAAAGTCAAAATGCTCAGACGTGATTGAGAACTCTCGAAAGGGGGGGGGGATTCCACTCAACTCTACCAACTTCGCCGAGGAACTTCCATGAACTATCGTACAGAATTTCATGACTTCAACATGAGGTCGACCTAGAACATTTTATGGGGGTGGGTTGGGGGTAGGGGTTTCGAGACGTTTGGGTTGGCCAAGCCTATCATTTTATGCTTTTGAAATATATATATATGTAAAAACGAAAAAAAAACCCACAGTTTTTTATTAGGCAAATTCTATTCCAAGTTAATTTTTTATTTGGCCATTGTAAACGATTATGCTTAGGCAAATGAGTTTAAACGCAATATCTTATTATACTAATACCACATTTTTGTCTTATTGTATAATTCTTTTTACCTATTATCATTGTTTAATATTATAATTTTTATTCATATATGACATTAAGGGGCTTTATCAACCAAACGCATTGGAAATAAGTAAAGTACAATATTTTAATATTTTGTTTATCTATTAATATTTTGGTATTCAGAGTTAGACCATACCAAATTAATTAAATGTTCTTCGGATTTTCTTGTGAAAAAAAGGTGCGATCGAGCGAAAATATAATTATTTAATCTTTTTTAGAGTATTGAAGTTTTAAAGTGCGAGAGAGTGATCTATATATTTTTTTAATTTAGGGGGTTACCTAGGAATACATTTCCATGTTTTCCATCCTCGAAAGGGAATCCCCATAGTAATCTGGTGACTAGGAAGCCTGGCACATACCGTAGCAGAATACGGAAAAGATTTTCGAACCCCCCCTCCCTCTCCTTGACGTTCATTGCCATATATGTGACAACAAATTTGCTCCCAACAAAAATTTTCACACACAAAAAACCAAACACAACAAGTATCATTTTCATGGAAATTTGAAAAAATCTTAGTCTACAAGAAGCTTTAAAGTTTGCAGAAATCAGAACCAAACCTTAAACATTTTTTAGCCAGAAATTTAGTGGTGCGGGCGAGCAAATTGTTCCTAAAATAAATGTGGTTTGGGACCTCCAAAAAACATTTAATTAATTTGGTTTGGTCTTCCTCATTTATTTTTTGTTGTACACTGAAACACTTTCCCCCATCATATATCTGACTTTCATATTCGCATCTTAGATTATTTTTTCCTTTTTTTATACTTATATATATTTTATCCAAACAGTCCCTTTGTCTTTCCGTCATGCTTACAAATAATCAATATTTATAAGTAAGCAGAATGCAGACGTTTTTATATGATGACAATTCATATACAATGTATACAGATTGCTAATGATGAAAGTTTTACGTTAGATGCATTATAATGTTCATCGGTAATTTGGTCATCCGAAATTAACTGCTCAAATTTTCCTCGGAAAGGCTGTCGTCGCTTAAATCAGAAACGACATGTCCATCTCCATCGAATTCTGATGATTCTCATGACAAACTAGTTTATTCTTCGTCTAAAACATCGTCTAATTCCGAGGCCATTCTTCGTTTACTTGCCTAACTGTATGTGTATACTGAGATAAGCGTTCATAAGTTGTCGTAGAGACTCCCACATGTGGTTATCTGCAAACTGACCAGCGCATGGCTCGGCAGTAGTCGGGAAAAGGTGTAAATTGATACTTTAATTGCCTGTTACGCGTTATCAGAGCTATCAAATATTTTGTAACTTTCTGGGAATTGGTCAGTATGGTATCGGGAATTTATCATCATCTTTATTTTGCACACTGTTGTTGCACTTTAAAAATTATATTTCTTGGCATGAAAGCAATTACGACACAAGTATTAGCTTTTACAAAAAGCTTGCCGTCAGTTAGCTGACTGTAAATGTTGTAAAATTCTAGTTAGAAAATGCATTTACCAATCGCACATTTCCTGGCTTTTCCGCGTTTTTCCGATTCAATTAAGTGACGGAAATTTCCGAAAATCTGCGATTGTTATAGGACGTATTGGCTCAAAGACTTTTGATACAAATTTCGGAAGAAAATACACTGATGCGATATGACTTTCATTTGTCAGGTCATCTAGACTCTAATAAGCCGACCTGGTGAGAGAATCTTATACACAGGTTCTGAATAACCTAGACGGATATTTGCATTTTATGCAATTGTCAACCAATCATATTGCCAAGAGGTATGCTATCCATGCAAGTAGGTTACGAATGATTACAGTATACCGTCAGTCATGACTGACGGTAATGAATCAGTTCTATTCAATGATTCCTTCAAATATCTGGAAACAGCATTTAGGACAGAGAGACTGACATGGGCATCACTTAGTGTGTACCCTAGCTGTAATTGTTTGTTGGGGGAATAAGAACACCATGCTTGTTTTATCTGTATAAATTACGTAAGATTATGGAGTACATACCAATTAACATGGAGGCTTGGTCTGCTGATGTCAAGTTTCAGGTTCTTGGCCGGAGTCTATTGCCCACATCAATGCTCATCTAATGTTGGCTTTCAGCTTCCAGGCCTCCTGTCCACCATATCCACACTTCTAGCTTGTGGATACATTTGACATGTATCTTCTTCACTGTTACTGTAAAGATTGACATAAATATCTTTTCCTGTTGATGTTTTCATAAAATTACAATTTATACTTAGTCTAATCCAATCTCAATTTCAAATAATTATCTACAATGAAAGGCACAGGTTGAATTCTGACCTTGAAAATAATTGCCTTTGTGATTGGTTTGATGAAAAAGTTCAAAATGTTTTCAATGACTTTTCAAGTGTCAAGGGTAATGAGCAAACAGCTAAATCAGACCCATGCACCGGATTCCAACCATACACAAATGATAGGGTATTTAGGGGACATTTGAAGAATGCACATACCAAGTAAGAAAGTGACTAATTGCTGTTTGTTGACATCCACTTCAGGCTTGTTGGCTGAGCTGGATGGCTGGATTGTTTCAGACTTTGAGTGGATGCTTTAAAATGCAACCTCCTAGCTTTCTCTGTAAATGACAGAATTCATTAAATATCTTAAAAACAAAGGACATCACAGAAATATTTCCATAAACAAAAAGAATTTATCATTTAAAGTCACAATACATGTACCATTTTCTATTATAAACCATTTCTAGGATAATACATACTGATCAGGTGCTTTTATGACCAGTGTTCTCTCTGCCTTGGTGACCGTTGTTGTCTGCCCCTTGTGGTATCCTGTGGTATCTGCCCTTGCGATTGTCTCTGCCTAAATACATGAAAATATAGAATATTGATCTTCATAATAAAGTACGAGTTGAACCAACATGACATTTCATTTATATTCTTCCATAAAAATGCACATGCATGTATATTCATTCACTAAATTGCCTATCATGACCTTGACCTATAGCAAAGTTCTTCTTTATGCAACTCGCTTTGACCTTTTGACTCAAGACTTCAAATGATATTGTATACATGGTATGAAATATGTAATCACTAGTACCACTAGATAAAATCTCTTTCACAAAAAAAAAATCATACATTAATCTGCTTACCATCAGGACCGCTGTTCTTTTGTTGTAATGCTTGGAAAAGGCCTTCTTCTTGGTTAGTTGACATCATCATCCATGTGACATCCTCCATGTGACATCCTTCAGAGGTCCTTGTTCCTCAAGTGCCAGGGATGATGTCCACCCTCATTAGGCTGGGCATCATCTCTGGCTGGACTGCTCCATCAGCCCTCAACTGGTTGGTGTGCTCCTCATCTTGGGTTGGTTGGTGTGCTCCTCATCTTGGGTTGGTTGGTGTGCTCCTCATCTTGGGTTGGTTGGTGTGCCTGTCATCTTGGGTTGGTTGATGTGCTCCTCATCTTGGGTTGGTTGGTGTGTCCCTCATCTTGGGTTGGTTGGTGTGCCCCTCATCTTGGATTGGTTGGTGTGCCCTCATCTTGGGTTGGTTGGTGTGCTCCTCATCTTGGATTGGTTGGTGTGTCCCTCATCTTGGGTTGGTTGGTGTGCTCCTCATCTTGGGTTGGTTGGTGTGCTCCTCATCTTGGGTTGGTTGGTGTGCTCCTCATCTTGGGTTGGTTGGTGTGCCCTCATCTTGGGTTGGTTGGTGTGCCTGTCATCTTGGGTTGGTTGGTGTGCCTGTTATCTTGGGTTGGTTGGTGTGCCCTCATCTTGGGTTGGTTGGTGTGCCTGTTATCTTGGGTTGGTTGGTGTGCCTGTCATCTTGGGTTGGTTGGTGTGCCTGTCATCTTGGGTTGGATGGTGTGCCTGTCATCTTGGGTTGGTTGGTGTGCCTGTCATCTTGGGTTAGTTGGTGTGCCCGTCATCTTGGGTTGGTTGGTGTGGACATCCTCATCTTTGGTTGGTTAGTGTGCCTGTCATCTTGGGTTGGTTGGTGTGCCTGTCATCTTGGGTTGGTTGGTGTGGTCCTCATCTCAGTTTGGTTGGTGTGCCTGTCATCTTGGGTTTGTTGGTGTGCCTGTCATCTTGGTTGGTTGGTGTGGTCCTCATCTTCTTGAGTTGGTAGTTGTGGTCCTCATCTCAGTTTGGTTGGTGTGGCCCTCATCTTGGGTTGGTTGTGTGCATCTTATTAGGGTTGGTTGGTGTACTCCTTGTCTTGGTTTGGTTGATGTGTCTCTCATCGTTGGTTTTGATATGCTCACCTAGCTTTCAGTGAAGTAAAAGTGGACTTTAAAATATATACTGTGTATGAAAGTTGTTTAAGTACCAATATACCTTTGAAAGTGCCACTGAATAATAATTTTTCTACTAAGGCTATGCTTAGAGAGAGACTATTTAACACCAAGTCTTATAATTGACTTTTAAATTACTACTTTAATGTACAAAACAAAGAGTTATCATTTTACTTTTGTGTATATCATTTAGAATAAAATAACAACCTGGCTGGTTCAATCTTTGGGGTGGTCTATAATCTCCATCGTGGACTGGGCTTCATATAAATCTGGTTGGCATGCTTATCTCAATTATAGGCTGGGCTTCATTTTGACTGGTTGGTGTGCATCATGGGCTGGACTACATCTCAGTCTGGTTAGTGTGTCATTTTCATTTTCATAGGCTGGGCTTCATCTCAGTCTGGTTGATGTGCTTATCATGGGAACAATGGGTTTCTTTTTAACTGGTTTAATTGGTGTGCTTATCTTCCTCATAGGCTGGGCTTCTTCTAATTCTGGTTGGTGTAATTATCTCAAATGTTGGCTTGGTATTATCTCAGTCTGGTTGGTGTGCTTATCTCCATCATGGGCTGATCAGCTTCATCTTTTGGAAATGTGTGATGTGGTGTGGGGTTTTTTTCTGTTGGCTTGATTTCATATTGGTTGATACATTTGTATATGCCTTTGTACTTTCCGCAGTTGTAGGCTGCACTTTATGCTGGTCATTCAATGTGTTCAAAAAGTCGTCTCTCTTTATCTGTTAAGTAAATTCATTTTTAATGAACATGTAGTAGAGAGACAATACTGTGTTTAGTCCTTTTAATTATATGATTTTTACCTTGAAGGTGACCTTGGCCCTCATTGAGTGTTAAGTTTTATCATGTTTGACCACCCCTGCAAGTTTCAGTGGAACTTTGTGAGTACCAAGAAAACAGACAGACACCAAATAAGTGGTCCCTTTATGTTGCCATTACCACTAATAATAATGATTATAATAACGCTCTTTTTTATTCTATTTTTACTGCAGTAACAGGAAAAAATTGGAAATTAAAGTTTGAAAGAATGACAGAGCCATAACTTTTCCTTGACTTTCATTGTGATCCAGTCATTTCCTGCAAGTTTGGTTAAAGCATGGCACTTAACAATGCGAGATAAATCTATAACATTTTGGACAAACTAACCTCAGACAAAGAGACAAACAGACAGTCAAAAATGATTATATGCATACAAATTCTTTATATTTGAGCATGAACAACTGTTTAGTATGTATCAATCAGTCAAGAGATAATTTATATTCACCTTTGAATGGCTGTATTTTTCCTTTTTACTGTATATATAGATTTCTGCTAATTTAAAAGCTCTGATTTAATTGCTGTCCTCAATTATATATAGGCAACCTTTCACTTCAGACCTGCTTCAATACAAAATAAAAGAAAGGTCAATCATTTGAAAGAATAGTATCATCAGTAGTGTTGTAAATAGGAAGATGTTTAGGAATCTATAATCGGAAAATAATCGGAAAGGTCGACCTGGTAAACAGATCGATAATCAATTTGAATTGGAAAACAATATTCCATGAAAAATTCAACATAAGAGAAAGTTTGTATGTTTTTAAGAAATTTTGCTGAAAACCAAATATAAATCATTCAATTTCACATTATCTGCCAAACAACAAGAAACGGCACAATTTGGTTACATGGAAAAAGAGGAAATAAATACCTTAGCATATAATACCTTTCTTTTAGATTTTAGAAACAATCAATTGCAAGAAACTGAAACCAATAATCAGAATCGAAAGACAGTTTTAGCGATCGACGATTGATTGTCGGTGACATTCAGGTTCATCTCTAAGCATCGATCAGCATTAAATCTTTTATTTCATCAAAAGTACCATTATCAGACCATAACTGTAGGTTCACATTTTTTCTTCATTTTGAGAATACTGTTTAGAAAAATGAATCAATCAACAGATCTAAAATTGTTTTAAAATCTTACCTTAAAGTAAATCATGCAGATGTTCTGAGTATCATTGCTTGTTTTTGGAAGCTCCACAGTGATGCTCTTCCCATTGGTCGAGTTTTGATCTACTCATTCCTCTAATTGGGCTCAACATGCTCAAAGAACGTGTTCATGAAATTTTCTGGTGCTCGGCAATAGACTCAAAATAATTACTTCTTGCAATAATCAATCCCTGTGTTCATGTTGCTCTGAATCACAATTTTAATATGGTGCTGCATGTACTTCATCTTAGTTGCACATTGACTACTTCAGTGAATCAGTGCTTTATGTCGTCAATTTGATATTGTGTATCAATAATGCCTTCATCCTTTTTGCCATATCTGAGTCTTATAATTCACACTTCATAAAGTAATACAGCTCTCTTATGGCATCCTCCCACATTGTGGTAAGAAAAAGTTCCCCAAATGTCACATCCACCCAGTGATATAAGGCATGAAGAGGGGAATATGGTAGGTTTGACAGACAATCAATGAAACAGCTCAGACAGGATGAATCTACAGGGTTTCAGAAACTTTCTTAGCCGTGTGTGTCTCCCTCAGTCTACCAAGCACACCAAAACCCAAAAATCTTACCAAACTGACCCACCTGGTAAATAAAAAAAAAAAGAAAAAAATAAACAGACCTGATGAAGACAAGGCAAGGAAGCATCTTACTCCCTGTGGATACACCCAGGGGTGTCTGACCTGCTCCTAAGTCTGCCAAACCTACATATTTCCAACTCCAGGTCCCAACACTGAATGTTTGAAACACCTGTATCCCTTGACCATACCACTG
This sequence comes from Pinctada fucata, assembly GCA_028142955.1. Taxonomy (NCBI): domain Eukaryota; kingdom Metazoa; phylum Mollusca; class Bivalvia; order Pterioida; family Pteriidae; genus Pinctada; species Pinctada fucata. The sequence continues at coordinate 31,655,365 of AP027111.1, forward strand.
CACACCAATATCCACCACTGCACACCTATAATCCACCACTGTACACCAATAATCCACCACTGTACACCAAAAATCAATGATTGCACACTGACAATCCATTGATTGACACCAACAATCCATGGACGCGGTAGCATTGCACTGGTCAACTCTTCGTCAAGGCAGAGTACTAGTGGTGGTTTAATTAAACTGCACTGGTCACACTGTTCATCAGGCCAGAGTAATGTTTTTTCTTCATGCACTGTACACTGTTCATCAAGTAGAGTGGTGGTTTTTCTACATACACTGGTCAATGTTAATCAAGACAGAGTGGTGTTTTTTCTTCATTATGTAACACTTGCCACTGTTCATTAAGGCATATTTCATACATTTGTCACTATAAAGTAAGATGGTGGGTTTTCTTCATGCACTGGTCGCTGTTAATGATAAGCAAAGTGGTGTTTTTTTAAATGCACTGGTCAATGTTCAGAGTTGAGGTGGTTTTTCTTACTGCATTAATCGTTTTGAGAGAGCTGTGGTTTCTCCATATTTTGAATTCTCAGGTTACATTCATGTACATCAATGCAAAGTTGAGCAAGTAGGTCAGGCTTGTTATTTAGGTCAATGATCTTTATATACATGTTACAATGTACATTGTTTCTGTGACTGCATTCTTCTTTGGTCAGTTGGTCATTCTGAAATAAACATAAATTTGACTTACAATTCGTTAGAAAAGTTTTTTTTTTATTAACACATGAAAACCAACAATTTGAGTGTAAATTATAATATTATTCCTAGCTGCAGCAGTAGCCTTGACCTTTGATTTATTAATACCCCAATTGAAGTCTCTGACAAGACTGAAGCTCTGCTGGTTCAACAGTCTTGTAAAGTTCACCAAAATGATACATTTGTCAATGGTGTTCTATTAACCTGAGGGTCAGGGGCTCTGCAAACAAAATACGAGGGCTGATTGATATATAGTGAGCCTCGTGTTTAAGAATTTGAATTTCATCAGATATTTTGCATTATTTTTCTACATAATCCCCTTCAGTATCTAGACACTTTTGCCAATGGTGTTTAAGGGCTTCAATACCACTTTTAAAGAACTCCTTATCTTGACTGGTCAGAAAGCCATCCACTGTAAGTATGACATCATCATTGGACTGAAAGTGGGTGCCAGATTTAGATGCTTTCAGTTTTTGGAATAGACAAAAGTCTGATGGAGCAAGATCGGGTGAATAAGGTGGATGCTCAATCAAATTAAAGCCACAATCATGAATGGCAGCCATGGCAGTGACGACTTGTGAACAGGAGCAATATCCTGATTTAACAACACACCTTTAACTAGTGAGCATTCCTCAGCGCTAAATATTAAAGTTAAATGTTAAGTTAAATATAAAGTTAAATATTTTCCCGTAACTGTGTCAGAAGTGAAGCATAGTATGTGCCATTGATTGTTTGTCCTTTTTTTTTAGATAATCTATCTGCAGAATACGTTCTGCAACCTAGAAAATCGAGGCTCACAACATATCAATCAGCCCTCGTATCAGGTGCATAACTAGCCTGCAGGCCAATTATAAGATTACATTAAGTGAAATAGGAGAAAATGACCAATGTCCACACCTATTATCCAAGACCCCTTGGACTGATACAAAATGTAAGGTGCTCAACTAGACCAGGCCCATTATAATTCAAAAAGAATTAACTTTCCATCAATAATACTTTCTGAGAATTAGTGTTCACTAGTTAGTGTTGTAAAGGCAGTCGCCGACATCGATGCTATTGTCGCTTAGATATAAAATCTGCGGAATATTGATTGAAGGGAGTGCAAAAAAAATTACATTATTTCTCACCATTGACAGTTTTAAAAAAGAAAAGTTTTATGGAAACACGGACAGACAGACTGATGCTAAACACATTGTGATCGCAAGCTTGACTGGTCTTTGGCCAGTAGACCTAAACATAGGGTAATCAAAGATTACATAGCTCGCCTATACAGGTTTTTGTCAGAAACCAGATTAAAGTTTTTGAAAAGAAGGTCAAAGTCCAAGGTCAAGGTCACTAGGTCAAAGGTCATGGTCTCAAATGAAAGGTCTCGTCACAAGGTATCTACATGTGAAATATCAAAGCCCTACCCCTTATAGTTCAAGAGATACAGCCGAGGTTAAAGTTTTGTCTACGGACGACGACGACAATGACGACAACAACGACGACGACGACGAGGGTATGGCATTAGCTCTCCGGACTTTTTCATCCCGGCGAGCTAAAAATCAGAAGGCCTCTTTTCCCTCCTGATACGCAATCATATACTGTATGTGTACTTCTTTAAGAGATATTTTATCAGAATAAGCCCTGTCACAAGCACACTTCAAAAATAAAACCATAAACTGCTAAAGGGGGTGAGGCTGAATTGCGAAGGTCACTTGGTCCAAGGTCATGATATAAAATGAAATATCTGGTCATAAGGAATCTACATCATATAGATTCCTCATGACTAGATCTTTCATTTTATATCATTAAGCATTAATTTTCATTAGAAAATCCCAGTAGACTTTTTATTTTCTGTCCTATTTCTAACTTAACTGATGCACAGCCAAAACAATGGTATTTTCTGTTACGACTAAAAAAGTACTATAAAATTGATATCTTTTTGGAATATGATAATATCATATTTTTGAGAAAACCGAACAAACAGGGTGCTCTGGATTTAGTGAACAGGACAGTACTCAGTAGATAGATTTACACATCTCCCTGTAAACATGGCATGTGACCAGTCCGACATAAAGAATGTGTCACCGACCTTTAACACTGAGCCTATACTGGTATGAAAAACTTTGTGACATGGCAGTAAAAACAAGGATAGGAAATTGCAAATCTAAATGGATTATCATATGCAAAATTCATTGACTGTAGATATTCAAATTCATCAGCCAAGGCTCGAATCCCAGCTTAGGCAGTAGAACATCTGAAGTTTACTTCATCAGACTAAATGATACTACTGGTGTCAGAACAGTTTCCAGACAGTAACATTTTCCGGACAGTCGCCCTTTTCAAGTATCGTACTTTGAAGGAAATTATTTTCAAAATTTTGTGACAATTTTGTAGATTTTTAAATGCAGAATTCAAATCACGAATCATTTAAACAAAATTTTGCATCTAAGTTGCTTTATCACACCATCTTTTTACCCCTTTCTGCCCCGTTTAATATCGCGCACCAGGGTTCTATTTTCAAAATTATTTTTACAGTCATTTTTAGAAAAGACTGAAGAAAACAATATCCAAAAATTATCCAGTTTTGGCCGAAAGTGATCGAGATTGACAGATTTAAAATCAGGTGTCCGGAAACTGTTCCAGTGAATTGTGAAAAATGGCCAAAATATAGGGTCATACCCAGGTTTGGGAAAACTTCAGATCAAGCTATATTAGTTCGATCTGGCTATAATAGCTCCATGTAGCTATCATAAAACTAATTTTTTCTTAAGAAAAAAATGAAAAATTGACAATCTTCAAATTTTGTTTACAAGTCGCACTAATACTGATAAAATACTACAACTTTTATTTAGAAACCCAGTAGAAATGTCAACAGATAAGGAGATAAGGAACCTCAAACTTTTCATATTTTTGAAATCTTGTTGCTCATCATTGGTCCGTATTTGAATAAACGTTTCTTTTTAAAAGGTTTAATATATATCGAGTACAAATGGAATCGGTGAATATTTTTCAAAAATTCTGACTTTGGTTTAATTTTGTACGGACACATGTAAGTAAGCAATAGCTTGATTTAGCTATTATAGCCCAATCAAGCTATAATAGCTCCATTTGCAAGCGTGGATCCAGGGGGGGGGGGGGTCCAGGCGGTCCGTTACCCCCCCCCCCCCCCTGGAATTTTCGAAGCATAGTTTGATAAAGCTTATATATATACATATTTCACAAGATTAAGTCCCAATTCCCCTTTTGTTGTCATAGTATTTGAGGAATAACATCTTTCCTTTTTATTAATGTTTGGTCCACATTTCAAATTGCTATCGCTTGCCAGACTATTTTACTTATAATTTGATCAATAATTATAATCAAGAACAACGTGGTGGAAATTCAAGATTTCATTTTTTCTTTTTTAGAATTTTATTTTTATTTTTTTTTGTTTTCAAAAAAAAAAAAAAACTAGGACCAATGAACTTTACCCTCCTGGGAAAAAATCCTGGATCCGCCCATGATTTAAAGTTTTCCCCAACCTGATAATAGGTCTAGAAACCATGTCTTGAGAGATCTAATATTTTCTTTCAACATAATCAGTATCTGTGGGAAGGGTATAGCATTATTTGAGAGAAATTTGAATGTTTTCCATTAATGGACGAAGGAGTTATCCCCGAAAAACCTTCAAAATCGTTCGGAAACTGTTCCGACACCAGTAGTACATGTAGATGAAGAGATCACTTGGTGCAAATTTCAGGAAAAATTTTGTCAAATGCTGGAGAAACACAAAGAGCAGAAAACCAACAAACTGATAAATAGTATCTAATGACTAATAGCACGGTGCTGTACTTGGGTCGAATCCTTTTCCTAGAACGTCAGGTACTTCTTCCTCTGGAATTGACGTAAACTTTATGAAACTTTTCTACTCGGACTTTTACGGGAGAATTTTTTTTGGTCTTTTCAAAAACATGCTTTACTTTCATTTATTCACGTGTTTTACTTCCATTTATTCCTGGAGAGTGTTTGTGTGTTTTTCTAACATAGATTCAGGCTAATTGAAAACAGTTTTACCTTATATTTCTTATTAGCTCAACAAAACATTTAACGGTCAATATACAGTTGCACCGTTCCCGCGCAAACGTCAATACCTGACTGTGTTCAGGAATCATCACAGTAAACAAAATGATATCTTTTAGAATTTCTTATACCTGACAATCGATATGTATTTTAGTCATTACCATTTTTTATTAGAAAATCAAGCTGTCTGATCATGATTTTATAAATACAGGCTAGCATACGCGGATCTGGAAGGGGGGGGTGCAAATACGAAGGGGTGAGGAAGAAAGGAAGGAGGTCGGCACCCCTCTTCCTGATCTGGAGTTAAATATAAATGCTGGTTTATCCCGTTTATACCTAGTAATTTTTATTTTTCAACCTCTCAATCCCCCTCTCACTACGTACTGGAAGCCCCCCTCCCATCCCCTTCCCAACCCGAGAAAAAAAATTTTGATCCACATCCACCCATTGGGCAGGAGCGTGTCATTATCCACCTCCATTCTCTACCCAGGGACGTATATAACTAGTTATATACGTCCCTGCTCTACCCAAAGTTCCGTGCGTCATTGTTAAAACTTGAAACGGGGAATGGTTTCAGGCTCCAACCCGGCAATGCACCCTCTCGATCCTGCCCTGAGGCTGAACAAACGTAAGGGAAAATTTGGAAATACTTACGATTGCTTGAAATGGCATGATCTGCAGTAGAAATCCCTCTGTGTACGCTGAAATCTTTCTGGATGTGTTGTAAATCTCTTGGTGCGACATTAAATCTTTAACTTCCGAAAAGGTGTCTTTCTTTGTCAATAGCAATAATTCAAATGTGGAAAATTTTGCTAATGGTCAGCCAATGATATTTCGCCAAAACGACCTCGATGTGATCAACCAATCAAGGTAATCAAACAGAGTTATAGAACATGTCTCGGACGGACGTGGTATATTAACCTATTATTTCTTTAAACCAAGCGCGGATCTAGAGGGGGTCGGGGTCAGGACTAACATCCCCCCTAAAATTTGCAAACCAAGAAAAATGCTGATTTTTCCCGTTTAACTTTTTTTCAAAACCATAGGCTGGACACCCCACCCCCTCAACCCTACACCCGAAAATAAATTCTAGAATCGCTCGTGTAAATAGAAATAAAAAAAATCATATAAATGAAATAAATGCAAAGAACATACATGATCATTCGACATAAATTCCTTAAAAGTTACTCAGAGAAAGTCTTAAGGTCGAGTGAACAGGCACTTGCAAATATAAAGTCTGTTGTCTAATAATGACTTCGCAATGTAAAAAAAATGACAAAAAATCACATAATTTCGGGAACATCTCCGTATTTGTTGAGATTCTCATTTTATTCATGATTTAAAGGAAAAGAAGCTAGTCTACCCATGCCAAATTAAGTTCGTGTTCGTCGAATTTTTCGCACTATAGGTAGTTTTAGCGAAATCCAAAAGTACGTGATTTTCATAGATGATTATTATTTCGCATCCGAAAATATTTGATCCAAAATATCCCTAAAATAATTTTACTTTCACATACCAAAAATGAATAGATAGTAAAATAATAAATATCTCCTGTTACAAATGTAAACAAAAATTTCCTGGTTCAAAATATTTTTCAAATTGCAATTAATATTTACTAGTACCTATGTCCATATTTGAAGATATTGATAAATCCTTTCAAAATCAGAAATTGCCTTATCCTTCGAAAGCCGAATCAAATCATGAAACAAAAATAAGATGTCTCTTTAAAAAATGGGACCAAAAAAAAAAAAATGGTATTTGATATAAATAACTCGTTATTACTCGAAAAGGTCTTGTAATTACGGGATAATTTACAAACATATATATGAAGGTTGTGCCTCCTTTAATTTTCTACATTTTAATTGCTTTCGGTAATGCATACTGCGGGCCTTTTAAGCTCACTTGAACAAAAGGTTCAAGTTAGCTATTGTCATAGGGGTTCGTCCGGAGTCCGTCCGTTAACTTTAAAACATTTTCGACATATCCTCTGCAACTGCAGCACAGAATTTCATAAAGCATCTCAGGAGACAAGAACTTAGGTCTTCTATCAAATGTGTTTGGTTTTTTTTTGGGCCGATTGATAAGCAAACAAGGTCGCAGAGGGCTCTGACTGGCTGACGCATATTTTTTTTTACTTCTACTCAATGTCCAATTGATTTTTTGTTGTTGTTGTTTTTGACCCGATCGGCCAACAAACATGGCCGCTGAGGGCTCTGTATCGACTGAAACATTTTCTGCTTCTTTCTGAAAGCACTGCACAGAATTCAATGCCCTCCACCAAGTATGTGTTTTTTAACTTATCGGTCAACGAATATGGCTGCTGAGGGTCACAGTGTTCTCAGGTGAGCGATGTGGCTCATGGGTCTCTTGTTCGTTGAAATCGTAACAGTTTTAGAAGAAGAAAACAAGTTTGAAAATGGTCAAAGTCTCTCATTTCTCAGCAGAATTGTGTTCCTTTGAAACCTAAATAGGGATGCAGGGGCAAATCAAGCATGTTGTTGAGGGGTTGGATGTCAACGTGACCAACTAGGCAGTTGAAACAGGGCGGCGTCATACTTTTCATGTTGGACAAGGTGCCATTTATCACGCCTCGTACCAATGTCAGCCAATGACATTGCAGTATAACGGACACGTGGTGTCCTACCTTGACGCCAAAGTGGGTCACTCAATTTTCAAATGTCAAAAATTACAAAGAAAATGTTACAAAATGGTTCAGGGCATGATAAATTCGTGATAAGGTCTGTTCCTGTCGGACTATTTACTCAAAGTAGGTGTGTAAATTATGTTCATGTTCAGAGTGAAACATTTTATGTGCCTCCTCGTTTTCGTTGCACACATGATTATGAATTGAAGTCGCCAAGCGAAGCGAGTCTGGAGGAAAAAAAAAAGTCGGCACGACACTGATATCTTTATAGAATTCTTTCTTTATGTATTGTAGCGCATTCCAGAATGTTTCTTAACATATCAAAAAAAAAAAAAAAAAAAAAAAAAAAAAAAATCAAAAACAACTTTCATTGGAAAGCCTTTAAATGCCAGAACTTGTTAGGCCTTAATAAAGTCTTTATCTCTATTTCTCGACTTTCTATCTATTGTATTTAACTTCTGTATTTCGGAGTTAGGACGTTAATATACCGGTTTTGAACAAAGGGCGCTTGATGCCTCTAGTATTGAAATGTGTCCAAAAATATGTCCCGGGTATATACATGCACTATTAGTTTTTCTCAGCTATATGCTTTAAGAAGTCTTTGAATTGATCAAGGCAGGGTTGCCAACACTAAGCCATTATGAAATTTACTGACTTTTCTCCATTTTTTCACTTACCAAAACTACCAAACATCTAAACGGCATTCCGCTCCCAATTAGCCCTACTATCCTCCCATTCCTTTTTTTTGCAGGTTGTTTTGTGTTTATTTTTCAATATTATATTACACATATATAACATACAATGCGCATCAATAATAAACATTTTTTATTACTGTTTGGTGGTCAAAGTCAATGAAAGATAGCAGGGCATTTTTTAGACAGAGAAGCATAAATGATACAAATTCGAGCTCTGAAACAATTTTCCCCACTTTTTTTCTGGATTCTATTTAATTTTCACTGACCAAATTCGAAATTCTCTTACCTTGGAAAAGAAAGCAGCTTCCCTGACTTTTCAAGTCTGCTGGCAACCTTGTAAAGCAAGGGTCTTAAGTTTATTCAGACTTCATCTTCTATTTATAGTACAGACGCTTATCCAGGTACTTTTTACCTAAGCATTGAACAAAGGTCGTTTGCTGCTTCTGTCTGAAAACTTAAGCCTCGTTCTATAGTTTTAAGATTTATCTCTTTCATGATTTAGTAAGTCCTTTAAAATATCTATAAACTTCTTCTTGACCACAGGTTGATCTGATCAAAGTCACTTGCACTTATATAAGGTCCGAGGGTCTGCAGTTTCAGGGTTGCAAGCACTCTTGGTGAACAAAATTCCCCCGACTTTTCACTGACCAATTCATGTTTTTCACTGACCAAAATCGCCAAACACTTAAACGGCCTCCCGACCTCTCCTTAGCCATCCAATCCGCCCATTCCTCTTTTACCTGATGGTTTTAATGTTTATTTTTCAATATTTTCATAAACCAACATGAAAATATTCTTATGAGACTTTTATCATTAATAATTAATTTCTAATTACTACAATTCAATAACTGAAGACTGACATAGCCATAGAATTTGAATCTTCATCTGATTGTCTTTTTTCAGCTCTGAAATAATTTCCCCTGACTTTTACGGATTTTCATTGACCAAATTCTAAAATTCCCTGACCTTGAAAAAGTAGGCAATTTCACCGACTTTTCAAGACTGCTGGCAACCCTTATGTTCAGACTGCATACTGAGCTTATACATATACATGTATAATTCCATACAAAAATTCCGAGACTTTTTTTAAAATGACTCAAACCAAATTATCCATGAACTTGGAGGATAATATTCTAAGCACTTTGTTGATATCGTGCAAAATTAAAAAGCTGAACCTACTCATTTTCAGAAATTATGAATTTAGTGATGATTTAGAACGATCATAGACGGATTTGCGGGGATATAAAAATTGTCTGTAAGACAAGAAACCATGTGATAGTGAAATTCCACGACTTTTCAAGGACGATATGCTAAATTCCATGACTTTCCATAATTGCAGCCACTTTTCAATACCCTTTTCAAATGATCAAAGTCAAATTCTATGACTTTCTATGACCTGTTATCTTATAGTATCTCTTTATGTATTTGTATCATTTGTTCGGAGACCTAATACAGGTCTCCTCTGTGTAATTTGACTGTAGTAAAAGTTGGAGCCTCCATATTAAATTACCATTTGTTAATAATTATCATTCATATCAACTTGTAGTATCTATATCATAATATTACTATGACCAACAGAATAAACAAAATTTCACAAATTTTAAGTTTTTGTGATTTATTTGTATTTTCATATGGCAAATAATCATGTACATTTCATTATAAATGTAAATAAATATCAACAATAAACAACGACCTTATCTACATATCTACAACATTACAGACATAATAAATGCCCTAGAAAGACAAACTAATTTTCTTAATCTATATTTTATACTATACGTAACTAAGAATAAATGTATGGACCTATCTCTATATATTATTAAAAACCTACCACGTTAAGGCTGAGTGAGAATACAGGACGGAGGCAAGTAAGTCAAACTTGTTACAGGTTGAAATGAAGAATGTCTAAAAACTGCGAAGAATGTTTTAAAAATAGGAGTATCACACTCAAGATGAACAAATCTTAAAAAAAAACAATTTGTGTCTGCGAAAAGCATGCCCCAACGAGCAGCTATCTGTTCTGTGAAAACTGTCAAATTTTAAACTCAGAAGAATATGTAAGCCCAATCATTTACTTTTTAAAATTTCTTCACGAATCAAAATTTTGGACAAATAGATGAAGAGGTTGAAAAAATATTACATTTTTGACACAGAGGCATTAAAATATGAATGTGTATATTTCATATACTAGGGCAGTATCATACTTAAAATGTAGAAGAAATTTAAAGTCATAAATATTCTATAGACTACTGGAAATGTGGTTATTTTCGCTGGGGGGGGGGGGGGGGGGGGGGGGTTCATGAAATAATCATTGCAACAATATGCCTAGGGGTAATTGTGGTTAAATCGGGAGTATACCCTTTAGTCTTTTATAATGGTTGTAATTTTCACAAAGGGGTTATTTTTGAGATAATAACACAATTCCAAAAAACACAAAAAATTACCCCCATGCGAAAATGTCCACATCCACAGTAAATGAGCATAACATCAAATACTGAACCACTTATACTTTATTATAACGTTCACTGGCCTGTTTAACCTGCTCTATATTTTTTGGTTTGAACAATATTTATAAAGAAAGATCATTCTCTTACATGTAAATACAAACAGAACAGGAAGGAATAAATGCTTTCTGTAATACAACAATCTGTAAAATATTACACATGGCTATTAGATCCTTATTATGTGCTTAGATCATCATTGAAAATTTTGAAGAAAAAAAAATGAAAACAAAATTCAGTTCTAAGTTCAGATTGTTCTTATACTTAACGAAACAAATTGACATACAGAAATAAAATATTCTTTATATATTGACACATTACACTGAATTTGTCATTTGATAAAAATTGAGACAAATCCAAAATCTACATGCATAACAATTTTATCAGTATCACAGATAAGCTTTTGCGATGTTGAAAGAGGTATATGCTGCCATAGTTTAAAACACTCAGATCAACCTGATGCCAGGCTCGTTACTTTATGATTTTTCCAGAAAATATGAATATGAAAAATATATGATATGGAATAATTTGGGAAAAAAAAATTCAGTCAAACTCACTAAATGTATGCACATTTGTAGGTATCAAAATGAATCTTTCTTTCACAAATACCAGTATCAATAAAACAAGAAATGAATGAAGAAATGCATCTTCTTTTTTTTTGAGTGTAGCAAAAAAATTAGACAAAAAGACATCATTGAAGATGTATACCAATAATCATTGACAACTACATCTATCAATCCTTAAATTCTATTTTGGACTCCTCTTGTTTGTCCTCCCACCTCTGCAATTCCCTTGATATTTGTACAATGATACAATGCACACAATTTCTAAATAAATATTTTTTTTTATTTTCCTACAAGATAAGAGTAAAGTAGAAGCAGACTGAGCATTCTGGCATTAATTCAGTATCATACCTGAACATACAATATACGACTGAGCCTAAGGTTGATCATTCTATTTTTAAATCCTTGCCGTCAGGAGATACTTGACAAGCTGTCGGTAGAGATATGAGCATTTCTAAGTACACATGCACCAAATACAGACTTTTGGAGTTCTAAGGAGAATATTCGGACAACTCTACTGTAGGCTGTCAATATCAAAATCCTTTATCGTTACACAAGCCTTATTCATGGTACATGTATATGTGACGGAGACTATGAGAGTTTGGTAGAGAATATCTTGGCAATCCTTTTAGCTTCCTCTGCAGTAGGGAGTGATCTGCCCTTGGTTGAGGGTCTAGCACCTTTAGGTTTGCTGGCCTGAAGTTTCCGACTCATCTCTGCAGCAGCTTCAGCTTTACCCACGGTAATTTCCTCATCCTCTTCTTCCTATATAAGGACAATATCCAAAGGGAGGGAAAAATTAGTGAAAGTGAAATGATACAAAATTTCTTCACAAATTCAACAAGTCTATCCTTGCAAAGTAATAAAATTATATTCTAGTACTACTGTCTCTGTGGTTCACTTCAGAAACTGGATAAATGCTATTTTGACCACTTTATCATGCAAAACTTCAGATTAAATTGATACAATTCAATTGACCTTGCTTAGTCCCAAATTTCCAAATAAGTTATAATATTGTTGGTACATGTAATAAAATTAAAAAATTAAATTTTTTTAGCCTTGACGTCAAGGTAATCATCAAATTTTACGGACAATGATCTCACCTGTAGGTCAGCTAGTTGAGGTTCAGCATAATTAGACGTTGCTAAATTTAAAGCTTTCATGGACTGTTCTAAATGCTGGACTGGTGGAAAGAAATTTGGCATCTCGGAATTAATGGGACCCTCTTCCTCACATGGAGACTTTCTCTCTTTTCTTCTTTCTGATACAGCTCCTCCTTCACTGTCATGTTCGTTGTCAGAGTAATTAATGTCATGGACTTCAACATTTTCTGATGATGTTGGCATTTGTTGGAGGTTTGAATTATAAATTTGTTCGAAGCTGACATTTCCCGATTGTCCCGATCTGGGTGTGTCTAATGTTGAATTAAGGTCGTCCTCCTTGTCATTCACATTAGAATTACTGAAGAATTCATCAAGTTCATGAACCACCTTTTCATAACTTTCTCTAACAGTCTTTGGCACATCTTCATCTAATTCCTCGAGAGGTTCCTCTCTATAGTTTCTGTACACCTGACTAGCTGACAATTCACGAGAAGTTGAGACAGAATCCATTTTTTGCGTATTTGTACCAGAGGTTACTGAATCAAGCTCAACATGACTAAGCAAGTCTTTTTCCTCCTCTCCTCTCTGTTGGTAGAAACTATCATTTTCTTTGCTGCCTGCAGAAGAAATGGTATCAAGACGCATATTCCCAGACCATAACCTGCCTTTTGCTCCAACTTTGTCACCTTGAGACCTTGAACTCGCATCCAGAGAAGATTCAAATTGTGACCTTTGACCTTCATCTTCTGAAAACCAACTGTCCTTTTCCAGAAAGTCTTTGCTGTTTTCAGAAGTTTCCTGCTGGAAATGTTGAATTTCTGTTCTAGAATCTGGTTCAAGAGAATGATCATACCCTGATTTTTCATTATCTCCATCGGTTAACCAACTATCCTTCTCTTGATAGAAATTACCCACAATTCCTTGTCTGTCTTTTGACGGATCACTACACGGAAGCTCTTCGACATCAGAAACATCTTCCTCCGATCCAGTCTTCCTGCTACCAGAGTTTGACTTAGAGCCTGTGTTAGACCTGCTCCTAGCATCAGTTCCTAGTATGTCAAACGGCATGGTGTTATCACTTTGATGGAACTCCCTTGGAGATTCCGTCATCCTGCCCGGAAATTCCCTTGGTGACCCAGCTACATTATGAATGATACCACTTTGTCCTGGAATTCCTCCGAATTTTCCTGACACATCGTTTAAAGTTCGTGGCATAATTATCTCCCCTTCCTCGTTTTCAGACTCACCATCAGAGCTATCATCATTTTTCTGTTGTTCATCCAATATGTCCCTGTATCTATGGTAATATTTCTCATCCCCCTCTCCGTCACTTCCCTCATATTCCACATTTTCATGAATAATGCTCATATCTTTCTGTTCCTTCGAGCCACACTCATCACTTTGTGACGGTAAAATTTTACTTCCATTAGCACTATAAACTTTCCATGAGTTTTGCTGACTATGAGGAGCACTATCAGTATGATATTGAAAACCTAGAGAGGTAGGATTTGATGACGGCACACTTGATAATCCGTTATTTCTGGGACTTGTGGCAGGACTGACAATTTCCCTTGGAGTATTTGCAAATTGGAAAGCACCTGTAGAAACTGGAGTAATATCATCGTCACGAGGAGTATACGCTACATGAATGCCGGTATCGGAATTACTGTGATCTCGTGGAGTACTGTCGACCTCTGTAAATTTATGTAACTCTCTAGGAGTTCCGAGTCTGAATGTATCTAGTTTATCACTAGCACTTCTCTGCGAGTCAAGAGGTTCATTGTATTGATACTTCTCACTCGAATGAGTCACGGAAAATGCACCCGAGTCAACTCCTTGAGATGACTCATCTCTGTTTGAGCCTGTGAGAAGTAACTCACTTTCATGAGTATCTTGAGTTCGACTTGACTCCCTTTGACTTTGAAGCAAATGAATGGAAGATAGAGAACTGAGCCCTGAGCGAGTAGAAGTCAATGTTGCATGACCAGATTGGCATGTGACTGGAATCTCTTGATCTGATTGGATGTTCATATGAGTTGAGGGAATCAGTTTTTGTTTCAGTCTATTCGTAACATCATCTAAGTCTTGCATCTGCTTTCTGTAAAAGAAATGGAGAAGTCATATAACTTATAATACAATTTTGTCATTCTTGTAATTTTTTTGTTGAGTGTACAATATTTTGACATTTGACATTGTGCGCAGCATCCTTATGTAAACTTTACACTCAATGAAACATTTTAAGAAATGGACTGACTGACACAACTGCATCATAAAGCAAAGAATTTCATTCAAAAAGAGCTGAAGTACATGTACATATGCTTAACTACCCAATTCTACAAGTGCTTTACCTTAAAGATGTGAAGAGGAAAGATCTTGAGCTTGCGTTACTGTCCTCAAATCTGCTCTCAGGGATGTTTGGTACCCAATGTAATGATAGTTCTGATTGGACGATATTGTTAACAATATTCCCAGAATTTCCTGCCGTTGGTGGTTCACTCTCCAGATTTCTCTGTTGCTGCTCAAGGAAATCCTGGATATTCTGTGCTAACTGCTGCTGTAACTGTTCGTGATGTTGTCTTACACTCTCGTAGTGTACATCAAACTGAGGTAGGTTAGAGGTAAAGGGTTTGGTATTGACAGGAAGTGACATCGGCTGGTCCATTATCCAGGCAGGGGGTTCATGAATGGAAGATCCAACTCCAATTGGAAGACTGCAGGGCTGTGAAGGGGTGGATCCAGCAGTATTATATTGTGAGACACACTCCTGAGGAATAACATTCACCTGGTAACAGAATAAAAGTTCAAAGATTTTAATTACAAATCAGACAGTTACGATTTTCTGATATTTATTTTACACTTGTATAAATTACATAATGTGAGTGGTACAATGAATTGTTTCAATTCTTGTACATACATGTAATAAACATCATACAGGTACATAAAGTTGATACATGTACATGCATCTGAAGTAAAACCATTATGACGTCATGAAACTGGTATGGTAACTTCAATTTTGCATCATCATTTCCTAGAGTTTAAGGTCTGATTCCATAGAATTCAGATATGGTCTCAAACAGGAAGTAAGTCTGATTTTCGAAAATATGGAATTAATCTATGTGCAGTTCAATTGCACCTAGTTTACAATTCTTATCTGTAAATCACTTACACTCAATCATGAGTACATATTCAGATGTATTCCTAAATACATGTAGATTTAGAACTAATCCTTAAAAAAAAAAAAAAATACAAAAAAAAAAAAAACAAAAAAAACAAAAAACAAAAGTAAAACCGTCATAGGATCAAACTATCTTCATACCTTGATCTGACCTCTACACTGGCCGTTAAAGTCCACAATATTGTACCAGCCACAGATCTGCTGCAGTCCTGAGGTCAGGGGTGTTAGATCTACAGAAACAAACCCCAGCACCCTGTCTACAGACTTGTCAGGCACCCTACCCCCAGAGCTATGCCACACCTTGAAGACTAAATTCTGAAAAAAAATCAGTAAAATTTTATTGCTAGTGTATACTTTTAAGGGCAGATGCACTTTATTTTCCACTGTTTGAACAAAGAGAATGCCAGTTTTGTTTTAACTTTAGCAAATCTAAGTAAGATAAAACACTTTTATATGTTTGTATAAAGATTCAGCAATTCAAAGACTAAAGTTTTCTAAAAGGTAAGTTGGTATTGGTAAGCATTAGACCATAGGCAATTTTCAGTCATAAGAAAATTAAGAAAGCTGACCTTGTTTTCCTGAAACAAGAGTTCTGTACTGAGTTTGGTTTCATGCTGATGATCCCATATTGGGTTGTCTGCCCTTGGACATATTGATGTAGATGTGGGAACATCACTCTCAGCTGTCTGATATGTGACATAGGGATTTGGTAGCTGCTCCCCGGACCTACGACACAAAATACACATGTAGATAGAACAGCTCTTGTAAAAGATAAATTTTCCTAATCATAGCAACAAAACCTGAGGTATACACTACATTCATGATCATGTTTTACTTCAAATTTCATTTTCAATTAAACACTGGAATATATTGTAGAGAGTAGTTAGAAAATGTTACATCCATATTTACAACAGACCATCTTTTCAGCTTTAAAAATAATTCTCAAATTGACTGCATTAAAATTTATTCCTTGTTAAGATGTAATGTAAAGTTTGAACCAAGGTGTGAGTTCTCAGACACTATTACGTAAAACGTTGCCAAAATATATTAACTCTGATCTTTATTAGAAAGGGATAGGGCCACGAAGCCCCATATTTGCCCTAGTTTTGAACATTGTACTTCATAGAAATTTAAACTGTGATTTGACATTTTGAAACGTCCTCTACTCAATCATGAATCTTTCTTTTGTAAACATTGCATTTATCAATAGCTTTTAGCCCTTTGAAAACACCAAAATAGGTCATATTCCGCAAAATTGATGCAAATACTACATATTTCTATTAAATTAGCAATGGCCACATGCATTAACTAAGATGAAAAATTTATATGTGAAAGATTATCATTATATCCTTGTGTCATAAACATTTTATCTCAGTTAACGCATGCGGCCACACTGAATCCTTCCATAAAAGACGAAATACCCAGCAATTTTCGCTATATTTTGTCAATAACGTCAAAATGACATCACTTCATGACGTCTTTATAGTCAAACGGCACTTTGTTTGGTGATATTTTTCTTTGTAAATATCCATGTATTTTCATGAAAAATATCAAGTATTTCTCATGAAATTTATTTCTAGAGAAAAATCAAGGGCCGATTTAGGGGTCTCATGGTCTTACCCCTTCCGTCTGTCTTCAAACTCTATTTATCACCATATTGCCCATACCTGGTTTTATCACTGATGTGAGGTAGGTGCATGGCTCTATCAACTGATATCATTACAGCAAAGGCAGGCACTACTGATTCCTCCACTGTGTTCAGACGAGACTGATTTAGTTTGGACTTGGTAGGACTACGCTGACCCAGAACTCGATGAAAACTATCCTCAGGGTCATAGTCTGGGTCAAGGTCAGCTTCTCCATCAGTTAACAGCACTTCCTCATCCTGATAAAGATAGATTGAGAAATACAGCACTTGTAGATATTAATAAAGGAGTTCTGATGTTTGTGACAAAATTTAGTTTCTATTTTCAATTATGATTCCACAAAGCTATCATAGCGAAAAATAAAAGATGACAAATTTCATCTACTTTTTCTCAGTGAATTTAAGGAAAATTTCCTAAACACCTACAGTAAATTGAAATATTCTAAATATTTCAAAAAGCAAACTAAGGAGCATAAAAGAGCAATTTTCCAAGTTATAAAATGAAGAATCAGAAAAAAGATATGTAGAGTAAATAAAAAATTTGATCAATAAAACATTACCTGTCTTGGCACACCAAACTCAGGTTTGAGGGTTATTTGAGCTTTGATATATGCACCTCCCAGCTTGGCTGATCCAGGTTTAAACAAGGGAAAATTCTCACTGCAAAATTAAGTTTGAAACCACATAAAGAACTCAATTATATTAAGAAGTGTAATAGCTCCTACATACATGCATGATTTTAATAACTAAATCCTTACGTCTCTTTCACCAAAGTTGTGTCAACAACATTTGAAGTACAGTAAACATGATTATTTTTCGCTTGGAGAAAATTATGCAATTATAACATTAAGACGTTACGCTTGGGGGAAGTATTCTCAATATTAACGGCTCTGCCTTTGTAAGAATGAAGCAAGGTTATTTTCGTGTGGGGGAAATTTTCACAGTCACACGATTCGTGAAAAACTAAAAAATTACCCCATGCAAAAATTTCCAAGTTTACAGTAGGTGGCAAATCTGAACACATGATGAAATTGTATGGTGAAGTTTTTTTTTATTTAATTATAGAAAATAGGTGGTGATGGGACAAATCATAAGGTTAAGCTCTTAAAGAAAACAAATTACATAGAATTATACACAAACAAGTTTTTATCTTTTTGATTCTTACATGTACATTATGTGTATAAGTGTCGCATGTATAAAATCATTATATACATGTTCATGTACAAAGACATCCTACTTCAAACACATTAACATATTTAATAATAGATAATCACATTTTTGTCAATTCAGAGTACCTAAAATCTCCATACCTAATCCTATGCTGCTTTCTACGTTGGTCTGTCAGAGCTTCCATATTTATATAAGCTGTTCCTATAAGTTTGTCTCTATGCTGAGGCCTTCCATTTTTACCCTGTACATAGCCGTAACTCACCCAAACCTGTACCTCTACATGTTCCTCTCTCAAATACCTAAATACATAAACATGTACAAGATCAAATATGATTAACAAAGTAATTTTACAGGCTACAAAGTAACAAATGGGATCATTATCAACAAATGGGATCATTATCAACAAATGGGATCATTATCAACAAATGGGATTATTATTGCCAAATGGAATCCTTGTTTTCATTATATTTTTTTCCAGAAGCTTCTATCCTAACATACATGTACATGTACTCCTTATTCATAAACAACCCCAACAACTTATTACAATCAAAATGAGCATATTTTAAAAAACTCTATTCATAAACAACTTTGATAAATAAACAATAGAGATGGGCAAATCTAGGAAATACTGTACATCGTAAATGTACATGGACAATTCGGATGGTGCATGTAACTCACCATCGAAATGGAGAAGAAGCGGGGATTTGGAATTTATGTCTATGTCCTAGCTCGGAGGTGAGGTAATCATCGGTGTCGGCTAGCTTCACCACCTTTGACACAACAGCTCCTGAAATATACACAAGTCTGACATACACATTTATTTTCTCCTTCCAATATGTTCACAATAAATAACATTAAGAGATAGGTGCAATAAAATACACAAGTGCAAAATGTTTTCTATGAAAAAAAAATTCAAATTGCATATAATTACAGTGCAGATACACATCAGAAAAAGAAGACTGCAATTTACACTAATTATTCTCAAGTTTACACGCAGTCTAATATCATACCTTTGATTTACATGTATTTTCTATTTAAAGTTCATAGTCATAAAATTGTATAAATATTGAGTTACCTACCCTTGTCATATAGTTTATATCTAATGTAGCACCTAGTAGACCTGTCTAGAGCTGTCTGCCCGGCAATGAGGGCACTCTGTATGGGAAAGTTTGCCTGTTCTATGTGAACTTGCACAGTGTAGAATCGGTCTGTACTCTCATCTGTAAAAACATTTCATGAAATGATAAATGTACAGTTTAAGTAAAACAGGTACATGAAATCTGTGCTGCAAAACCAAATCATAATATCACTTGAAAATACAGTATGCTGTCATATCATATTACTGTATATAAGGGCTGTAACGGTTCAGTAACTTTTCGGTTCAGTTCGGTTTTGAATTATGAACCTTGGTTCTTTGGTTTTCGATTCAGTTTAAAGCAGAGTACATTTTCAAGGTACCAGTTTGTTAGGAGTTTTCCACTTTTGTGTTAATGTGACAAAGTAACTTTGATATCAAAATGATACAAAATCATATTCTAATATATCAATTGCACTATAAATTTCACAAATACACTCAAAATATGAGGCAAGTTTAAAAATGTTTAGTGATATACATGTACATGTACTGTTAAGATTTCACAAATCATATAATATAACCAAACTTTCAATCGTGTACCTGTTCTTTAATCTGAGTCGCCTATTGGCTAACTTATTTAATTTTGAGAAGTTTCTGAATGTAAGTAGATCAGGTCATACTCGGCCTGCTTCTCTTCAGAATGATGCCATGCACGTTCTCAGTTAATTTGTGTGGACATTGCCAAAGTAGAACAAGTCGCATACTTAAATTCAGTTTTGCAAATCCTGCAAACAGTAATAGACCACCCTTCGACTTTCAAACAATCAAAATGATCACCTGGGACCTCTGTTTTGATGTCTGCGTCGCCATTACTAAGATCTCAAAAGTCTCAGAAGAAGGCGGCCTACGTTTGATCATGTCGTCAGAGGTGACCAATCAAAATATTCGTTATTTCAGAGAAAATCAAGGGATAAAAAAAAAGAAAAAAACAAATCAAAATCTGGAAATTCCAATCCGAATCGAACCGTGAGATTTTAAACTGCGGTTAACCGACTTTTCTGTTAATCGTCACAGCCCTACTGTATATGTACAGCTACGTGTTCAATGTCACAAAATGTTTGTGGAAATAGTTATGTAAAAAGAAGAAATATCAAAATCACTGTGTAAGCATAGATTGATTTATATTATCGTTGGGAATCAGAATTCTCTCTTCTCAAAAGTAAATCCTACTTTTAAAATTACATGCAAAATAATCTCCTTGATTCTTTTTTCCCCGCATGAAATTTTAATCTGACAATATACATGTTTGTGTAATTTCTATAATTGTCAGTTTGATATACAGTATGATTCTATTTCAGCAATGTCTTTTTTTGATAAAGCTCCTCCTACTTACCATCACTCATCCAATCATCTTCATCCTCCACTTGGAGATTGACAGGAGACCAGCCTACTCCTCTTCCAGCATCTATAACTTTGTCTCTGTCATTGTGATGGGCAAACTTTACACACACCTCTAGTCCCCCGACCACGCCCTCTATTCTGTTACCATGGTTACCTGAGCTGTCCAATGATTGGCTGAAAGGATTTCCCATGACAGGATACCATCCATTAATGCCTGAAATGTTCATATAGATCACAACAATTTTAAATATCATAAAGTTTAAACTTTTTAAATACTAAAACTCCTTATATTCTAAAGTGGGATAGTGAGATAGAGTAAATAACAACTTGTTTTACTATCAAAACTGCAATCTAATTACCTGTTCTATGAGTCAAGAGTTGTGATAAAGGTAGAGTGGTCGTTCCTAGAAGGACGTCACAAGTTTTCCCTATGAGTTGCCTCCCCTTCGTTTCATTTTCAGCCATCTGAAGAAGCTGTCTATCCATGTCTGTAAATTATATATAAAATATGACAGAAAATTAAAATTGTAATGATTAATTTATTATCAATTAAAGATACAAATACATTGTACCATGTAAATGTGTAATATGATTTTCAAAGGACATCATAGATCGTTACTTTACAGCTTAAAAAATGATGTCTAATCTTTCTACCTTCCAATAAACAATTTTCATATAAAAAATTTGAATTACCTGGAGCCAATCCTGGCACTTGATGCCATATTTCCATGGTTACAGTTCCTCCCTCTAAAATTTCAGCCAATGACAAAGCTTCTGTGTCAGGTTCAGTCCATATAAGGGAAAGAGGGAAATCCATGCTGTGAGAGAACTCAGGTGAGAAAGATCTGGCCACTGTTCTTGTGATTCTTTCATCCTTCAATGCGAACAAAATATAGTTGTTAATAACATAAAAGTATCTAATTTTTTTTTTCTATTCTTTTTCAGTCATACTACACCTACATGTATAGTGTACTTCCACTGAATTTTTTTTTTTTTAATATTTCAAGAAATGATATCATTTCTGTTTTTCAGTCATACTACACCTACATGTACTTCCACTGAATTTTTTTTTTTTTATATTTCAAGAAATGATATCATTTCTGTTTTTCTGCTTCCTCTGAAAGCTGTATTGCCATATCTGTCAATTTTAAACTTACTGACAAACTGAATGAGTAATTTAGATAAAAAAAATTTGCTACTCGTTATGAATAATAAATTATCATTACAAAGAGATCAATACATCAGTCTTACCTCTCTTCCTATAAATGACATTCTGACTTTGACATAAGAGTTAACTCCTACTTCAGCAGGATATTCCATCCCTGTGTCTAAATGAGCAACTGCCTCTGCTGCAGTCTGCAATACAGTTTGTAGAAATATACTACAGGTACATGTATAAATCTATAGTGTTTAACCATACTTGTACAATCAAACCCTTATAATATTGATACTTTGATGAATGAAATTATGTCAAGTACAAATGCTTTATTACATGTAGTAAAACATATGGTACAAATGTTTATTTTGAAAAAAATTGTTTCTTACTGTCCTATTCACTAAATCCAGAGCACCATGTTTTGGCAATTAATTCTGTCATCTGCAGAATTTTCCTATAAATTATAGTTTCCGAGAATTGACCTCCTTTAGTCATAACTGGAAATTAACTTCAACTTATCCTAACAGCTACCTCCAAACCGCAATATGAAAAATAAAATGTCTACGGGAAATTTCCACGTTAATTTCAAGCCGCCGCCATATTGTTCTCCGTGTCAACAATAGTAAACAGTGACGTCAAAGCTCCCGACGTCACGCATTTTCAGCGATTTTACTATAGAAAATCCCCATAGACTTTTTATTTTCCGTCCTATTTCTAACTTAAATGACGTACAGCCAAAACAATGGTACAGCTGACACTCGTTATCTCAAACTCGGTTATCTCGAAATTCCGTTTATCTCGAAGTCGAGCGGCGGTCCCATCTTTTTGCCTTCATATTCTAACCAATTTGACTTCGGATAACTCCAATTTGGTTATCTCGAAATTTCGCTTATCTCGAAGTAATTTCGAAGTCCAAAGTCATTTTCTTCGTGTATTTTATACTCGTTAAGTCGAAGTCCTAATGTTTGTATAAATAAACCAATTAACGTACCAAATAATAGTGAAATCGCATGGTAAACAAACAATTATAGGTACCGGTAACGCAGGTTGACTGATTCGCCGTTGTTTGATCGACCGTGACATCAAAATCAATTAAGGGGGATAACAGTTAATAAGATAATATCATTGCGGAAATAATGATATAGGCAAGTTTCATTCAGTAAAATTGCATTGTATGTTATGTTGAAATTCTTATGAGAAGCGACGGCTAAAAAAAAAATAAACAAGCCAATATAACCCCCCAATAAAAAATTAAATTCGCAAGATATATCATAACTGAAATAAAGCAATTTGAGCAACAATGATTATACTGATGATCTACAAAATAATCCATTCATAAAATTTCGTACGCTAAGATGAAGATTATTAAACTTGATTGCATGCGAGTAAATTTAAGTGAAGAACGAAGACATGTATACGACATTGAAATCTAGCAGACGAAAAAATTAAATAGCGTACGAACAAATGTCTTCGTTGTACGTACTTTGATGACACAATGATCTAAAACTCTTGAAGGTAAACGGCTTATGACAAATTGTTAAGACAACCAAACTGGTATTATATCAGGGTCGAGGCGATCGGCACGGAAAGGGGGGTTACACAACGAATAAAAATACCTGATGTCTCAATGCGCCTCTTCGTAAAATTTCAGTATTAAGAATACGTTTATGACTCTTCTAGAATCATTTCTACGTTGTGAAGTAAACACTACATTTTCAGCACGAGTAGCCTTTTATACTCCGATATCTATCGTATAAAATACAATAGCAAAACGATTCTTTAGCCTTATAGGTGGTACAATACATTCCAAAATATACCGTAAATTCGACTGACGTTTATCTCGAACTCCGCTTATGTCGAAGTATTTTCAGTGGGCCCATCGACTTCGAGATAACGAGTGTCAGCTGTATTTTCTATTACAACTAAAGGAGTACTATAAAATTGATATCTTTTTGGAAGTTTACAGTATCATATTTAAGAGAAAACTGGGAAAACAGGGTGCTCTGGATTTAGTGAACAGGACAGTAATTTTGTAGCATTATAATTTTTGATAAGCTCCTACATACAGCTTGACTTATTTTCTAAGTTCACCTGCCAGTGGGTTTAGTTGGTAAGTAAAGAAGTACAAACAATTTCTCAAGTAAAATGACAACTGTTGATTCAACGTCATCCTTTCATATCATTGCATGTATGAACCTTTGTACAAAATAAGTAAAAATACATGTAAAAGTTCTATCATAACTCAAAGCTATTTTCTGAATCACGACTTTAAAGTATGGTAATTAAATTCTATTACATGTATTACTTGAACATACCTTAAGTCCACAAGCCCTTACAATGCTGAGTGACACACAGACTTGTGAATTGCCAAGATTTTTATGAGCTGCGTTCGTGGCATCAATCCTCACCATCTGTGTCTTATAATGTACTGTAATATCAAGTAGACCACATTCCTTCATCTGAAAATAGAAAATAAGAAATAGAATGTTTCAACTTTTATGGTAAAATACAAGCAAAAAAAAAAGTTTTTTTTACAATATATGAATCTATTTTACAAAGTTTACAAGCGCATCAATGATACAACTTTCACAAGTTTTTTTTAAATCACCACCTACAAGTACTTACTAAATGTATTTCTAGAATTTAATTCAGAAAGCACTACATGTACTTTATCATGTGTACATGTCAAAACCTCAATTACCAAGTTGATCATTACAACCTAAGCAAGAAAATGATATAGAATTTACCTTAGCCTCATACTCTGGATCCACTGTACTAGTATCCTCACCGACATGTGACAAATTCAAGGCAAATGATTGGACGGAGGGTTCACCTCTCTTTTGCATAGTAACCATGGCACAAAGTTTAGCAAGGGGTAGAGAACTCTGTAAAAGAGCAAAAATTATCAAATTATTATTTTATTAGGAAATATTGTCATACAAATGATTGTGCATGCACTCAAATCAATGTAAAAAGTTAAATCTAACTGCACATTCAGCAATGAAAATGAAACAACTGCAATCATATCAATACTTAATTAAATTTTTCTAGTAGGCATTTCAAAAGTAAGTCTCCCGGTTATCAAAGTTTAGCATGATACTGACCTTAGCTATACATTGATCTCTAACATTAGGATGATAGAATCTACACCACACCTCAAAGGGGATTCCCCCTCCTCCTCCCCCTGTACCTGAGATAGCTGCAAAGATATACCAAATAAATAAACATAATCAAACAGACATGTAGGAACATAAAGTCTGACAAAATGTAAGATAAAGAAACAGGCAAGTTACATGTATGTTTGTACAAGTAATTTTTTATACTTTATTATAAGTGATATTTTCAAAATGAAACTTTGCTAATTTTTTTACCAAGATATAATTTCACAGAGAACATTTTGTTACTCAGCAACATACATGTATACAATAAGGGGTCCAACTTAAAAAAGTTATAACTTGCACAAGTAACTGGTTTTTAGTATTTATAACTTAAACAAGTTATAACAGCAAATTTTGAACCTTAATATCTCCTCTGAGCATTTTTCTTATGAACTGAACATTTGTAACATAAGAGATATTGAATTGGACAACCTCCTGGTATATCTCACTATCCAGCACATGCTTTGTTGGTCTGGTGCAAAGCTCCAAGATTAGGGTTCTCTGGGAATATATATGACATTAAATCCTATTTACCAGCAACAGACAAGATAACTCCCAAAATTAGGTCAGAAACATAGTAAAGACCTAGATGCATCTTCTGAATGTGAATATTAACAATATAAATCACAGTGCTTTGAATATAAAACATGTATAAATCAAAAACACTGTCATAACTTGTTTAAGTCATTGGAGAAATTCTGAGGAAAATCTGCTCTTTTATTTATAACTTATTCAAGTTATAAACTCATGAACATACATGTAATTTGTATAAGTTATTACTGATGCAAGTTAATTAACTTCAAGAAGTTATTACTCATATAAGTTGGACCCCTGACTGATATATGCAAATCAGCACTAGATTTTTGGATTTAATCATTTTTCTATTGATTTATTCAAAGCGCAATATTTTTTAATACCATCCAGTAATAGATATGGATTCCTGTGATTTTAATTTTTTACCATTGAGTAATTCCCTTTGTACAGGTGTACCCTGAGGTAAGGAGAATCTATGCCGTGTCACCTCGTTAAACGTAGGATCAGGTATGCACAGGGTAGTAGCACTACGGTACGACTTCACAGTAGGGGTAGCTATCAAATAAACATATAATTATCATACAATACAATGGTATGTTTTGGGTTCCAAAGAATTTCATACTGGTGTACTGTGTTTAAGAAAAATTCACTTAGATGATTTTTTTATCCTTACAAAGATATCTAAATTTCATTAACAGGTGGTAACATGGAATGACAGAAAAATTATTTTTCAGTATCAAGAGTTATCCTTCTTTGTCCGCAAAAAGTCTTGACAAAGATTGAATTTATCTTTTTTTCATAGTAAAAGCAATTGGAATGTAAATAAATTTGCTTATTTTAATGGATTTATTATTAATGAATGTAGGGATTTTATTTCATACCATCCCCTTTTATATGAAATAAATTATCCTTTCAACTTTACATCATTTAATTTCAGAGGAGCTCCCATTTGTAGTTATACATTTTGTACATGTGTCAACAATATTTTTTTTTCTTTCCTTTCTACTCTTAATTTTAATGAAGCATTCAAAATTTTCCACAAATCATCAAAATACATGTAGTTCACTTTCTGCATAATAATTAAAAAATCAAGACGATTACACGGAAAACTATCCTACCAGCTGACATCATACAATGTAATTATTAAATTTTACAATCTGTAATTCATCCATACCTCTTTTAAGATTAGGTGCCCCTGGGTATTCTGCCTGAGACTGGGTGGGGAAGTGATACTGTACAAAGCAATCTGCCTCTCCCCACATCATCTTCTCAAACATTGATAATCCTCTAATATCCTCTATCACTATCTCAAAGATGTGCTCTACTAAAAGCAAAGGAAGTCAATGTTCAGATACATACGGTATATGTGTAAGGCATACTAAAATTAAATTTGAATCATATGAAAACTTAAGAAATATTGCTTCAATGTCTATAAATTAGCAAGAGCTTATTGTTATCTAACATGCATATAATTTACTTTTATCAATGCACATGTAAATATGATGCATTTACATGTATTTCTAAATAAAGAAACATTCAAAGTTACATGTATGGGAGCTAAACTATCATATTTACTAAGGTAAACAATTCTTTTCTGATATGATTTTTGCAAATACCATAAAACAGAATTAAATCAAAGTAAACAAATGTAGATGTACAACGTTAGTTTTAGAGTTGAGGAGGCACTGAATTGTGATCAAAATCACTTCATGTTAAAAAAAATTATTTTACAACATTTAACAAACAAGTTTTACAAATTTATATTAACGTCTCACATTGGCCAACATTTTGGAGTGAGGGGGTCTTCGAGCAGGAGGAAACTCGAGTACTCGGGGAAAAACTGCACTAACCCGACTTTAAGTTACATATGTACATTATTGATCTTTTCTCAATTTATCTACACATTGTTTTGCATGATTTTCATAATCCCTCCCCCAACCCTCCTATTGATATCAATGCCACAATGATAAGATTTTCATTTACAGTGTATAATACCATATAAATATTTACCAGTAGTCCCTGCTCCATGGATCATTGATGTATTGGTGGAGTCTTGACCTGATATGCCCCTGAAAAAAAATTGGTGTAAATACAGTTTACTCAAACTCGGATAACTCGAATTTCTGCTATATCGAACTATTTTTAAAAGTCCCGCTTCTCTTCCATTGGTTTCAATGCATTTTTAATTTTACTCCTGATAACTCGAATTCCAATAACTTGTACTTTTCGTTAAGTTGAATTAATTTTTAGGTCCCATAACTCATTTTACAATGAAAATTCACCTCGATAAGTCAAACCACAGATAAATTTCAATTCTTAAACAAAAATCGCTTTAATTATAAGGAGATTGATGGACAGATAATTGATACTTTCTTGCTATGGAGTTGAATTACATACATTAAAGGTAGCTTGATGGTTAAAAGAAGACAACACAAACGTTTGTGAATGGTGATAGAGAAAGGGACATCAGTCTTATCAAAATTGATTGCTGGTCATGTACTCAGTAAGTCAAACTCCTGATAAGTCTAACTATCTCTGACGGTCCCTTGAAGTTCGACTTAGCAAGAGTAGACTGTACAACATCTATAATTTCTATATTTGGATTCAGTACTGCATACCAAAATATATCAGAAGTTTTTGTTTGATTTATGAAGGATATGATATAAAGTAAATGTGCAAGTACAAGAGCATGTATCCGAGAATATGACTTCGTAAGATTTGAAAGTCATTTATCTGAAACAAAATATCACTCCTTCACTACAAAGCAGTCGATGACATACAAATACGAGCCCATATTCCCTGCTCCAAGAAAAGGAACAGGAGTATCAACAGATGCTACTCAGTGTTAAAGGGTGCAATACAATGTTTGACTTACTTTTCCAGATGATGGTTTGGCCGTTCTGGTACGATTCCCACATCCTCAAGCTTTAACCTTTGTAAGCATGATACCTGTAAATTACAGCACCATTCATGTACAATAAAATACAAATATAAAGAACATTGAAAAAAAAAATCAATTACAAGAAAATGTGTTCAAATATCATTCAACTGAACAACAAAAGAATCTGACAGAGGGCTATATGAGAAATTCCATGAGCACAGACTCTACAGATCTTTATTTTGCAGGACAAATTCAAGTTTTTTGATAATCCAGGAAGCGAAATTTGGCTTTAAGGTGAAAAGCAATCATGTCTGTGAGCTAAATGTAGCTTGTAAATTTTAGTAACAAAATATCCCACGTTGAATACAAATAATTGACAGATAGATACCTGTTCAGCTGATCCCATGGCAAGTAGTACCTTGATCTGACCATACTGAGTACCCGATAATGGATCCACCACTGGTAAGTAATTATCCACTGATATCACAGGGTACTGGAAAGTAGAAAAATTATTTCATCTACACATATACAATATTTTCATAAAACTGGCATTCAAATGAAATTTGACATTTTCAGTTTGGTCTTAATGCAAAAAAATATAAAATACAGGATTATGGATAAATCAATGTGATTCAGTAATGTGTATCATAGTCATTACAGAAGCATGTACATGTACATGTATATTCTACATGTAGTTTTGATAGATTATGAAATAATTTTCAACTGTTCCATACTGGGAACTTTTCTACATACATGTACATGTATTTTAAGAAAATAATACCTTTTTTGTATTAGAATAGCTGATTTTCCAGTAGTTTCATTGGGCGGACAGACAGCAGACATCACAAAATTTGGCGATATTTTCATTGTGATGTCACATTAGAAAACATGACAACACATAAAGTCAAATATGATGTTACAATTCAAAATGTTGCCAAATAATGTGATGTCTGTGCATTTAAAATCAAGGTTTAAAACGGTCAAAAATATTTTCTCGAAAATGGACTATTGTGTCTGATAATTTACAGAACTTCATTTTTGTTCACTTACCTGTGATCTCAGCAAAGCACTAGTAATTTTTCTGTCTCTAAACGACATGTAGAACTGATGAAGGCTGAGTTTGACAATACCAATCAGTTTGTCATTTTCTGCCGTTGTTTTCTTTTCCCAAACTTCTACGATCATAAAGTTGTTCCTCATCCTCTCCAACAGACTGTCAGACACTAGCACTGGAGCAATCTATCAAATAACAAGAAAGAAAACATAAAGCATATGTCCAGAAATAATCTATTAGGGTTTGGGATCCGTAAACTGAGCCTGGATTTTAAGTCAAAATCTGTATGAAATTAAACTGCGGATCATAGTTTGCCCATCAGACATTGGAATGTACAGCATTGTCACACCAGTACTTACGACATACCAAGTACATATCAATCTTACCGGTATCTTTACTGGGTAAATCTGTACACCTTACCTGTATAAAGTTAAATGTAGGATCATGGTTTCCCCAGCAGACATTGGAATGTACAGCATCATCACACCAGAACATACGGCACACCAAGTATGTATTTCTCTTGCCAATATCTTTACTGGGTAAATCTGTAATAGAAATTAATTGTTACTTTCTTGTTTTTAAATAAAATACATGAAAATTAACATGTATGTGTACAATGATATTCAATATTAAGATCTTTGACCTTATTCTTAATCTGTTACAGATAATAATACAATGCAAAATTATGAAATTATTATAAAGGGTATTATAAACATAGGGTAATCAAAGATTACATAGCTCGCCTATACAGGTTTTTGTCAGAAACCCGGTTAAAGTTTTTGAAAAGTAGGCCAAATTCCAAGGTCAAGGTCACTAGGTCAAATGTCATGGTCTTAAATGAAAAGTCTCGTCACAAGGTATCTACATGTGAAATATCAAAACACTGTCCCTTATAGTTCAAGAGACATAGCCCAGGTTAAAGTTTTGTCTACGGACGACGACAACGATGACGACGCCGAGGGTATGGCATTAGCTCTCCGGACTTTTTCGTCCCGGCAAGCTAAAAACTGAATGATGGATAAGACAAAGTCAATTGTCTGCTGCATTACTCAGATAGTAAAATGGGTATATTCTAGACCACCTGTATATGTTCCATAAATTACTTAAGCTTGCATCATTAAATGATAAATATGTAACAAATGTATAATCAACATTTTTCTTGATGTGTATGGTATAACTGACAGTATATACATGTATATGCATTTGTCTTCTTTGTAATATTTGTGTATTGTAATTGTAAATGTATCCAATCATAATTGTTATGTGTTATGCTCAGATGGGCCCTAATTTGGAATAAATAAATTTGTATTTGTATTTGTAGAATCCTTTGCTGTGTATAAAACTTTGCTACTTTCTTGGATCAGTCTCATACCACAGAGTTTATATTTGAGAATTTCAATACCAAATGCATAAATCAACATAATCAGGGGCAGATCTGCATATTATTATTCCCCTACAGGCTCATCGGAGGGACTTATAGTTTCCACCCCATTTGTCCGTCTGTCAGTCACACTTTATTGCACAAGCGAGAAGATTTACTCTAACAAAACTGTTAAAGAAAGTAATAAACACCGCTAAAGACAGTATGGCCGGATTGCAAAGTAAGTTTTTGTCACTAACTGGGTCAAGGTCACTAAGTCAAATATTACAGCATACATTGAGAGGTCTTGTCAGAGGCAACCTACATGTATAATATAAAGTTTCTACTGTATACAGTTCCTTAGATTTTGCTTAAACCAGGAACTTTAACCACAGTTTTTAACTAGGTCAAAGTCCAAGGTCAAGGTCAATAGGTCCAATGTTACAGCATAAATTGAAAGGTCTCGTCATGGGCAACCTAAATGTATAATATAAGGTTTCTACTGCATACAGTTCCTTAGATTTTGCTTAAACCAAGAACTTGAACCAAAATCTTTAACTGGGTCAAAGTCCAAGGTCAAGGTCACTGGGTCAAATGTTACGGCATAAATTGAAAGGTCTCATCATGGGCAACCTACATGTATAATATACAGTTTCTACTGCATACAGTTCCTTAGATTTTGCTTAAACCAGAAACTTTAACCAAAATCTTTAACTAGGTGAAAGTCCAAGGTCAAAGTTACTAGGTCCAATGTTACGGCATAATTTGAAAGGTCTCATCATGGGCAACCTAAATGTATAATATAAGGTTTCTACTGCATACAGTTCCTTAGATTTTGCTTAAACCAGAAACTTTCACCGAAATCTTTAACTAGGTCAAAGTCCAAGGTCAAGGTCAATAGGTCCAATGTTACAGCATAAATTGAAAGGTCTCATCATGGGCAACCTAAATGTATAATATAAGGTTTCTACTGCATACAGTTCCTTAGATTTTGCTTAAACCAGAAACTTTAACCAAAATCTTTAACTAGGTCAAAGTCCAAGGTCAAGGTCACTAGGTCCAATGTTATGGCATAAATTGAAAGATCTCGTCATGGGCATCATACATGTATAATATAAGGTTTCTACTGCATACAGTTCCTTAGATTTTGCTTAAACCAGAAACTTTAACCAAAATCTTTAACTAGGTCAAAGTCCAAGATCAAGGTCACTAGGTCCAATGTTATGGCATAAATTGAAAGGTCTTTTCATGGGCATCATACATGTATAATATAAGGTTTCTACTGCATACAGTTCCTTGGATTTTGCTTAAACCAGGAACTTTAACCAAAATCTTTAACTAGGTCAAAGTCCAAGGTCAAGGTCACTAGGTCAAATGTTACAGCATAAATTGAAAGATCTTGTCATGGGCAACATACATGTATAATATACAGTTTCTACTGCATGCAGTTCCATAGATTTTGCTTAAACCAGGAACTTTAATCAAAATCTTTAACTAGGTCAAAGTCCAAGGTCAAGGTCACTAGGTCAAATGTTACGGCATAAATTGAAAGGTCTTGTCTTGGGCAACCTTCATGTATAATATAAAGTTTCTACTGCATATAGTTCCTTAGATTTTGCCTCAACCAGAAACTTTAACCAAGATGTTGACGGCAGACGGACAGACGGACATCGTCAATCTATAGACCGGAATTGCTTTGCAATCTGGCCAAAAATGTAACAGTGAATGACTCTACTTTTACATTATATACTGTCTGATTTCTGAGTATAACTTTACCTGAGGTAGTAAGGCTTGTAGGCTGTGAGGGTGCTCCATGTCCCTTAGCCAATGCTGACAGACTCGGCATACCCTTATATGTAATGTTCCTTCCCTCTGGTATTAACAATAAAGTATGGAGAGTTAGCACCTACAGAAAGAAATATTCATATTAAATCAAGTTAATTATACACAAATTCCTGTCTCAAAACAAAATGGTAAGACATAAGAATATACACATACATGTGTGTTACATCTGTCTATTGTTCAACCTTAGAGAAATTTTTAATGGATTCATATTTCACTTGAAAATGAAATTTTTTTCCCAAAAAGTTTCCTGCTGCTGGGTATTTTATCTTATTTCAAATAATCTCTCTACTAATTTCAAAGAAGTGTAACATGGAATTAGAAAATCAAAACCTTTTTCAGAAAGTTTAAATAAAACATACATGTACAAACATTAACAGAAGGACTGGTAGATTGTGTTCCCGGTATTATAATATGCTCTATATAAAACATCTGAATCTCTTACCTCAGGTAGCTGATGTGAGCCATACTGTAGTGGGATCTGCATCATACCCTGGTTATAGTTAGTTTGCTGTGATAATCGGACAGACTCTGGTACAAGCCTGTTAATATCAGACCTCAAATCCTCGGACATTTGAACTTCTGAAACAAGAGCAAAAATTTCATTTGCTACAGTATTAATCGACTCCTCTGATCGTATGAAGATTTTAAGAAAATTCTAGATTTCACAATGCATTTATAATGTTTGAAGCTTGTTTTTCGGAAGTAAAAACATGACGACGTCATATAACTTTGCACACTGTTTCCTGCAAATGGATGAGTCAATTCAGTATCGGATGTGAAATTTTTTTTAAGTTTCAAATGCGCTTCTGCCAGTAAATACATGTACACATGTACATGCATATCAAATTGAATGACTTTGTCTAACATACCTGTTTCCCTTTGCACTTGTTTCATGTGTAGCACTGGATCCTGGTTCATTATAGCACTAGACTGAGGAGGGGCAATAGGAGGTTTGCTTGCTGGGGGTGGGGGTTTGGGTAGCGGAACTATCTTGGCACGCCCACTCATCTCCGCCATTTTTGTTTTTGCCAGAGCAGAGGAGAAATCACGACTATCTGATCCAAGTTCTAACGAAACCTGATGAAGACAAGACAAAGATAACACTATGATAAGATGCCATAAATTTTCAAGATTAAATCTTTAAAATTAGCTGAAAAAAGAATGTGCAAACTGTATGTGAAACTAGAAGTGAACCCTCAATATCTAAATACTTTTTAACCTGATGTACTGGTTCCCAAATCTACTCATTTCAAAGGATAGTCAAATTTCCATCAACTGTTTTGACCATTCTCAACTTTGATTGTATGAGAATAGACACTAAACATTAAAACAATTTGCATGATATTTCAGTATATGATCTTCTTGAGTTGTCAGATTTCTAACCTTAATATCACAGTGAAGATCTTACCAAATTTTGCTTGGAGTCTAGCTGTCTATTTGTATTATTCGATATTTCCATGAGATTTCTAAATAATTTCTTTTGAAATACATGGTTGGATTTTGAACAGTTTACGTACATGTATATTGTACTTGTTTCCTTTTTTTCATACTGTACATACCTTCAGATGCCCAAAGAGACCCTCCGATTCAATGCTCCTTACAGATGAGTTGGCAGAAACACTGACCATGTTTTCCCGTATTTCTAGAGTTTTGTCTAGTTGCAACAGGTCAGATTTCAGTATGGATTTCAAGGGAACACCACAACTCCCAATCTGAGTGGGCTGTAACACATTTTAAAATAGTACATGTACCTACATGTATATACATGTTAAATATATATGATTAGTAAATCATCTACCAATAAGCTCAAAATGCATCGAAGATGCAAAATGCCGAGTTGCAAAACTGGAATGTAAGTATGAATATGCAGACTAACATGAAATGTGTATGGTTTGTAACAACATTTTGTGGTCCTAAATGAAAATTTCTGGATCAAGAAATGGTCTTCTCTTTATTCTATATCAGCGTGTAATATATTTTCAAGGATACAGATTTTCCTGTGACCTTGATCTTTGACCTTTTGACCCAAAAATTAATGGC
This sequence comes from Pinctada fucata, assembly GCA_028142955.1. Classification (NCBI taxonomy): domain Eukaryota; kingdom Metazoa; phylum Mollusca; class Bivalvia; order Pterioida; family Pteriidae; genus Pinctada; species Pinctada fucata. The sequence goes on from AP027111.1 coordinate 31,690,111, forward strand.
AAGTTTCATGATTATAGGTGCAATACAGGCTCAAAAATGGTCTGGAAACCATTTTCAATTACCTAAGTCCTGTGACCTTGATCTTTGACCCCTAAATCAAAAGTGGTCATTTTCTATTCACTGGAAACATTTCTGGCAAGTTACATGATTATAGGTGCAATACAGGCTCAAATTCAGTCGGGAAACCATTTTTTATCATCTTAGTCCTGTGACCTTGACCTTTGAACCCCAAAATTGATAGTGGTCATCCTTGATCCATGGGAAACATTTCTGGCAAGCTTCATGATTATAATTGCAATACAGGCTGAAATATGGTCCGGAAACCACTTTCAATCATCGGAGTCCTGTGACCTTGACCTTTGACCTTTTGACCCCAAAATCAATAGGGGTCATTCTTGATTCATGGGAATCATTATTGGCAAGTTTCATGACTTTAGGTGCAATACAGGCTAAAATATGGCCAGGAAACCATTTTCAATCATCAGAGTCCTGTGACCTTGACCTTTGACCTTTTGACCCCAAAATCAAAAGTGGTCATTTTCTATTCACAGGAAACATTTCTGGCAAGTTACATGATTATAGGTGCAATACAGGCTGAAATATGGTCCGAAAACCAATTTCAATCAACAGAGTCCTGTGACCTTGACCTTTGACCCCAAAATCAATAGGCCTCATCCTTGATTCAAGGGAAACATTTCTGGCAAGTTTCATGATTATAGGTGCAATACAGGCTGAAATATGGTCCGGAAACCATTTTCAATCATCTGAGTCCTGTGACCTTGACCTTTGACCTCAAAATCAATAGGCCTCATCCTTGATTCAAGGGAAACATTTCTGGCAAGTTTCATGATTATAGGTGCAATACAGGCTGAAATATGGTCCGGAAACCATTTTCAATCATCTGAGTCCTGTGACCTTAACCTTTGACCTTTTGACCCCAAAATCAATAGGGGTCATTCTTGATTCATGGGAATCATTATTGGCAAGTTTCATGACTTTAGGTGCAATACAGGCTAAAATATGGCCATGAAACCATTTTCAATCATCAGAGTCCTGTGACCTTGACCTTTGACCTTTTGACCCCAAAATCAAAAGTGGTCATTTTCTATTCACAGGAAACATTTCTGGCAAGTTACATGATTATTGGTGCAATACAGGCTGAAATATGGTCCGAAAACCAATTTCAATCAACAGAGTCCTGTGACCTTGACCTTTTGACCCCAAAATCAATAGGCCTCATCCTTGATTCAAGGGAAACATTTCTGGCAAGTTTCATGATTATAGGTGCAATACAGGCTGAAATATGGTGCGGAAACCATTTTCAATCATCTGAGTCCTGTGACCTTGACCTTTGACCTTTTGACCCCAAAATCAATAGGCCTCATCCTTGATTCAAGGGAAACATTTCTGGCAAGTTTCATGATTATAGGTGCAATACAGGCTGAAATATGGTCCGGAAACCATTTTCAATCATCTGAGTCCTGTGACCTTGACCTTTGACCTTTTGACCCCAAAATCAATAGGCCTCATCCTTGATTCAAGGGAAACATTTCTGGCAAGTTTCATGATTATAGGTGCAATACAGGCTGAAATATGGTCCGGAAACCATTTTCAATCATCTGAGTCCTGTGACCTTGACCTTTTGACCCCAAAATCAATAGGGCTCATCCTTGACTAATGGTGAGTAAGTGTATGAAGTTTCATTGTTATAGCCTCTTTCGTAGTTGACTTATAGTCCGGAAACCAATTGTTGACGCCCTCCTGCCCGCCTGCCCAGACGCCCGCCCGCCCAACCGCCCGCCTGCCCGCCCGTCTCACATCAAATTAAGAGCCGAGTTTTGCAACTCGGCTAATAAAACACCTGCGCAACACCTTTCAATTTTTTCTCTTAATATCAGTTACAGCTAAAGCAGATTTTCGTAACTTTCAGTATGAGGTAATTAAATTAAAACAGATTACTCATTGACAATTGTGTAAAGATGTCTCATCCTACTTATCTAAATTTTATGTTTTCGAGGACTGTCTGTGTTGAGAAATTGTTACATAGAGTAACATGTAACTTACCACTTTTTGTCCTGCCGATCTAGAGTAAAGTTTGAAAACTAATGCTGATTTCCACCACTTGTCTACAGCAGACCCATCAAACATGATCGGAAAAACTGATCTGTGGTTAAACGTCACAACTGGAAGAAAAATAGAGAGTAAGATAGTTGTAATTTTTCTTATTATAGTGAAAAGAAACTTATCATTTTAAAATTTTTTCCTTTAACATGTATTCAGACTTCAAGAAAAAAGGTTGTATATGTCATATAGATGGGCCATTGTTTGCATATAGAATATATGGAATACCCTCTATATGAAACACATGTAAATGAATGTGAATGCACATTTTTAACACTAAGCTTGCATGTAGTCTGTCCAATTCCCTCTTTTCGATTTTACAGGCCTAGTTCGATTTGTGCAGGTATCTGCAGGTAAAAGCATTGTGATGTCATTAAATTCCTTTGAAAACGTCATATTTGTAACCCTGTTTCCCTGAATCATGCTGGTTTCCATAGAATTTGATGACATCACATCACTTTGACGCCAGATACCTGCACAAATGGGAAGTAACTCTGTATTTCGAAAAGACCGAATTGGAAATCTTGCAATTTTTGCAGATTAAATGAGGGATGACATGTTGAAAACAGAAGGTGATAAAATATGTTGATCAAACTGCAGTAAACCTACTGTGCATAATTTCACCTATTGAGGGTTAACCCAATGTTTGGCACTATACCTGCTTTACATCTGATACAATAAGCAATGTTAAGTCAAACCATTGTCTGATTGGTCATTAATTATAAATTCATACTTTAAAAGTCCATTAGCAGGTACCATGTCCAATATTTGGCAATCCAGTAATTGCCTATCAATTACACGTATGCATCAAAATAGCACTCGTAACATGCATACACACATACCTCCATCTTTTACATTTTTGGATGCGACCCTCATGACCTCTGTTGCCATGGCATTAGGGGCATGTTTATCCCTGGATGTGGCTACAACAGGAAACTGGTACTCTATGAAGTAGGTTCTGTAAGAAAAGCAACACATTCAGTATACAGATTAATATTGAAAATATGTGAGGTACACTAATTCAAGATGGTGCAATAAAGTCAATTTGCTTATTTTTGCACTGTTTTTGCTTCAATTTGGTTACACTAAAAAATCATGTACAGCATAGATTTTCAAAGGGATCTTCTGCACAACACATTACATAAAGATGTTTTTATTAGATAGAGTTAGCATACCTTAAAAGTTCTTTACAAAACATAACTTACACTGGCTTTTTGGCTTTTGGGGATGGTTTAGGTGGACGTCCTACAGTAACAGGTTTACTCTTTTTCTTGGACGGTGTAGTGTTGACATCTTGACCAACCAGCTTCAAGCTTTCAATGTTTACCCTAGCTACATGGACTCTCCCTAGCAATGTTAGCCTCTCAACACTCAAACCATCTACCGACTTTTTCTTCCGGTAGCACTCCTCTGAAGTGAAAATATACAAATATTTAGTGCGAGTGAATGTTCTAAAAATAGGCATAAATGTACACACTCTTCTCTTGTACATGACATTAACTCTGTCTTCTTTAATAATTTTAATTTCTCTTGCTTGCTCACTCTAAAAGGTTTTAATTTTTTGTTGTTTTTTTATGTTTGCTTCAAAGAATTTTTGAACAGTTTCATTTCCTTAGAAATGAATTACAAAGTTATTCTCTGTAACAGTTACAAATTCACTGTGATACATCAAAGAACATTTCATGATTTTTTTTTTACTGAATAGCAAAAAGATCAAGAAAAGATTTTTTACATGCACATTGCCATTCTCATAGTGTTAAACAGTTTATCAAAAGTTTGAAGAGGGAGTTTCTACATGTGCTCTGAAAAATACGCTTTATCAACACAAACCTTCCTCTGGTTCGTCGATATCAGAAGGGGGCATATCAAAAGAAACTTGTGACATTTCTGATCTTGATGTGCTCATATTTTCACTGTCACTGAAATCGCTACCACTGGCTGCACTTCGGGACCGCTTCCGTTTTTTACTTCCTTTCCGTTTGGTCTTTAAACGTGACTTGCGCTTTGGAGTCCTTGGAGTTCTAGCTTTTTTCTCTGGATTTTTCTTGGGTTTTTCTTCTCGTTCCGGTTCTGGGAGAGGAAGAGTAATACTAGAGATAGACGATCTCCTGGATGGAGGTCTCTGAAATACAAGATTTACAATGAACATGTAAATGTAGGATTGTTTCACATCATTCTTAAGTTAGACACTGTGACTGGACATTATGAAAAATACATGTATGTACGACAGATACTTTCCAGCTCCTAAATTCTTTATTAATGTTATACATTATAAATCCTTCAAAACTTACATAAAGATTAATCTTTCCATTTATAAATTTTATTTCACAATGCGATGCACTGAAAAGTAATAGAATTAAATTAAATTTTACTTATCCTTTACTCATATTTTGAAAATAATACAACATGTACATGTTCTCTTAACAAATTCATCATTTCAAGTTGAATTAAACTTACAGCATTATCAGGGTCATCTAGTGAAGGTGACGGGGAGGCAATTCTTTTCTTTGTCGTCATTTCAGATTTCTTGATTATTTCCTCATCCCCACTCAGTTCACTTAAACCACTTACTTCACTGTCCTGTAATTTGTAAAACGAAATACATAGAGGGAAATGTACATGTACACAATATTACTAGTATGCATATTGCATTGAAGGCAGATTTTTGTACAACTTGCCGAGATCACTGATGCAAACTTACATACACTTGTGACAATCACATGTATCAAATTTCTCGATAAAAAGTACTTTGGTTAGTACATTTCTCTGTGAAATAGGTTGATACATCCAACTTTTCAGAAATAAACATTTCTTTATCATAATTTGATGATGCAATGATATTTTTCAATTATCAAGATGTCAGGGCAGTTCTGCAATGAATTAAATAAGATATTAAAAAAGACAAATACATGAATATACAAATGTAAGAACAAACCATATTTTTGTAGAAGAGATCCTGTATTAGAGATTGGCTATGTATAGGGTCACCAGGATCACTATATACATCCATGTCACCGGAAAAACTAGATTTAGGACTCCCTCCTAGCAACTGTAGCATCTGTAAATATTCATATTCAAAGTAATCAATAAAATATGAAAATACATGTACTTGTAACTCATACAGGAAATTTGAGAGATCTTAAAACTACTAATTATACAATGAATCTTCTTTACCTGATAATCGGTGATAATTTCATCTCCCACCACCAGATCCACCGCTTTTTCTCCGAGATATGATCCATCTACGTCAGTCTGCTTGTATTGCTTCTCTGCCTTCAAGATTTCCTTCAGGAAGCTGCCAGTAGAGCCCCTGAAAATTATGATTTTAAGTATCAACATCTGATGAATTCAGATTTGTTTTCAATCAAATTACTTCTTTTCTTGTCCTTGTTTGTTTCTCCCCCATCTATTTATAAGTGTTCTAGCTAGGCAAAATATCTTCCAACATTTTTAGGTAGTTTTAACATCACATCTAGCACTATATAATGAAGTACAAATGTATGTTATAGAACATTTACTTTTCTAAATTTACATGTATAAAGAAATCAAACAACATTACTGATCAAATATTACTTAATTTGTGATTTTTTTGTGATACCCCAGTGAAGAACCTGAAGAAATACGGGACATTTCCGGATAAATTTTAATTTTACGGGAATTTTCGTGTCCTGGTGAGACAGATTTTTTAGGTGTGATTTTCCAGGGCATTTTTGTCCCGCCGGGACATCTGGTATGTACATGTATGTAAATTGGTTTGAAATTTTCTTCAAGAAGGTATAGAGTTGGAACACTTTTGTATTATTAGTACATGTATAACTCCTTCCAAATCTAAAAATCAACGTATCATACCGTGAAAAATCTAGATCATCTTTATCTAAGCCTCCAGTGGCGCCATCTGTCTCCTTGACTTCCTTGTCTTTTAGTGAATCATCCACAGACGATATGATCATTTGCTTGCGTAATTTATCTCCCCTTTGTAGCAATATGGACAGTAAATCTCCATTGTCAGTCCCTGGATTTGATGATGAATTTCCTTCAATATAACAGAAGAAACCACATGCAACAATGCAAGTCACTCAAGAGCTAAATCAGATGAGACTTCAGGCATTAAGAGCAATGAAGATTATAACATACAGTTGCTTGACCAAATTCTAGCACAAACAGGGCAAAAATAGGCAAATTGACATCTTACTGTAATAAAGAATTAGTGCACTTGATCAATTTTTCGTAATGATTAAATTTAGTCTTATACATGTATTGGCATAGTCTTAACATTTTTAATAGTACCCTTTCCACCTTCATAGAACTTAGGTATATTCACATTGTGATGCATATGTTCATGTCTTTCACATTTTATAATGACCTAATTCTATCCTATGAGAATAAAGAATGAAAGTTTTTGGCATGAACATGCAGTTGCAAAATATGTACAATTTGAATTTGTACATAACCATACCTGCATTTTGTGAAATATCACCCTCATGCAATGGCTGACTAAAGTTACGTCTATGTGGACTTCGAGGTGGAGAATTCCCCTTCTTTGTCATGTGATTTGTCATATGACCATGATGCCCATTTATTTGTTTTTCTCTTGACCTTTGAGGTAACCCAGATCTGTTTGGTGAACGAGGTCTTTCTGAAGACTTTGACCTAAATGACACGTTGGGGTTGTCGTATTCTGTGGTTACTACGTCACCGTTGGTTGTGACGGACACGGTACGGCCAGGATTGTGTGGTTGATAATGTTGGTGCTGCTGGTGGTGGTTCACAATGTGAGAATTGTCCAGGAAACTGTAGTTAAGCTGCTGGCGTAAGTCTGTGGCATGTCCATTCATAATCCTAGCATCACCATTCTATAACAAAACGAAAATAAAAGTACATGTACTAAACATGTATGTACTCTAAATAAGAAAGTAGTAAAATCTACACAGAAAGATAGCATACATGTAATTTGAAGAAATAAATGCCTTCTTTAGAAATAGTTTTCTTTGATCAAATAATGGAGATCAGTGTATGCAAACATTAACATCATCATGATTTCTTTTTTTTCTTCTGCCAAAAAAATAGCAAGAGGTCAGACAATCAGCTGAAGAATTTTTTATATTTATAGTACATGTACATGTATATGTAGTTGTTGCCGATTTAATTTTTTCTCTGTCTTTATCCTTACCATTACTGAAAGAGGTCGGAAAACTTTTAAACATCAAAGATTACAGAGAAAGAATATATACATCAGCAGTGACGTTTCTTACCTGCTGAGAGGTAGGAGAGATAAATGGGTCATCCTGAGGTTTGGTTGGCATTGTACTGTGAGGTATGGGCTGACGTCTCTGAGGGTACATCTGTGACTCCTGCATCAGATGTGCGTCCATACTGATATCAGTGGTAGGAATGGAATCCCCTGTACTATCATAGGACTCTGTAAATAGTACATGTATAAGTGAACAATCTTTTAAAATTTTTGATGCACTTGGATTATACTGTAGATTGTTGAATTCTTTATATATCTCACTTGAAAAGACATTTTGAATTTTGTTTTTTTTTCTTTACATTTACTAGTATCAGAAATACTTGGTACATCTATTTCCTTCATTCATGATAGCTCTTGATATTGTTCATTTACATGTATAAACGAAAATAAGGTTGATAAAATTCTTCAACTGGTACATTTACATGTTGAATGAAATTGTTCCACATTTTCGTTCCAAAGAGCTGTAACAGATTTTTTTTATACAAAGCACACATTTCAATGCATGTGTAAAACTTCAAGGCTTGTATTCCTATATTAAAAATAAAACCTTACCCATCACAATCTCAAGAATGATTTCTATATTAAAATCTTACCCATCACACTCTCTAGAATGAGTGAAACTTGAACCTCTGCAATCTTGTCATTATTGGGTGAAAAGACAGGATAAAATCTGGATAAAACAAATAGAATACAATGCACATAGATTTTCAAGTTACTAGAACATGGTCACCAATACAAACATGATAATACAGTCTGGTTTGATAATTTCCTTTTTATAATATAAAATAGCAAATTTGAAGCAAAATTTACAGTACTCTTATTCTTAAGATATACATAATGTAACTGACAAAAAGAACACTACATTGTACATGTAAAATGGCAGCAATCTAAGGAATGCACATGTCGCTAGCAAAACATGGCAACACTTTAGGATAATTATGGGCTGTGATACCTAAAGTGTGAGGTACAGACAAATGGACAGTGTCACTATGCTTTGCAGGTGACACAAATAATACATTCTTACCCATTTATAGGTCTATTTGGAGCAAGTCCTCCCATACCAGCCACTTCAGCAAAACCAACTTGTACCTGTAAAGGTCCACTCAATACCTCTAATACCAATGTGTCCATATCATTCAGGTATGCTGCAAACTGCCTAGGTCCAGACCTTACAGGGTACCTGGCCACTGTCTTTGTCGGACCTTTGTTTCCCTTTTTCATATCAACAGGCCTGAGTAAGATAGAAATTGCCATATCAAAACATTTTCAAATCAATACATATACATGTACGTGGATGGAGAGAATGACTAACATAATCTCTTCATGTACATGTAACCTTACCAGTTACCTAATCAATCTCGACACAGTTAAAAACTACATATTTGTGCATGACAAGTGCTGGAATTCAGGTACATCTGTACATTCAAGCAAGATATCTATCTACCAGTACTGCCAACTCTAGAGCTGAAACTAATACTCGCAAATGAATAGGTTTCTGTGAATATTTGAATGAAAAATCTGTATTTGAATATTCGTTAGTATTTATACGTAAGTGCACGTAATTACATGCATGAAGCATAAAGAAAGGAAGAAGCTATAAAGAGTTTACAAGGCAGTGTTTTTCCTACATAACAATCAACCTTTAAAAAACGAAAGATCCACTAATGTTTGCAAAACTGGTCAGTATAGGTGGCATATTATTTAAAACACCCATGTGGCTGTCATGTACCATTGGCATTAAATCAATAAATGAAGAAGTAACCTTCCGAAATACGTTTTTCATGTGTAAATATTTTCAAAGATTGATGTTTATTGCATAAACTTTTCAACATCATTTATTTGCCTGCAAACCGTAAAGAGGAATTTTTATTCAGCATTTTCCCTGTTTTCCCATCGTACGAGCTGGTAATGTGCATAACCCATTGTACGAGCTGGTAATGTGCATACAATATTCTATCTCCATATGATTTCCACCTTGTGACGTTCATGTTGATACCACGTGCAATACGGTAAAGTACAGCGAATTGCTACCATGGCTTGAGTACATTGTATCTGCTCTTGATGAGGATTATGGGATTACCTTTAGGGTAACATATTTACTACAAACCTTACTATTTATCGGGACATTTATTATACCTTTTTTTTTTTAGTAAATCCAGTGGTCAGACAAATACGGTAATTTTGAGGACACTGCTCATGTCCTTACAAGTGATAACAAATATTCGAATATGAATCGAATACAAATATTCAAATACCAATTTCAGGTATTCATTTCAGCTCTAGCCAACTCATTGACATTCGAGTATTTAGGCAATTTTAACATACATGTACAAGTTCGTCAATTACCTAAACAATGCGCCATCTCCAGTCTCTCCCCACCATTTAACCCTTACATGAGTCTCCTGGGGGACTACAGGGGTCAGCCACATGATCTGACTGACAGACAGACGGACAAAACATCGTAACTGTCCTTCTACCTGAGGTGGTAAACCAGTGTGAACTTTGACATCTTCTTTTTGGAAGGAATCTGACGTTGATTCTGAAATTATTATATGTTTGAGAATATTTTTGGAAAAATTTTGCTAAGACAATTAGTTATTTGTTGCAGTCTATTTTTGTAAAACTGTACAATGGTACATATATATATATAAACAGGTACACTTAGTAGATGAACCCAGATTATGTGTCATTACATGTAAATGTATTTTGAAACTATATGGTACAAGTACATTTACTAGATCAATGATAACATCATATTCATCAAATCATAGATAAGGTGGTAATAATAATTTTCCGATTAAAGGAATTTTGGAAATGAGTGCATCGAAAACAGGCTGGGGAAAGGTACAATGTACTAATCCATGAGCTTATTTTAATATACCTCTATCAAACTTGCAGACCTGAGCACTTTCTTCTGGTAGTAAAATTAAAATTTTCTCCAAATTCTTCTTAAGTTCTTTACTAAAGAAGTAACTCTTTAATATGATACAATGTACATGTACACCAAGAGTTCTTGAAATCTTCCAATGAAATGTCAGACATTTGCCATTTGGGGATATTCATCGGTTCAAATAATAGATACAATGCAAGTTTTTATCGGACCAAATAATTTTTTTATCAGCAAATCCAATAAACAACCGATACTTTTCATGAACTCTGACACCACCAAGCATTCTTTGAAGTTTTTTGAATATATGGAAAGCAATGGTTACTCTTTCCATGTTAGCCTAAAGTTTAGGCTCGACAGGAGTCTGGAGGATACTGGTGTCGGAACAGTTTCCGGACTCTGAGGATTTCGAAGGTTTTTTGGGGATAACGAAAGAAAATATTAAATCTCTCAAGAAATATGGTTTCTAGACCAATTTTATGACCCTATATTTTGGCCATTTTTCGCAAATCACTGGAACAGTTTCCAGAAACTATCTATCTATCTATCTATTGATACTGTATGGCCCTCCAGCGGAGTACTCTATACAGCATGCGCGTCAGTGCAATTTTAGTCTGTAGAAAGAGCAAGTAAAAGAGTTTATTTACAGTTAAAACTTGATTTGTAATCTGTCAATCTCGATCAATTTCAACCCAAACTGTATGATTTTTGGATATTGTTTTCTCCAATCTTTTCTACAAATGATTGTATAAAAATAATTTTGAAAATAGAACCAAAACTTCTCATATCACGTAGATATCACTGGTGGCGCATGTGTAAAGGGGAGTCGGCAGCTTTTTAAACTGTAAATACCGTAAGGGCTCCCCCGCGCACCCGCTTTTAACACACAGTGAGAGAATGCCGCAGTAGCGGCCCTTCACTTTTTTGGAATAAGAAGAAGGAGATTAAAATAGTATGGTTCTCGGCGATTTCCCCAGGTGCGAGATATTAAACGGATCAGAAAGGGGTAAAAAAAAATGGTGTGATAAAATTTTGTTTAAATGATTCGTGGTTTGAATTCTGCATTTGAAAATCTACAAAATTGTCACAAAATTTTGAAAATAATTTCCTTCAAAGTACATAAACTGATAAAAAGGGCGACTGTCCGGAAACAGGGATTTTTCAAGTCCGTTTTTGGGTCCGATTATCAGACCCATTCCCAACGCCAAAATGACCTGTATTTTCCCAATTTATGATTGAAATTTCCCATTTTGAACCTCTTAATTTTTTGTTAAAGTTTTCTTCAATAAAGAGCAAAATAATGACAACTGAAATACCTAGCAGAAATACGACATTAACGATCAATATGTAAACTGGTCATAAATCTTACATCCGGTATCGGTTTACGTTTTAGTCATCAAATTGTATCTCCAGTATTGGGAACACCCCCAGGACCATGTCATCTCACAACAGCAAATCTGATACTAAAAAATTACAAAAGGGAGTTTCTCCTCTTCTTTGTAGAGGATAGATACGTTTTTCAAAATAAAATTTTTGTGACTATAAAAGACACAACAGAAAGTAGTTTGTGTTCAGTAAACAGAATGGGGGCGACTTGGACAGTGGGAATATGTCCCCCGTCAAACACTGACTTTGAATCTCAATGCTGATTGATCATGATCAAAGGTAGCTCCTCTGACTCTGAACAGATGCCTGTTCCAGATCCTAGAAATTGATGTCCTTTAAAGCACAATCTAAAGTAAAATTAGATGGCTTTACTAGTACTTTGTTTCTTTTATTGATTGAAGACACTTTGAATAAGAAGGAGTTATATCTCTGTGTAATGATTTATTCCATTACAAATCAATTAACTGTTGGAAATTCCCAATTTCATTGAAACCCTGCGATTTTCCCCAATTTTAACGGACCCTGGACCCAAAGTAAAATTCCCTGAAAAATCCCTGGGAAACTGTTACTGTCCGGAGCTGTTCTGACACCAGTACTGAATAAAATGCACCATTGATTCTTTAAAATAATGATAGGTCATCATTGCTGTGCTATTTTAAAAAGGATTTGACACTCCGACAGCTTTCTGTATGAAGCAATGTTTACCGCCACAAACACTTGCAACAAGTGTCAACATGGAATGACCCCAAAAACCGTGCAAATTAAAGCATTTACCCTTCTTTTTAGCCGTTTTGGCCGAATTAGTTTTCTTCTTCACCATATTGCTTCTTTGACCTTTTCCTCATTTTGGAGGTATCATGTCTACATTGCATAAATATTCGGAATACACTTTCCAAGAGCTTGTAACCATCCAAACATTTCGTCCAAACTTGCAAACTGAGACATAATCTTTAAACCAAATAAAAAAACATTTGAATTTAGACAACATTGCAAATTTACTGATGAATTCGTCAATTTTAAAAATTAAAAGAGAAAAAAAAACAACAAATATATATATCATATGCTTTCTTCAATTTTAATGCTTGTTAGAGGGTTTATTGAGATACTCGGACAAAAACGAATACGTTTACGAACGTAGGCTTTATAATTTATTATTCCTTTCTAGATCACTTTAAAGTGAATGTTATCCAACATTCAGAGCAATATTTTTTTTAAATATAACCTCTAAATTAGCTTCTGAAAACCGTAAAATAACATGTACGTAAATAGTCTAAATTTGGTTTCGTCTCCTGAAACTTACGGACAGGTGTTTTCTAGACGAAAAAGATGTCTGCTTTGGAGAGGCAAGCTCTGAAGTCAAAAATCGGTGGATTACCTCCTATGCCACCCCCTGGAATAGGGTATGATGACACCGTGATATAAAGATGACATTTCTCTTCTGAATAAAACACACATTTATCGCAATAAAGACAATATTCTGATGACAAGTTTTTATTTTGTCACCAAAAGATTTAGTATTAGTTGCTGAAGCTGAGCTAATGAGCTCAGCTCAGCTGCTGTCAAGTCCACAGCTCAGTAGTACTGCTGTCCTGTTCACTAAATCCAGAGCACCCTATTTTGGCAATTTTCTCCGAAATATACTGATGTCATCTTATAAACTTAGACCCAGTCTACCTGGTTCGGCAAACTACTAAATATAGCTATTTTTAGCTATTCATTTTGACCATTTTAATCAGGTTGTGGGGAAAACTTCAAAAATAATCATTTCGGCATATAGATAAGATTATGTATGGATAGAGTAACACAAAATAACATAATTTATGTTTGTAAAACATGCCTTTTTTATAAGTGATCGTTACATGTGACTTTCATGAATGAAAGTCATGTTTATTTATGCTTTACTATCCATAACAATGGATAATTATAATAGGAAATGCTAACATGTAAAAATATTAAAAATTTTCAGTAAAAATGACCAAAATATATAGCTAAATATAGCTGTTATAGCTATATATATAGCTATATATAGCTATATTTGGTAGTTTCCCGAACCTGTCTACAGGTTCGGAAAACTACCAAATGGCAAATATATCTATATATAGCTATAATAGCTATATATTTTGGTCATTATTACTGAAAATTTTAAATATTTTCACAAGTAAGCATTTCCTACGTGTATTATAGTTATCCATTGTAATGAGTAGTAAAGCATGAATAACTTTCATTCATGAAAATCACATCTATCAATGTAAAAAATTGCAGTCAGTTGTAGTGGCTTCCCGTAGTAGCAGGTACCAATAATTCAGTACAAGTTCTAACGACGGCCCACAGGTGCCTGCAGATGTGATCGTTCCCCCCCCCCCCTCCTCTTTCTTTCTCAGAATCACCAGGCTAAAATGGCCGTGGAGTAAAGAAGGGAGAAAAGCTTTTTTTCCCCTTGACGCGATTTTTTTTTTTTTTTATTATTTTTTATCACCTGCGCGGGTCATGTCTTTCACCCGATTTTTCGTTGCTGACCCGGGAATCACCCAATTCTGATTTGGTTCCGTCTATTTCTTTGGACTTTAAATTTCCAGCTGTGACTTTTTCAATTAATAAAAGACCTGCAGTTACAGGTAAATTGGGTTGTTTGTTTAGTGATATGGGAAGAAATTAGCCACTTTCATGTTGTTTTAATGTCTGTGCTTGGATTATTATGGGAATGTCTATGGGAAGATGATCCTAAACATGGAGATTTATGCAGACGAAAAGGGACAAATAATTTTGTAGTGTTTAAAACAATTGAAGCAGTGAAATGTAGAGTTCATTTCACACAAAATCTTCATCATGAGCATCTTGACAAGTACTCACATTAGATTTTTGTAATGCTATCCAGCGAAAATTCTGCGGTTATGACCTACGGGAGGTGAGCTTGCGTGACCAAGCATGGGCTTCTGACAATGCATTTACAATTGACACGATGTTTTCTAGTCTGAAAAAACCTGACCTAAACCCAGCCTTTGACGGTTATTTGGACGGTGGGGGGCTGGTTTTGGGTCAGGAAAGGACCATAGCAAATATTGCGGTTCTCTCTGAACCTCCAAAGAGTTGTGTGTTCGTTCTTCTGTGTTGGAGGCATTTTGTATCGCACGTTCTGATTGGCTTAAATTCCCTGCTAAAATCTACGAGGGCTTCCCAATAGACTGTCCCACGGTATATTACGTAGTATAACGGAGAATATGCCATGGGTTTCCGACTATGCACCTTCTCAGGCCCCTGCATGATTCGAAGCAGAAGTTTTGACGGGCTAATAGAATTTCTCTAATAAACTAACAAATATCTAGTAGAAATTGTCTTCGGTCTGTATATACATTGTAGTAGTTGAAAAAAGTTTTTGTGAAGACTGATATATTTCCTAAAAGATTAAAGAACGAAGCTGTTGACATACCGTATAAATTAAGGTGATTCTTTTGACTGTTATTTCGAAACCAAGCACAATTAAAGAGAATGCCGATGTAGTGCCCGCCCCCTTCATGCTCTCAGGAAGAAAAAGTAGAAGTCTAGATTTGGAGGCATTAAACAAATTATGGATTGGACACTGTGACATAATTGAATTAAGTATTGATAAGCAATTGTTTTTCTTCAATAATCAAATGATATCAAAAAGTCACCTAGTGAAGAGTCAATATTAAAAAATTTCAGGGTCTACTTTACCATGTCACCACTTTCTAAAGGAGCTGACAATTCTTAGATAAGGCATAAAAAAGATTCAAAATGAGAACTTCAACGTAAAAAAGAAAATTCCTTGCATTAGATATGAACCTGTAGGCTGTAGTCCATCAAAATCTGTACTACTGGCTGTAGCAAAATTGGAAATAGCAAAATAGGTACTAAGCCAACTTGCATGTATTGTCAAGCATGATACTCAACACCTTGAAAGTGTTCAAGTTCATAGATCACCTTCAAGGTCAAGGTCACATATTAAAAGTCAAACATGTAACAGACAGCAAACCTGTTCTTGAACAATCTATAGACAAAGTTTGGGTTTGTATAGGACTGAAAGATTAATGCTCAAGAGAAAAAAATTTGAAAAGATGAGTTGTGTCCATAGCATTGTAGGATCAGCTTTGTATATAAATTTGTATCTTACATGTATTCTCACATTTAACACAGCCTGAAGAAATGGGAAATTGTGCCAAATTTGTTGAATTTTAAGCACAAGCGGGAGTGAGCTTTAGAATTCGGAAATGTATAACAAAAAATAACAAACCCTTTTTAAAAGCCATTTCATTCAAAATTTGTTTTACAAAATTGCAATTCTAGGATTAATGAATTTATGAAGAGGCCTTTAGCTTTGTATGGAAGAATTTGAGCTTTGAGCCATTGACTCAATACATAATTGACTTAATAATGGAATATTTATAATTAAATTTAGGGGGCATGGTAAGCGACCATTAATGAGGAAAAGAGATTATACACCAATTCACTGGGACAAATACTTCGAAAGAATGCATGATGTTGAAGTTGGAGAAAACAATGTATCCTTTACTGCATGTACATAGAGTACGTATAGTATTAATATCAAAATTAATTTTATCTGAATATATTTAAGAAATAAAAAATGACAAGCCGGGCTCTATTGTCTCATAATGCCCGAGCGTCCTCAGGCAATCACATTTATTACCGAGCCGCGCCAGCGGCGAGGTGATAAATGTGATTGGCTGAGGACGCGAGGGCATTATGAGACAATAGAGCCCGGCTTGTCATTTTTTATTTCTATTCTAATGATGACCAAACTTGGACCTTACGACAAAATCGATTCTTGGTAAAAACCAGTTCCTGCCGGTTTATCTGTTTTCAGAAAATGGGTAGGCGTGGCATATCGCTATAGGGCCTATATTGGAGAATAGAGCCCGGCTCGCGTCTGTTGTCTTAATAGGGAAAAAGAATCAAGTCATATTAGAATTGAAATTATTACCCTGGTATATGTTAGACTCACTGTGTTTCTGTTTAGTTTGTCAACTCTGCATTATTAATTAGGGAATTTTAAATGGAACATGTGATAAGAATTCTTGTGATACATGTATGTAGGCTCTATCAGAATTTTTATACAAACTTTTTGATTATGAATTGATAAGCCACATACACATGTATTTCTGATAAAAAACTACCGGTATTGAACTTCATAATTAATTTATGTAGTATGTATTTCTTATAAATAAAAGAATGCTATAATTCAACATCTGAAATGCCTTGAACATGTTGAAATCAAACATACTTGTTACCATGGTTACAGTTTATGACTCTTTTCCTTGACTCTGACTATCAGACATTTAGAGTGTATGAGACCGGCAGTGAAGGGCCAGTACTCTTCTTTCTTCACGGAGGGGGATTCTCAGCATTATCATGGTCGCTTGTATCGGTGGGTATTTCAGGTCATTTTGTATTATCATAAATCATTTGAGATAATATGATTAACTACTAAATGGAAAATAAGCTGATATTAAATTTCTGCATACATGAAGAACAAACAATTTTTTATATTTTTCTTATCATACTAAATTTGTTGCTTTAATATATTAGGATAAATCATGAAAAGTTGATACAGAAGGCATATTACCAAAGTGAATGAATAACTCCTTGAAGTCAGAGTTCGATCAAAATATTTGATATTCATGTTTTAGGTCACTTTATTCTGACATTATTGATATGAATTAATTTGAACTTTGTTTTGCAGGCAGCTGTGTCAAAGCTTGTAACCTGTCATTGTGCAGCCATAGACCTCAGGGGGCATGGTAAGGTAATGGGAAGGTTCACTCTATATTCCCACTAAAATATATATGTACGGTTACTTTCACAGGATTAATTTTTCACTTGTATTAGTTAATTAGCTTAGTTTAATAGTTAAATGAGTTTTAATCATGTCTTTAGATGAGTAGCATAGTTTAGTGCCTCTTTATGTTTAATGAAGTAAACTTGAAAAAGAATGTGATAACTTCTGTACAGAGGTGGCTTTATTTTTATACACATATTTTTAACCCTGGTGCCCTGAGTGCGCCAAGGTTGGGGTTGGTGAAAACAAATCGTAATTTTGTTTTACTTCCTTGAACAAATAATTTAATTTTACTATACAAACGAACAGAGCAAAAATTTATCTATAGCTGTATAGACAATGTCACTGATTATGACATCACTTACGTCCAGCACCGCTACATTATGCCTGTTCAAATATTACATTGCCAGTTTTTAACTTGAAAATCAACAATGCTAAAAGGATGTTAACTGCAAAATAAACTAGATAATTAGATAGCTTCGCGGATTATTTATTTTTTATATAGGGTCCTTATGGCTTTATGTCATGTTTGTAAAAATGATGTTATGGGTAATGCTGGAATTGTAGGTATGAATTCATAACTTTTTGACACTGGAATATTTGACTTTATGTTGAATAGACTATAGTGGTTACATAAAAGGAGCAATTTGAACTTTTCAAAGCAAAAGGAATTTGAAATTTTGTAGAAAAAGTGTGAAAAAAATTAGAAGCCATAGGGACCCTTTTTCCATGGGCTCAGTCATTATTATTTGTTTGCTGTGTATTTTAGGTGACACTGTAACTAAGGATGATGGTGATTTGTCTGCTGAGAATTTATCAAGGTAATATGGGACAACAGTAGATTAAAGGTTTATAAATATGTTGTCGTAATGGTTCTTGTGATCATTACTTACCTGATCAATTATCAATTAAAGCTGATAAATATATGTATATGTATAATCAAAATTATCATGGTATTTGCAAGTTGAATCAGAATAACAGGAAAATTTCTGGATAAATTTTAGGATAAGTTAAAAAAAGATCTACATGTATTTCGTTTGCATGGTACACCAGGCATTGTCTATACATGTACATGTATATTAGGCATGATTATTGTAACAAGTTCTGGTATACATACATGTAAGCTTTAATAGAGGCTGTTGCATGGAGTTTGAAACGTGTAATTGGTGCACTTCAATTGAATTTGTATGTATATACATGTACATGTATTCCATTTTGACTTTCAGTGATGTAGGGGCAGTTATCAAAGAGTTGTATGGGGAAGAGCCTCCTCCTATTATACTGATAGGTCACAGGTAAGTATCACCAGGTGTGATCAGGGACAAGGAAATTCAATATTGAGAATTGGATGTCTTATAATGAAGCTTCATTCCCTACATTCTTTGATCTCAGTCCTTATTTGTTCATTATTTCAAAAGAATTAAGAAAAAAAATGTTCGATTCTTGTGTCAAATGAAAGAGCACATGTACATAAATCTTGTTTTTCTTATATTTATGCACTTCAATTCTCAATTACATGGGGGGGGGGGGGGGATTTGAGAAAATGGGACCAAAGACTTAAAAAAACAAATATCATAATGAATCTGGCTGTAAAGGTAGAGAAGAAACAACAGTCAACTTATTTGGATTAATGAAATGTCACAGATATCTATCATATTAACTACCTTTCACCCTGTGAGTTATACCTTTATTACAGTATGGGAGGAGCTATTGCTGTCCATACAGCACAGAGGAGACTAGTTCCCTCACTTATAGGGCTTGTAGTCATAGATGTTGTTGAGGGTAGGTATAAACGAATAGATATAAAGTATATTAACAAAAAAGTCTACTTATAGGGTAGCTTAGTTGTAATAAATCAGTAGTACATGTAGTGGTGTACCGATTATCACTAATAATTGATTATTGCTTGATAATTGCTTTTGATACAGATAATCAATTATATAACTGTCAATAATCGATTATTTAGTAACGTGATTTCAAGAACAAATACATGTACATGTATTTATGAAAATGATTCAAGTTGAGTTGTCTCAAATACATGTAGTTTAAAAATGACAAGGTACAGTCCCTGGTATATTCATGATAAAATGAAAGACTAAACAGCTATGTAGTCAACACATGTATCGATATTGTCACAAATGAGGTGCTGCAGTAATCATTTTCTTAAAAAAACTACAGCTTTTAGTGTAAATTATGAAATAATGCATAACCTATTAATAATCGATAAAATCACATAGGATGGTCAACCAATTATAATGGAACCGATGATTGATAATGAAGGTGCAACCAATACCCCATCACTAAGTACATTGTATATGTATGGAATATAAATGATATTATTTTCATTGTATTCCTCAATGTTTACCCGTTTGACTAAAATGATGGAGTAAGAACTTGTTGTTTAAGGTAATTGTCCGAAGATTATCATTTCAACTTCTTGTTAAAATTCCACTTGGATTTTAAAAATATACTGTACAGTGATGTAGTTGCTGTACTGTTCCAGTTAAGTGTGTTGAAATAGGTGATTTTCCAATAGATTTATTTGGCAGACAGACACCAGACATTACAAAATTTCCGGATGCTTTCATTTAAGAAATGAATCTTATATTTTTAGCTCTACTGGTCTCAGACCAGTCGAGCTTATGCGATCACCCTTTGTCCGGCGTCCGTCCGTCTGTCCGTCTGTCTGTCTGTCTGTCCGCCTGTCCGTAAACAATTCTTGTCCGGACAACTCCTCTGAAACTGTAAGAGATAGAAAGTTAATTCTTTTTGCATTTCACTTGGACCATGGTCTAGTTGTGCACCTGACATTTAGTTTCACTCCCTGACCCCCAGGGTCTTAGAAAATGGGCGTGGTCATTAAATTCTATGTAATCTTGTCCGGACAACTCCTCTGACACTGTTAGAGATAGAAAGTTAATTCTTTTTGCATTTTACTTGGTCCATGGTCTAGTTGTGCACCTGACATTTAGTTTCAGTCCCTGACCCCCAGGGTCTTATAAAATGGGCGTGGTCATTAAATTCTATGTAATCTTGTCCGGACAACTCCTCTGACACTATAAATGATGTAGACTTAATTTTTTAGCTCTACTGGTCTCAGACCAGTCGAGCTTATGCGATCACCCTTCGTCCGGCGTCCATCCGTCTGTCCGTCTGTCCGTCTGTCCGTAAACAATTCTTGTCCGGACAACTCCTCTGAAACTGTTAGAGATAGAAACTTAATTCTTTTTGTATTTTACTTGGTCCATGGTCTAGTTGTGCACCTGACATTCAGTTTCAGTCCCTGACTCCCAGGGTCTTAGAAAATGGGCGTGGTCATTAAATTCTATGTAATTTTGTCCGGATAGCTCTTCTATTACTTTAAATGATAGAGACATAATTCTTTTTGCAATATGATGGGTCTGTAGTCTAGTTGTGCACCTGATATTTTGTTTGAGCCAATGACCCCCAGGGTCTTAGAAAAGGGTGTGGCCATTTTCTTTTATATTATTCCATATAATCTTATGCTTACAGCGCTGACACTATAAATAATGGAGACTAAATTCTTTATGCAATATGATGGGTCTGTAATCTCGCTGTCCACCTCATATTTTGTTTGAGTCTCTGACCCCAAGGGTCTTAGAAAATGGGTGTGGTTGTTTTCTCTCTACATGTGATCTCTTGATAGCTAATTTCCCAGAATTTATGGATAATAGTTAATTGATTTATTCCAAAATATTATCGGTTTGCAGTTTAGATGTCATTACAGTATTTTACTTCAGTCCCTGTTCCCTAGGATTCTGGAAAATGGGTACATGGTTATTTTCTCTTACCCTATCTACATGCATTTAGAGTACATAAATGACAGAAACTATAAATAAACAAAGATATTGCAATTTTACAATATTATCATAGATGAGTCTGTAATTTAGTTTTTCTCATATTTTATTTGGGACCTGACCCAGGATTTTATTTTCAATTCTATAGAAACGCTAGGGGATAGTTTCGGAATTTCCTCTGATCAATCAATCAACATGAAAATCTTTTCTATAGTGTTTATACAGTGCAAGAAAGATATCAAATAGTCAAAATGCATGTATTTCTCACTTATTTTCTATTTGTTTAACATGTTTAAGGTGTAAGATTTTTGGGGAGAGTAGTGAGAATTTTTGTTGCAAGAGTAGAATGTCCGAAGTGATCACAGACTTGAGCTGTGCTTTCTGTTAAATGGGAACACCAGAATCACAAAGATTGATCATTTTATCAAATAAAATAGCAATAATGCATCCTTCACATTGCCAAATGAAAGGAATATTGTGCTTGTGTAAGTTTTTTTTTGAGGGGGGGGGGGAGAGGGGGGAGGTAACTAGAATGTCCTAAGTGATCACAGACTTGAGCTGTGCTTTCTGTTAAATGGGAACACCAGAATCACAAAGATTGATCATTTTATCAAATAAAATAGCAATAATGCATCCTTCACATTGCCAAATGAAAGGAATATTGTGCTTGTGTAAGCTTTTTTTTTTGGGGGGGGGGGGGGGGAGAGGGGGGAGGTAACTAGAATGTCCTAATGATCACAGACTTGAGCTGTGCTTTCTGTTAAATGGGAACACCAGAATCACAAAGATTGATCATTTTATCTAATAAAATAGCAATAATGCATCCTTCACATTGCCAAATGAAAGGAATATTGTGCTTGTGTAAGCTTTTTTTTGGGGGGGGGGGGGATGAGAGGGGGGAGGTAACTCTTACATCTTTCTTTCTTATAAATTCCTCCACTGCTTGGAGTACCACCCCCAATGGGATGTAAAACTGTGTGGTTTGATAAAATTTTTCATAATGTTTACATTAAAGCAAGTGACACATGTTTTAATAGAAGATAATATAACAAGAGATGCCTTATTGGCATATCTACTATGTGTTAATCAAATTTAAAAAAAAAAAAAATAAAATACTAAAAAAAATCATTTGTAAAAGCCGACTCATACAAAAATATTTCAAGCCAGGAAAACTTCTACCAAAATTTTCCTTTATTGCCATTTGACAATATTATCATAGATGAGTCTGAAATTTTGTTTTTCTCATATTTTATTTGGGACCTGACCCAGGATTTATCTTCAATTCTATAGAAACGCTAGGGGATAGTTTCGGAATTTCCTCTGATCAATCAATCAACTTCAAAATCTTTTCTATTATGTTTATACAGTGCAAGAAAGATAACAAACAATCAAAATGCATGTATTTCTTACTTATTTTTTAATTGTTTAAGGTGTAAGATTTTTAGAGAGAGTAGTGAGACTTTTTGTTGCAAGAGTAGAATGTCCTAAGTGATCACGGACTTGAGCTGTGCTTTCTGATAAATGGAAACACCAGAATCACAAAGATTGATCATTTTATCTAATAAAATAGCAATAATGCATCCTTCACATTGCCAAATGAAAGGTGCTTGTGTAAGTTATAGAAGTTGAATTTGTAATAGGAGAGGGAGAGATGTGACTGTACCGGGAATCGAACCCGAGATCTTCTGCTATCAAGGCAGACGCTCTTACCAACTGAGCTATCTGGGCACGATGCCCGTTCCTGCCACACTCCTCTCTACCAATTTTGCAGGTTTCCATGCACTGGAAACCTCACACAAAACTCCACTTCACCTTGAGTCATTTAGTTTGGTGCCAATTCTGTAACAGGAGAGGAAAAGATGTGACCGAACCGTGAATTGAACCCGAGACCTTCTGCTATCTGGGCAGACGCTCTTACCAACTGAGCTATCTGGATACGATACCTGTTCCTGCCATAAATTAATAGTAATAAACTAATGTTTCAGGCCTTTTTGTCAATTGGACCTCGAGTCATTTTGTCCTTTTAAAATTTGACCAATCAAAAATGCAGATTTTGAAATATTTTTCTGAACTGGGATATATGGTAGAAATGATTAAATATTTCATACTGGTATGTAAAAATATTTTGTATTATATTTTAATAATTAGCTTCTGTCTACATTAATACCACATTCGCCATAAAAGTTCATGTTCTTCGTTCAATATTCTATTTACATTGTTTTACATTTACTAAATAAATAGCCTAAAACCTTTTTAGGTTTTAGAACAAAATGGCCGATACTTTTAAAATTTCCATCGGTAGGCCACATGTCCTATTATATTTAATTTCAATCTGAAACTGCTTGATTACTTGATCTAAGTATTTACACTGATCAGTATAAGAAAGAAGGAAATATCTCTATAGAGTATCCTATGCAATACTATTTCAGCTCAAATGAGAGGTTATTTATGCCTTTAGTCTTAATTTTATCAAAGGGCATATAGTGGTAGGTCTGTCTGTTCATCTGTTTGTCTATCCATCCGACTGTCAGTATATCATTCCATTCAACTAAATTCTGATGAAAGGGTATAAGATAATAGAGCTGTCATATATTGCATGTCTATGAACCTTGAGAAGGCTCATCTTTTGGAGCCAAATTTTTAACCTTTGACCCCATCACCGACCTTTGACCCACATTTTTTGAAAAATAAAAACATCTGTTATTTTACTTTTGATACATATGGTATGTTATACATGTTGTATATACACATTTTTAGTCATTCTCTCACAGTCTAGAGAAATCTAAGGCATGGTCCATTTGATATTCTTGGGGGGGGACTCCGTTTTTTTTTTCAAAAAAAAAAATTTTGCTCTGAATTTTGATGAAAAAAATTAATTAGGAATTGATGGATATGCATTAGCATGTGGTTGTTGGTTCTAATAAAAAAAACTTGATACACATTTATCCCGCCTCTGGCAAATTTCTTGCAATCTGATTGGTCGAGAAGAACCAAATATTATTTTGTATTATTTTACTAACAGAATATTATTTTGATATCCTGCTTCTACTAAGATGCTTTATGCTTTTGACGTCACCAAAATGCTTTAGAATATGTTGACGTAACATACACAAACCAAAACCGATTCAGCGGGATAAATTCGTTATAGAGTGTCTTACAGGGGGGATACAGAAATATATTGGGTCGATGAAAAAAGTGGTATTAGGCAAGGTGAAGTCCAGCATTCATTCTCTTGAGTGTATATGTACAAATCAACCAGGAGAGCTTCAGTCTCATCAGAGACTTCTGGTTTTGCAATATGATGGGTCTGTGGTCTTGTTGTGCACCTGCTATTTTGTTTGAGCCCCCTGACCCCCAGGGTCTTAGAAATGGGTGTGGTCATTTTCTCCTATATAACTCTATGTAATCTTGTGCTCGCAACTCCTCTGACACTATAAATGATGGAGACTTAATTCTTTTTGCAATATGATGGGTCTGTAGTCTAGTTGTGCACCTGATATTTTGTTCGAGCCCCCTGACCCCCAGGGTCTTAGAAATGGGTGTGGTCATTTTCTCCTATATAACTCTATGTAACCTTGTGTTCGCAACTCCTCTGACACTATAAATGATGGAGACTTAAATCTTTTTGCAATATGATGGGTCTGTGGTCTTGTTGGTTGTGCACCTGATATTTTGTTTGAGCCCCCTGACCCCCAGGGTCTTAGAAATGGGTGTGGTCATTTTCTCCTATATAACTCTATGTAATCTTGTGCTCGCAACTCCTCTGACACTATAAATGATGGAGACTTAATTCTTTTTGCAATATGATGGGTCTGTAGTCTAGTTGTGCACCTGATATTTTGTTCGAGCCCCTGACCCCCAGGGTCTCAGAAATGGGTGTGGTCATTTTCTCCTATATAACTCTATGTAATCTTGTGTTCGCAACTCCTCTGACACTATAAATGATGGAGACTTAAATCTTTTTGCAACATGATGGGTCTGTGGTTTTGTTGTGCACCTGATATTTTGTTTGAGCCCCCTGACCCCCAGGGTCTTAGAAATGGGTGTGGTCATTTTCTCCTATATAACTCTATGTAATCTTGTGTTCGCAACTCCTCTGACTTTATAAATGATGGAGACTTAATTCTTTTTGCAATATGATGGATCTGAAGTCTCATTGTGCACCTGATATTTTGTTTGAGCCCCTGACCCCCAGGGTCTTAGAAATGGGTGTGGTCATTTTCTCCTATATAACTCTATATAATCTGTGCTCGCAACTCCTCTGACAATATAAATGATGAAGACTTAATTCTTTTTGCAGTATGATGGGTCTGTGATCTTGATGTGCACCTGATATTTTGTTTGAGCCCCTGACCCCCAGGGTCTTAGAAATGGGTGTGGTCATTTTCTCCTATACAGCTCTATGTAATCTCGGCTCGCAACTCCTCTGACACTATAAATGATGGAGACTTAATTCTTTCTGCAATGTGATGGGTCTGTGGTCTGGTTGTGCTGATATTTTGTTTGAGCCCCTGACCCCCAGGGTCATAGAAATGGGTGTGGTCATTTTCTCCTATATAACTCTATGTAATCTTGTGCTCACAACTCCTCTGACTAAATTCTTATTGCAATATTATGGGTCTCTGGTCTAGTTGTGCACCTGTTTTTATGTTTTAGCCCCTGACCCTTAGGGTCTCAGAAATGGGTGTGGTCATTTTTCCTATATAAGTAAATGTAATCTTGTGCTTGCAACTCCTCTGACACTATAAATGATGTAGAATTAATTCTTTTTGCAATGATTGGTCTGTGGCATAGATGTGCACCTGATATTTTGTTTTAGCCTTATACCCCTAGGGTCTTTGAAAATTGGTGCGGTAATTTTTCCTATATAGTTGTGCTCTCTTCTCGTTTAAAGCTATTTATGATGGGGAGTTAATTCTTTATCCAAGTCTTGATGTGTCATTGGTAGTTCATTTGAGCTAGCAGTCCTTGGCCCCTAGGATCTTGGAAAATGGGTGTGACATTCTTTTTAGAAATACTTTATCTCGGATATTATGAATTATATGAGTGCTATTATAGTTGCAGTATAATGGATATGTAGTTTTGTCATGCTACTTATAATTTGTTAGAGCGCCTGCTCCCTATGGTCTTGGTTTAAAAAAAGAAAAGAAAGGAAATTGATGTTTTAGAAAAAACAACCAGGAGAGCTACAGTCTCGTCAGAGACTTCTGGTTTTCTGTTGATGCAGGTATCACCCGAAAAATTGGACAGAAAAGTGCATTAATGCGCGTAGCGCGTTGATGCAAAAGTTTCCTATCCAATTTCTCGAGTAATACCTGCATCAACAGAAAAAAATATAAGATTCATTTCTTATCATTTAATTATGGAAAACAGACTGTTCTTGGATCTAAAACAATCAATCACTGCACTTTATGTCGTAAGTCAGAAGGTTTCGCAGTGATACGTGTGCCAAAACAAGTTATGGCAGCCGCCATGATTCAAACAGCGAACGATCGTCCCTCTATATCTTTGGAATAAGGACCAGTTTGAGCAAATTCCACATGCACTGTTAATTTTTGAGTAAGTAGAAAAGAAATGGCAACATTGAAATGATAAGCAAACATCAACAAATTGTATTTTCAGCAACGAGTTCATTCGTGTTTGAGGGAACCCCCGGTTCTAAAAATAGTGCTATGAATAGACTTCCGTGAAAAATTGTGTTGATCGATGTATCAACGAAATTTCTAAGCCAATCAGAATCATCGTTTCTTGAAAATGACAATGGAAATTAAATGATTATGACGTCAAAATAAAAAGCATGACAACACATCAAGGTGCTTCAAGAGGGTGCGATCAGATGTGACGTCACAATGGAAAATTTTTCCAAATGATGTGATGTCTGGTATCTGTGTGTGTAAAATCAAGGTACGAAACAGTCATATCTTTTATCTGGAATATAGACCATTAAAATTTTTGTTACAGGTACAGCTTTAGAGGCATTAAGTAGCATGCAGTCTTTTCTCCGAGGCAGACCCCCAGTGTTCAAATCTCTGGAGCATGCCATAGAGTGGTGGTGAGTTTTAACAATTTGTTAGGAAAATTGTTTCTATCATTGTACATTTATTTTAATTATTCAAACAACAAGCTTCAATATATGGTAAAATTAAGTTTGTTTTAAGAGCCTTAAATTTAAATGAAAACAGCAATTCTTCTTTTGCATACTTGAAATGATTTGAAACTGCTGGTTCCAGGGCTTTTTATGCTGAAAAATAAAAACATCATTCACCCATGAAGTTGAGAATGGAAAGAGAAATAAAGCTACATTTAATATAATTTGATACCTACAATACAAATTTTTGAAGACAAAGAATAGAAAACCTTCAAAACAGAAAAAATCTTACAATTTCAGTCATTTTGATTTTTTCAGCTCATGTACATGTACATGTATGTACTTATATTAGACAAATGTGTACGTACATTATATGGACTTTTAATTTTCTTCGATAGGTTATTTTAAATTCTAATATGACTTGATTCTTTTTCCCTATTAAGACAACAGACGCGAGCTGAGCTCTATTCTCCAATATAGGCCCTATAGCGATGAGCCACGCCTACCCATTTTTTGAAAGCAGATAAACCGGCAGGAACTGGTTTTTACCAAGAATCGATTTTGTTGTAAGGTCTAAGTTTGGTCATCATTAGAATAGAAATAAAAAATGACAAGCCGGGCTCTATTGTCTCATAATGCCCTCGCGTCCTCAGCCAATCACATTTATCACCTGCCGCTGACGCGGCTCGGTAATAAATGTGATTGGCTGATGACGCTCGGGCATTATGAGACAATAGAGCCCGGCTTGTCATTTTTTATTTCTTAAATAGATTGATAAACTTTCAGTGTCAGAAGTGGACAAATACGTAATGTTGAGTCAGCCAGAGTTTCTATGGTGGGACAACTGAAAAGGTTTGATTTACAGAATTGTACATCTCTTATTATTGAATTTAAACCATATACATGTACATGTACTTGGATTGGAATGGATTATAAAGTTAACAGCTCATTGAAAATTCCTTGGCATGGTTAATCATACTTGTGATTTATACTTGAGTAATTGCTAAATGCTCATCAGTAAGATTAAATTCAAAGATTTGAAGAGAAAATAGATAACATAATCTAGGGCAACAAAAAAACATATTCAAATTTTACTTGCAGAGTAGATACTGAGGAAACGGCTACTGCAGAATTTGATCATAACTTTGAAGCCACCCAAACCCAAGGCAGGGGTACATCAACAATAATAGAGGAAGAAGAAGAAGATAGAAGTAACGCTAACAAACATCCTCGGGTGTCGCTGGACGATGCCCATACCTCACAAGATAATACCAAGGAAGATAACTCTACATCACAATCAAACTGTACAAAAGATACACCACAGAAAGTAGATAATGCTCCGTCACCAGATCAAACCAATAGTCCTTCCTCATCGGTATGTTTACTGAAGGAGAAGGAGACAAACATATTTCCTGATATTTAATTACTAGTAATTTGAATGAATATAGAATCTATCATCTGCTGTGATCATTGACAAGGAAATCCAACCTGAGTTTTCTGAATTGCTTGAACGATGATGAGGATTACCTATTCATGGACAAAAGAAAATCTGGGACATTGTCAATTATCACACCATGTGATTGATTATGTTTCTCTGTATGTCTGAAAAAGGTCTAAAATGATAATTACATGTCCTCTGTGAATAATAAATTTATCATTTTCACATTTTATGCAGATATCTCTGTAAATATACATATAGGAAAAAGTGGTTCTTCAATAAGTCATAGTAACACACAAATGATTACACCCAATGAAAGAAGGGTCCATTTAGTGAATCACATGATAAATCCTTGGAATCTCATTGGTTAAGCACGTGGGGACTGTTAGAGAATATTGCATTGCATGCCAAGTACTATTGCATTATGCACTTGGAGAGTAATGTACTGTAGGTGTCACCATTTTCTCGTAAACAAACAACATTATAGTATCTTAACATACACATGTATGTTATAGAGGTTCTTTTATAATAGCTGTCTAGGTCATGTGATGCACTAAACCTATTAATGCCTATTTGTGTGGGTACTATGCTCTCATAGTGTTGCTTTTGGAAGGTAAATGGTGCTCTCCCTAACGCTCCCTCCAAAAGCAACACTTTGAGAGCATAGAACCCACACAAACAGGCATCAATAGGTACATCACATTTTTGCATTTTGCACATTTTGCAAAGTTCTAATATGGATCTTTTACATACGGTCACTTACATGTACTTAATATAATTCCCCTATGTCACTTGTTCATGTAAACAATAAGAACCATCTTCTTTTGGGCAAAATCATAATACATGTATGTACATTGTATTTGTATAATGGGAAAACAAAACTGTAGTCAATATCACATGTACATGTATGTACATGTACATGTATATACAGAGTTACTGAACATTTGGACAGAATCAAGATGAATTAATTGTAATGTAATCAAATTTTGTTGAAACTTGCATGAAATTCATGGAGAGGATGGCATAGAAATACTGTTTCTATAAGAATTTATTGACGTCATCATAGGTTTTATGCTAGATACATGTACTTTCACAAACTAAATTAACTACTGTTTAACTTAATTACAGATAAAGCATGATAAAGTATCTGTATTTATACATTATTACACAGAATTATAGAGGAAGAATTTCACCCTCTTAGTATACTCCTTATAAATTAAGAAAAAATCAATGTTGTTTGCAATCATATGTGTACAACCAAATATACAAATACATGTACATGTAATGTTTCACATTTCTTTGTAGCCAACAGGTTCACACCAGTATACATGGAGGATAGACTTAGGAAATACAGAAAAATACTGGAAAGGTTAGAAATAACTCTATTTCATACAGTAGACTGTAATTTGACATTATTATACCTCTACTTGTTTTTTCTTTTATAAAAAGATACTCATTAAAACTAGCTGTAACCAGCCTGATGAGACTATTTCCCTACAAGGGGTGCGTTAGTTGAGAAGACTATTTCCCTAGGGAAATAGCTTCGAAATGGGGCGGAGCTACAGCCCGTGACTTCGAAATGGGGAGGAGCTACAGCACATGACGGTATAATAAAACAGTCAAAGTATACCATTGAGGGAGTTAGCATGATTCTGGCTTCCCTCGACCAGACCTATTTCCCGAGGCGAATATGTCTAGTCTCAGGAAATAGGTCTAGTCCCAGGAAACCAGAATCATGCTAAATCCCTCAATGGTATACTTTAACTGTATATTAATATCAGTGTGTATACATGCTGTTATGTACATGTACATGTATCTTTTCTCATGATAAGTCTGAGTATTGTATTTATATTAAATAATGGACACTCCGGTATGGGTGTAAAACTTAATTATCACTCTATTGTTTTAATGATCTCTGCTATGATAGATTTTTATTTCTTTTTTTCCTTATGCATATTTGAAAGTTTGTTCCTTTATTATGACTGATATTTTTGCCCTCTAATTAAAAAATGGATAATTGAGACCGTTAAAAGGTCGTCTTAAGAGTAGAGATTTCAGATGAAGTAGAATAATGAGTAATTCATACTTAATGTTTAAATACAAACACTGTAATAACCATATTTACCTGTACATATACTACCTGTGTATACAGTCTTCAGGGAAACTTTTTTTAAAACACTAGCCCAAACTTTGGCCAAAGACAAATTATATTATCTATTTGTATAGCTTTTTAGACAATTTCTACTAGCCTGGCAAAATATTTAGTAGCCTAGGGCTAGTAAGTTTTTGTGAAGACTGTGTATAACCACTCACTTTTCTACATGTAGGTTGGTTTGAGGGTTTATCTCAGCGATTTCTTTCATGTGAAATTCCGAAAATGCTCTTACTCGCAGGTGAGTAGCACAATTGTTTTTACAGTTAAAGTTCTCGTCTATTTCCATTAGGCAATCACTTTTCATCAAGTTTTGACTTTATTGTCTAGTATATCCCTCATCAATATACAGGATATGATAAAGGAAGTACTCAAAGAGTGTTTAAGTAAGGCTAACATCATACATGTTTTATCTTTATTCTGTTTGAATATTGATTGAACTACACTTGTAGACTTTTATTTATACATTCTCTCTGCTAAAATCTGGCTCCAGTAACATACATGTAGGTACAGGCTCAATACACATACATGTACTTACATTTTTTATAATCTTTCCGTACCGTTGTCTTCTTTTAAGGTATTGACAGACTAGACAAAGATCTCACTATAGGACAAATGCAGGGTAAGATTGAAATATTTTCATTTTTATTTTCATGGAGCTTTTTAAAGTTTAAAATCTTACAAAGTTAATCTGCATGGTTTGTTTTCAGAAGTATGTCAAAACTTTGTATCAAGATCAGAGGTAAAAAAAAAGAGCTCATGTCTTTTTCCAAGGAAACACATGTGTAAAAGCCTTGTCACTCCCAAATTATGACCAAGGTTACAGATTTTCAGAGGAAGGTCAAATGCCAAAGTCAAGGTGAAAGAAATGAATACATGTGGTCTCTCCATGAAGAATATACATGTAAAATAAAAAAAAATCTATTACCATTTTAAATTGATTACCAAGATTGAAAAGTGTGTGGACAGCAAGACAGATGGAAAGACAAAAATAAAGATCCTGCAAAAGTTGTGTGCGTTTTAATATCATAGTATGCTGATTGTATAAATTTGTATGGCTGTATCATATAGAATATTGATAAGTATTTTCCATGTTTCAGGTAAATTTCAGATGCAGGTTCTACCCCAGTGTGGTCATGCTGTGCATGAAGATTCACCAGAAAAGGTTTGTAGTGCTTGTTTGTTTAGTGTAAGTACATGTACACAATTTATGCAGCGAGGACAGCCAAGTGCTATACTATATGCTATACAAACTTAAGTGCAGTGCCACTTAACTTGCTTTCTTAATAACACTGTTTTGCTAAAATTTTTACCTCCAAAGGCATAAAGTAAGTAAACCTTTACCTCTGTATCAGAAGTCTTTTATGATTCTGATTTTATAATCTTTGCCATTTCTAATAACATGCACATAAAGCTTTCAAAACACAATTTTTCAACTGTTCTTTTTCCTTTAAAGGTTGCTGATGTATTGGCCACATTCATGGTGCGTTACAAAGTAGCACAACCCACGGCAGACTTCCATAGGTATATATAATATCATAGCTTTTGTCATACCACAATATGTTTGTTTTCTCGAAAACTTGGTGACTGTTAAGTGATCAGCCTAAGTCCGTATTAAAATCTGCAGCTACAGATACACAGTAGGGGCAAAATTCCAATTTCTTGACATCAAAATGAGTATTTCATGTAAAAATTACACAATTCTATATAAAAATTAATTTTATTCTTGGTGTTTTTTTTTTTCATTTTGATTAAACTAATGAACCATTTACAGACATCATCTAAAATAAGATATTGCAAAAATATTTAAGTCCAACTGCACTTAAAAATAATTAGAAATTCTACTTTTGATAGCATTTTGAAATAACAGTTTTTGCAGTATGACTGAAATGTCATGATACATGTACATGTAGTTTCAGATAATTATTTGGTCTGATATACATGTACATGTATGCTATCTGCATTTTAAATTTCCTAAGGCAAAGGAAATGAAAATGGACCTTAAACATGTTTAATGAAACAAATTTTTATTCAAAACCAAAATTAAGAAGTTAAGGAATTACATGTTATTGTGGGACAAAAGTTAAAAAGAGATTTTTGGAGCATTGCAAACGAAAACAAGCAAAGCAAATCAGGAATTTAAAAAATTGCCCTCCAAAGATTCAAGGAATAGGATTGCTTTTAATCATGTTTCTTCAAATCTCAAAAACCTGTTTGTGAAATCTTTATAATAAACACATTTGGTTAAAATGCATGCAATATTTTTGCACCAAGATCAACAAGATTATTTCTTCAATTTAAAGGTCAAGCTGAAGTTTTTTTGTCATTTCTCCTTTAAATAACCAATTGGACACACTAAGTTTCAGACAAAACTGTATCAAATTTGTAAAAGTTATCAGTCTATCTACATGTATAAGGTTAACAAATTTTATAGATCTTATTGGCCGGATTGCGAAGCAAAATCCGGTCTATGAAATGGCGAAGTCCATCTGTCCGTCTGTCCATCCGTCAGTGCATCAACATTTTGGTTGAAGTGGAAGTTTAAGTCCGTTGGGAGAAAACTGTTTGGAGGAGCAACTTGAAACTTGACATGGTGATAGACCATGATGAGACGAATCAAATACAGCAGCAAAATTTGACCTGGTGACCTTGACCTTGGAGTTTGACCTTCTTTTGTAAAACTTTAACCTTGGCCATAGCTTTTGAATGGTAAGTGATAGGGCTTTCATATTTCACTTGTGTATTTCTTGTGACAAGACCTTTCCATGGATACCAAAAAGTTTTACCTTGTGACCTTGACCTTGGAGTTTGAACTACTTTTAAAAAACTTTTACCTTGGCCATAACCTTAAATGGTAAATGATAGGGCTTTTATATTTTACATATGTATTCCTTGTCACAAGACCTCACCATGGATACCAAAAGTTTTGACCTTGTGACATTGACCTTGGAGATTGACCTACATTTAAAAATAATAAATCTGGGCTATATTTCATGAACTATAGAGGCTATGGCTTTGAAATTTCACATGCAGAATCTCTATGATCAGACCTTTCATTTGAAATCATGACTTTTGACCTAGTGACCTTGACATTGACCTTTGAACTACTTTTGAATTATAAGAGGTAGGGTTTTGATATTTCACATATAGATTCCTCATGAGAAGAACTTTCATTTGATATCATGACTTTTGACCTAGTGACCTTGACATTGACCTTTGACCTTCTTCTGAACTATAAGAGTTAGGGTTTTGATATTCCACATATAGATTCCTTATGACGAGCTCTTTCATTTGATATCATGACTTTTGATCTAGTGACCTTGACATTGACATTTGACCTACTTTTAAATTATAAGAGGTAGGGTTTCCCCATGACCAGACCTTTCATTTCATATCATTCCTTTTGGCCAAATGACCTTGACATTGACCTTTGACCTTCTTTTGAACTATAAGAGGTAGGGCTTTGATATTTCACATTTAGAATCCTCATGACCATAGCTATTTTTCATTGCGCAATAGTATTAATGACCTTTGTCCTTTCTGTCTACGCAAAATTGTATACGTCATCTAATACAAACACTTCGCAATCCGGCCTTACCGCCTTTAGTGGTTTATGGTTTTTTTTTTTGAAGTGAATGAATTTTATATGAAAGTTTTTCTTAAAGGAGCAATGCATTTTAGGTGAAAAGAATTCCAATCATGCCTAAAGACAAAAGATGATACTTGCATTTAATTTGAGTTGTTTTTATGCCCCTGAAATCAAAGATTCTGGGACATATAGTTTTTGGTCTGCCTGTCTGTTTGTCCGAAAAACTTTAACATTGGGCATACCTTTTGAATGGAAGGTGATCGAGCTTTCATATTCCACATGTGTATTCCTTGTGACAAGACCTTTCTATTGATACTAAAATTTTTGACCTCTTGACCTCTGACCTACTTATCAAAAACTTAAACATTGGGCATAACTTTTGAATGGTAAGTGATAGGACTTTGATATTTCACATGTGTGTTCCTTCCATTGATACAAAAAATTTTTATTTTGACCTTCGACCTACTTTTCAAAAACTTAAATATTGGGCATAACTTTTGAATGATTAGTGATAGGGCTTTGATATTTAATATGTGTATTTCTTGTGACAAGACCTTTCCATTGATACCAAAATTTTTGACCTTGACCTTGTATGTCACATACATTGTAATTCACTGTTCACTATTTGTTTACTGTTCATTGTTTCAGAACTTTCCCAGCTTGCTGATTATTAGGTGCAGTTTTGTTCACTCAAGTATAATGCTAGGCAGAGTTTATGCACTTTTTCACAAGAATACTGCAGTAACTGAAATCTCAGATGCTATGGAACGTTACTATGGAAGTTGCAGCATAGCAGTGTCAGCTTTGACTTCTTTCCACATTTGTGGTATGAACCATGACAATTATAAGAGACCTCTGAATAGACGCAGAAATAACGAATTCCTACATTCTTTTCAGGGCAGACTTCTATTCAGTTGGAAATATTCTGACAACCAACAAATAGCCATCGTTTTCTCCCAGGAAATACATCGTAGTTTGACATATGGAAAAAAATCATTCAATATCGTCATGCTAAGCTCATCGAGTGCCGGTACTGTATCTTCGAGATGAGAAATGTACTATACCATAATTTACCTCTGGAAGGCATCATATCACAGGTGGATTGAAATGAACATGGAGATGATTCTAGTAGTTCAAGAGATGCAGACTATATTAATTATGGTGCAGAAAAGTGCTTATTTCCAATTATTGAATTAAATTTTATACCAGCATCAAAACCAAGAATTTTTCATTATGTTTGTAATGCTATACATTACTTAAGCTTTATGAAAAATTCTGAATTTTTACACAACTTTCTTACATTTAGTACATGTATATCAAGATCTGAGTGGTTAGAAAAATAGAATATTCTGTAAAATACAAAAAATGTTTCATTGAAATAACTTAACTCTTTTGTGTAAAATAATTAAATAACTACTAGATATGACTAGTAAAAGAGAAAGGAAAATAATAATATCCAGTTCACGTATGTACATTGTAGCATAATATGTACATTATTATGTTCCTTGGTTGTGTTTGTACTCAATGTAATTGCTAAGATGATTTATTTAATGAGTCACTTGCCAGCCACACTCTTTTATGTAATAAATTATGATGCATCTGCTAAACTAAACATCTCAGAATTCCTTATTAAAGTACTAACAGGATTTTAAGAAAACGGAAATTTTGATTTTACGTGAAAACGCTTTAAAATTGATCCATATGGATATCGAGGGAAATGTTCAACTATTAGAGCACTGTTTGAAAATGAAAATTTTGAAAATGATTATTATTGCGTTTCCTTTGTACACATAGGAAATAACACGTTAAATAATCATTTTCACGCACAAAGTCCATAAAACCTACTCTGGTCAAGTTTGAATGATACAATAGCCATAATCTAAATGCGACACAATAGATTTATGCCTCAATGATCAGTGAATATCTACCTATATGAATAGGAGTTGCTGTTACTTTTAACATACTCGACCCTTGTTGACAAAAAATGACTTGGTTAATTTGTAAGCGTAAAATATTGCTATTTTCCAATGAGTACACCAAGTCATTTTTTGATGTCTTGTAAGGTTTAAAAAGCTAGGTTTTTGAGTAGTGCTTTTCCATCTGTATTACCATTTCAATTTTCCAATGATTCTATTCTACCGTTTGCAAATAGAAGGGGAATTTCCGTTTTCTTAAAAACCTGTTAGTACTTTAGTTTGTTAATTACATGAGACTACTTATATGTTATTATAATTATGATGTTATGCCATGTAAGTCTTTTCATGCGACATACCTGTCATATCACTTCATAAAATCATTATTGGGTGTAGAGCCTAAAATTGATTTTGACATTACAGTTTTATAAAAGGACTGCAGCCTGTAGTGCAGAGCAAAGGCGACATATTGGCATGAATTGTTCTGACATCTGTCTGTTCATCTTTCTGTCTGTATTATAGTCGCCTTTTAACTTATATGGGTGTAACTTGCTTAATTTGCATCATACTACCTTCAAACTTGCAGGAATTGTCAAGCATGAG
Source organism: Pinctada fucata (assembly GCA_028142955.1). NCBI lineage: Eukaryota > Metazoa > Mollusca > Bivalvia > Pterioida > Pteriidae > Pinctada > Pinctada fucata. Next base: position 31,727,169 of record AP027111.1, read on the forward strand.
ATTCAACACCCAAGGAAGGTCAAGGTGAATCTCAAGGTCACAAGTAAGAGTCCAATATGCAATACCTATTTTTGAACAGTTTTGATCACACAAAGTTAATCACTTTAAACAATTTTATGTAATGAAAATTTATCATGTGCAAAAAACTCTTTTACTTGATTAGATATTATAAATTCATGAAAATCTGTCTAGCTAAGGGATGAGTTTCATGAATACTCTATTTAGAAAAAAAACATAGGGTCATCAGAGATAACAGTGCTCACCTCGACAGCATCATTGTCCCATGACCAGCATCTGTACCTACATTGCACAAAGTATTTCAAGATGCATCATCCACATAAGATTGGGTGAAAAAAAATCCAAAGAAGGCTGGAAATGAATATTCTAATTTTACCATTCCTGGTCAATCAAGCATGAAACAAAGGTCAGATGCAGCATCTGTACAGTGCATTGCAGTAGGCATCCTCAGATAACATCACCCACACAAGTTTTTTTTTATTGATCTATGACTTAAAATAGGCCGGAATGGACCTGGCCCATTTTACTTAACTTGATTGCTCAAGCATGGAATGTGGGTCAGATGCAGCATCTGTACCATGCATTGTAGTAAGCATCCCCAGAAGCATCATCAATGCAAGTTTGGTTGATGTAGGACTATTAGTTTGGCAGGAATGGACCTGTCCCGTTTTGATTAACCTATAGTTTGGAATCCGACACAGACGAGGGGGCAATAGCATAAGCCCCCCTCTACTTCTACATATGAGACACTCCATGTAAATCTGTATCTGACAGATCAGTAAAATTGAAATCTCTTGCTAAGTGTACTTGCATACATTTAATACAGAGTTGAGATTTTATACATGAACTTGTATTTTGAAGCACTATTTTGACATGATCATTATCCCCTTGCAACATAAATGCAGGGGGATATAGTAACACTGTCGTGCATGTGACAATGAGTGTACAAGTGTGTACGTCACACTCTTGTATACAGCCTAGAGGACAGTTTTGATCGGATCTTGACCAAACTTCATACACATAATCTTAACGGCAAGAGGAAGAACCCTAATTGATTTTGAAGGTCAAGGTCACAGACTGGAAATGGCTAAACTCCTTGTATACTGCCTAGAGGACACAATTTTTATTGGATCTTGACCAAAACTTCTTACACTTATTACTTTTGGTAAGAGGAAGAACCCTATGGATTTTCAAGGTCATAGGTCAAAGATTGGAAATGACTAAAATCCTTGTATACAGCCTAGAGGGCAGTTTTGATTGGATCTTCACCAAACTTCATACATTTATTCCTTTTGGCAAGAGAAAGAACCATATTGACTTACAAGGTCAAAGGTGTAAGTGAAAGATTGGAAATGGCTAAAATCCTTGTATACAGCCTAGAGGGCGGGAATTGGGATTTCTAGACCACTGGTAGGGTACATACATCACTTTGCAATCAAAACTTGTTTTCCTGAGAATAGTGATGTTTTGTTACAGTGTGAAGTTCCTAATAATAGTCTAACAGACAACTAGAAAAGTCCGGTCAAAATCTGGAAAATAGAAATCTGGCACAATTTTCAAATTGGAACTTGACTCAAATCAGAATTTCATCCAGTTATTATCATGATATGTCTGTTCACAACATTTGACTTCCATACATGTGTTAGCATAAATTGTAGAGAATGAGCACAAAAACTGACTTCTACTTTCTAAATTTACACCAAATTTCATGTATACTTGTTGAAGAGATAAGTAATGGAAACTGCTTCAATTATTGTTACAAGCTGACTACAGCAAAGTAATACTAGTACATGCATGTCCCTTCCTCTAAGAGGGATTACAATGTAAATGTTTCCTCATGGAATCCATTTCCGATATGACTGCCCCTACCTTTGATTTTGTAGCATTATAGAAAGCACTGGGCTCATTTTGCATAATACAAAAATGTCAGGCTAATAGATTTGATTTTGTTAAGAATTCATTTTCTAAGTACAAGAAGGCACTGTAGACATGGTAGTACCGGTATTTATAAACTTCCTTTACACTTCATCCTCTGAGTCATCCTCTGATAACATGCTACCTTTTGGTCTGTAAAATAGAGTCAAAGTCTGGCTTGCAGATTCAGCATATTTAAACACTTTTTTGGCATTAGCTAGGGTCCCATGTTCACTAATACCGGCTGTGACTTTTTGAAAGACTTCTTTGAATTTTTTATTTCTCGCCTGCAAAAAAGGAATACATGTATACAAATTTATTGACAGAGACTCATTCTTTTTTATGTTTTATAAGAAAGTGCTTGAATAACAGATGGGAGAAAAAACAATATGCCAACTCAGGCCCCACTAGCTGATAAAATAAGTTTGATCTGTGACCGGAAATGAAAGACTTATTGCTATTAGAATGTTTACCAATGACACAGATCATATGAAGTATGTCAAAATACAGGTCAAAGTCGTCATAAAGCTTTTAAAAGAGTCCAAACAGAAGGTCAAAATCATAAGTCCAAGTCAAAGGTCAAACTTTAGATACTTGTGGTAAGGTCCAAAAGGAAAACATATATGAAATATGAAGGCCTTAAAACTCATCAAGAGATATGGCAAAGTTTCAAACTTAGTTTGCAATCCCCCACCTTCTTATTGCTGAGATATCTAAAAAATGTGAGAAAATGTCTAAAAACCCATAATATAAGTAACATATTAACATATGCATCACTTGAACTATAAAAATTTTTAAAGTGATTCAGTAAGAATTTTTTTCAGTATTTTACTTATAAATTGAAAAAAAGTAGGTCAAAGGTAAATGACAAGGACAAAAGGTAAACAATTTAGTACCAAAAAATGTGTCTTCTCAAAATAATACACATGCAAAATTTGAAAGCTCTATCCTCTACTTAAAATTCTACACCCTTTTATTGAAAGCGGGCCAAAAAGTTGGACAGACAGACAAACCAATCACAATATGCCCCTTGGTCAAATGACCAGTGGCATAAAAAAATTGGCACAAGTATCGGGGGAAAAGTACTAGTTTTTAGAGAGATTAAGACCAATTTTCTGTTCCACCAAAATTCTGGCGCCACGGCATGTCATGGTTTTTCATGATTTTCTGCATATTGGGTATATATGATGTCCTAATTGCAAAAATTAAGGTTTCCGGTCAATATGAGTTCCGGTTGCTATGGCAACGAGATCAGTCTTTATGTACTACTTTAAAGACTGTGAAGTAACCTACATTTAGATACTTCGTTGCCATGGATACCATTGACGCAGATATTTCATTTTCGTACCTTTTGGGCACCATTACCTCCTTTCTTGCAAAATGCATTCAGTTTTATGATAAATATTACAGGACGCTTACTGTGCCCAGTCAAAATAAGGAAAATTCAATTCAAAAATGAAGGTAAATTGAGGGGTCATTTTTATGTGATTTTTGCCGTTTTTAGTGTTAATTATCACTAAATGCAGACCTTTTCGAGACCTATGATGGGTTATTTTGAAAAGTTATGTCCCTTGAAAATATAATGGAAGAAAATCAAAGTTGGGATCTTTGAGCTCTTCATCTCAATTTTGTCGTCAAAATCCGCTAATATGGCAACTTTAAGCATTAAGGCTTTAATAATATAGTACCATTTAGAATTTAATTAAATCCTAATAAATACTACTTATGAAGATGAAAATATAAAAATGAATTGATTAGACTCTTTTATTTGATTTTAAATCATTGAAAATTTCCAAGGTCATTGACTTGAAGTTCAAGGTCATTTCTAACTTAGACTAAAAAAATTCGATATTTATGTGTTTTTTTTTATTTTTGTCAAAAAATTTGTAGTATTTTCTTTTTGAATTTTCCAATAACTTATATATATTTTGAAAAATGTTGGAAACAAAAAGAAATTCCCTGATTTTATTGACTTTTTATATTCAAGTACATTTTGTATTATATTTTTGTTAAGGTGAAATTATTTTATCATTATTTTGTTGCATATAGTCCTTTCATTTGTCTTAAAAAGCTTATTCTAGAATTGATCTTTTTTTTCTACTCAAAATCACAATTTTGGTAAAATCTGCTCAATTACAATTCGGTGACCTTGAAAATACAATGGATGACCTTGAACAAGTATCAAGGTCATCTCTACATTGATTTGTCTCCAGTAGATATATGAACAGGATTTTGTATTTATATCATAAGTGGACAGTTCAAAATAAACTCATAACATACCCATCATAGTAAAACGTTGTCTTAAATGTTGCCATGGTTACCATCTTAAATGCAGTTTCCAGCAAAAAAGATACAAGGTCCCAGCCAACTATTTACATTTTCTTGTAATTCAGGTACAATACATATTGAATATATAGAAGAATAACTCCGTAAACTTCTGTTTTTATGAAATTTTACACCAAAAAATACACAAAAACAAGCAAAATAGGTGCTCTTTTGAGCCACAAAATGAAGGGTTTTAAATTTTCTACATGAGAAAGATACATGAGAAAGACAATTTTCAACTTTTGTACTCTTTTGGACCCCTTGTACAAGAGGCATAGCGATAAAGGTTGAAAACCATTTGGATATTCATAACAAAGAGGACAAATTGAAAGAAAAAAATCATGGTTATTACAATTGATAAATGTACCTGTTTCCATGGCAACAAAAGTCACAAACACGCCAAGTCTTATGAAATTTCCTGATGCTTCAAACTTTAGAGATGGTTACCATGGCAACGGCACCCCTTTTCTACATGAGAAAGATAATTTTCAATTTAGCACTCCATATTGAACTTCCAAACCGAAAATTGCTAGAATCTATGACATGCCGTGCCGACGTGTCATTGAATTTTTTTTGGTTCCTACAGAGAATTGCTCTTAAGTAACAAGTTTAAGAGCAACTTATAGATGTGATGTTATAATTTATTGCGACCGTTATCATGTGACATATAGCTGTAATTAAGGGACGTGTAAATAACAACAGAACGAGTAAACTTTAAAAAAAAAATCCACGCTTATAATCGATTCATTTTTCATAAACTTTTCTATCATTGAGTTTTTTCAAAATTTGAAGCTTATTTCTTGAAGATTACATTGACCAAAAGCCACTGTTATGCCTAACTACCCAGCACTACCTAGCTCTGCACCGGTTTGTGTATGTTCTAAGGTCAAGGTCACAAGGTAAAAAAAATTGGTGCCTGTGTTAATGAGAAGGTCTTACTACAATGAAATACACATGTAAAATACATGTATGAAAGCCCTATCACTTACCTTTCAAAAATTATGGCCAAGGTTATAGTTTTTCCGAAGTAGGTCAAACTCCAAGGTTAAGGTCACAAGGTCATCAATATTGGTATCAATGGAAAGGTTTTGGCGCATTAAAAACACATGTGACATATGAAAGCCCTATCTTTCACCATTCAGAAGCTATTATGGCCATAGTTAAGGTTTTCAAAAGTAGGTCAAACTCCAAGGCCACAAGGTCAACAAATTTGGTTTCCATTGAAAGGTCTTGTCACAAGGAATACACAAATTAAATATGAAAGATTCATACGTTATAGCCAAGGTTAAAGTTTTTGCTGACAAATAGACAGACTCTCTGATTATTGGGGCATAAAAATGAAGTTAAATGATGACGGGTAAATGTACGTCACACGTACACGTTGACAATTCTTATAACTTTTCTTAGTGAAAGCTAATAGGAAAACATGCGTGTAATTGTTATTTCATTATCCCTATCACCAATCTTAAGTTATGCCCTTTTTGCACACGCAAACAAATAAACAGTCGATTCATGGGTCATAGAAATTATATTTTTTGACAAATTCAATTTCGAATATCTTACCAGGTAATTGACCTGGTAGAGTTAATGTTGATTTACAAGTTTTTCTTTGTAAATGAAAGTTGAAAAGTTAAACATGATATTAAACTTGAACGTCAACAATGATCAATATACTTCTTCCTTTAATTATAATGATGAAATGTGTTGTGTTGTAAATTACTAATATGTTGGGTCAACAGTTCAGTACATGTACATGCAAATGATGTGTATCTAAAACTTACATCATTTGGAGATCCATCATGATTAATTCTAACGCTAACATCTTTTCCTTGATCCAGAACATTGCATATTTTTTCTATTTTCCTTTTCAAGTCATTTTCTTCTATTTTGTAATGCATTGAAACTTCTTTTACTTTCTTTGCTTTGGACTTCCCTCCTTTTAATTCTGCATATTCTTCACTTGATACTGTGCGAAATGCCCGCAAACTTTTCTTGTCTTTACCATGTTTACTAGATGCAATTTCGGCAAGCTTATAACCATTCTTGAATGCAAATTCCTCAGCCTCTATTTTCATCATTTCACCAATGAATAAATTCTCTTTACTGAATAATTTCACAGGTATGAGATGACTGTCAGCATCTACCAAATTCCGGCGACGTCTTTGATTTAAATTTGTTAACATTACACATGTTTTCCCGGACCACTTGAAGCTGGAATTACAAGTTATCCATGATGAACTATGCGGCAAATTCATATTTTGTTGATATACTGACTGCAGGATCCTTTGCCATTCTACCTGATGGACGTAGCTGACAACCCACCTAAATCTCCAGGCCATCTGAAATATATATTTCACTTTTAGTTAGACATGTAGATGATACTTGTGCACAAAACTTTATTTAGAATGTCTACTTTGAATTTATATAGCTCACCTTAAAAAAGTTAACCCTTCAGTTAGTTTGAAACAAGTCTGAAATGACTAGATGCCAAGAAGGGAGGAGATCTCCAACAAGACCCCGTTCCAGCATCAAGTACCAAGTACCAGAAGACTTGTTGCTGAATCTCCTCTTTTTTATCTATGTTGTAAACTTTGACCTTGAACCAAATACTGTTCATGCAAATCAATGCAGAAGAAAAAGTTAAGGTCTAAACAAGATGCATTGATACCATTTATTTTTCCTGTGAGTGACCTTTGCCTTGCAGAATTGACTTTGGTTCAAGGTCATTCAAATCCTTTGATCCTGGCCATCAGTTCTATTCATATCATTGAACACAAAAGAAAAAATATTCATGGTTCAAACAAGATTTTACTATTCCATTCACTCTGCATGACCTTGACCATGCATATAATATGACCTTGGTTCAAGTTCATAAAACCCCGTTATTAAGTCCAAGTCAACAATTGTATTTAACATTTATGTTCAAGACAATATTTTACCATTTCTATTTACAGTATGTGTCCTTGACCTTACAGATATGATCTTAGTTTAAGGTCATTACACACCCTTCTGTCCTGTGCAAAATTCTGTGAAATATTTTAAAAATCCAAAAAGGATATGATATAGTGGTAAAACTGGTATATGCTTGACTTTTTTCATGTCCGTTAATCCTTTACCTTGCCCTTGGATTCACTTTTTTTTTCTGATTTTGGATAATAAATGCATGATTGTTGGACATGCAGACAGAGGAAAAGACAAACTTTATGGGATTCCAGGAACCTCAAATGTCATTCTTGGTATGTGTTGTAGGAAGGGGGTAGCAAAAGCTACATGTAAGCTATCACAAGTGCATGTACAACTATATCATTACCAGTCCCATCAAAAGCCCATACATGCATTTCTTTTCATCATGCATATCTGTCTATCTGTATGTAAAGCCAGAACATTTAAGCAAGCTGTGACGAATGTCTGGGCAGCTAATGTCATAGCCTGATCGTCGTAGACGACATTGGCGCCGTCAGTTGCATGGACAAAACTTTAGCCTGGACTATATCCCACGAAGAATAAGGGGTAGCGCTTTCATATTTCACATGTGGATACCTCATGACCAGACCTTTCATTTGGGACCTTCACTTTTGATGTAGTGACCTTGACCTTGAAGTTTGACCTACTTTTGAAAAACTTTAACCCGGCTATATTTCCTTTGTGATAAGGGATAGGGTTTTGATATTTCACATGTGGATTCCTCATGACCACTCAGCTTAGTCTGGGATGGTTACAGAGCAAGTTCGACTTTCGTCACGATTTACCTATTTTTCGAGGAGAAATGCCCTTGATGACTTGCAAAATTCAGTTTTTGACAGTTTTCCAAACTTTTTTCTGCAACGAATAAAGATATTCAGGTAAAATTTGATACTCAGCTTAGTCTTGTATAGTGACAGAGCTAGCTCGACTTTTGTCATGCTTGACCTATTTTTCGAGTCAATAAAGAGAATAAAACCTCAGAACTGAGCTGCACAGACAGAAAGTTTAATTAAAATTCATGTTTAATTGACGAGTTCTTTATAGGCAGAGTTGCAGGACATAAATATATGCCGCCGGTAGGGGATCAGCGATCATAACATTTTTTTATTCATATATACCACGACTTTTGAACTAATGACCTTGACCTTTGACCTACTTTTAAGCTATAAGGGATAGGGCTTTGATATTTCACATATCGATTCCTCATGACCAATCCATCATAACCATGACTTTTGACCTGGTGATCTTGACTTTTGACCTACTTTTAAAACACTTTAACCTGAGCTTTGATATTTCACATATAAATTTCTAATGAGCAGAGCTTAGTTCATTTGATATCATGACTTTTGGCCAAGTGACCTTGACCTTTGACATTCTCTTGTGACACCATGAGGTTATTTCCATTACAACCTCCAAACATATAGATCGAGATGTCACGTTTGACCTGACGCATGAGTGTAAACTTACAACATGGCACTTGAATTCGAAGAGACAAAGCAGAGGCAAGTGGAATTTTGGTCGTATAATTAATATTTCAGCTTAACAATTGGGTAAAATATGATTGCCGATCGTTTAGTTTTGCTTTATAAGAGTCAGACATAGTCAGTAACTTGCCAATTTGTGACGGCCATATCCTAAATTTCGGTTTCAGATTTATCAAAGGTATTTGCCTGCGACCAACACATCCCAACCATGCAACCAAATAGCCAATAGCTGATTCCCAAAATCACAAAGTAAAAGATGATAAACTAAACTTTTTCAAATGCCATTAGGTCAATATTTCAATTTCATCATACAAAGAAAAGATGAAATAAGTCCTACTCGTTATTCTCGAAAACGAGTTCTACATGTACTTCCTATTAAGGACAGGTCACAGTATCTGACGTAGACTCTTTAATTAAAAGGTCATCAAATTCTATGGAAACCTGCTTGAAACTGAATCCATAATACCTTTATGACCCTTTATAATTAAACATTGTATGTGTAATAAACTCAGGCGCTTGTACTAGATTGGGCTAGTGGGACGTCTCTTTGGCTAACTTGGTAGAGAGTTAGACTGAAGATCAGGGGTAGTAGAGGTGTAACAATAAACATGTATTGATATATCAATTTATTGCGATAATTAATAAATTCATTTTGTATATTAGCAATGCAAAAAATGTATCGCAATATATCGCACCCATATAGATTAAACGAATAAATCACATATGAAATATCAAAGCCCTACCACTTACCATTCAAAAGTTATGGCCAAGGTCAAAGTTGTTCAAAACTAGGTCAAACTCCAAGGTCAAGGTAACAAGGTCAAAAATTTTGGTATCCATGGAAAGGTCTTGTCACAAGGAATACACATGTGAAATATCAAGGACCTATCCCGATACCATTTCAAAGTAATTTACTAAAGTTTTTGCTGACAACCAGACAGACAAACGGACAGGACAAAAACTATATGCCCCCAAATTTTCGATTACGGGGGAATAAATGGGATTGGCTGGGTAACAAGTTGTTAGCAACATCATGTAAAGTTCTCTCCCTATTCATGTTACTTAGTTCAACAAACAGCCAAAAAGCTGACGTTAATTTATGTAGTCACAATTTAGATGATGATGATGATGATGATTAGGGCTGGGTATTGCGGACCAAAAAATGTATTGCGATATATTGCAATACAAGATTTCAAATTGCGATTTATTGCAATATTTAATCCTTTTATAGATTTCATTATTTTTACAGAAACACACTTAAACAAGAAACAGCTTATGTTTTTATTATCATATCATTGCTTATTCTGACTTTGGTCAATGTTTGGCAACACAGAAAATAGAGAAATAAAGCCGTAAACAGTTAAATAAAAGTCGTGTTACTTTCAAAAAGAAAAAAACAGTTGAGGAACTGTTGAAACTTGAAAAAAATTACTGCAAGGCTTCATCAAGCACTTGTGAAACATAATGATGTTAAACGCAACTTCCAGGTTTCTTTTTATATATTGTGGGGAAGGTGCCTTCCCTTTTGGGAAAACAGCTGAAATTTGAAATTTTTTTAATACATGTACAAACTGTCACCAAAGTCTAACCCTAAAGTATCATTTATTAACACTGCTTATGATCCATTGATTTGCTTGAACTGAACTGAACAAGTGATGAATAGAAAATAAAAATGCACGTAGACATTTTGTGCTGACTTCAAGAATTGGCAGTCTTTTTTTTTTCATAATTCCTCTTTGGGAATTTCAGAGTGATTAGAGGTAATTTGGCATTGGGAAGGGGCATAAATTCGGTCCCAAAACAAGGAGAAAAAACACTGGTTACGAACAAAAAATATCAAAAGATGGGAGACCGATTTCAGTCAATTAAGAAGAATAATGTTAATTAACATGTTGTTTTGAAATAAACTTTGAAGATCATTATGAAACAATTTAGAGAGACCGTCATAACGTCAGTACATATTTCCTCTGACTGAGAGCGTCGATCTCTGATCGCTCAATAAGAGTATATATTTTATTGAACTTAAAGCATGAATTTGATTTTTGAAACACATTTTTGCTTGTCATTTTTGACTAGAATACTTTTTATACAACGATTACTTTGTAAAGTAAAATATTGAACCAGAACCGGTATTCTGAAAAACGTACCACTGTACATATTGCAAACGAAAATATCGCGGTGCACCGATATAACAATAAACATGATAAAACCGCACAGCCCTAATAATGATGCTGATGATAATGATGCCTGAATTTTAAAATATGTTGACAGCAGAAAATGATGAAGTAAGAGAAATGACCTTCAGTTAAATCTTTTTGGTTGACTTGACGTACGGTAATTTGCATAGATTTATGGCAGTGGCTCCGGATACGAATGTTCGTATCTTTAGACCTATGTCTCCGAGGCGTACGAACACAAATCGTAGTGAGCTTCTGCATATATATTTCAATTTTGTTCGTTTTTTTTTCAAGGCATCTAGTGTTCAAATTGTATCTTTTTTGTGACATATTCTGAAATGTTAATTAAACACGGAGTTGCAGCTACGTACATGTACGTATTTGTTATCGTCTCAAAACTTTCAAAAACTTCAAATTCCGCTGGAGCGACGGAACGCCGGTCAGTATATGCACACAACAGCCGACAAGTGCGCGTCTATTACTGATCAGTGATCACCATAATTATGATTGAGAGCATAGAAAATAGCCTCTTGTCCCGGTTGCTAAATTACAGATTATGCAGAATAAACTTGTATACCTTGATATGGTTACAAGAATCAACTTTTTATTTTGTTATGGACACATGACCCGAGTCACGTAACAGTTACAGACCAATCGGAAACATGTTCGTACGCTGAGACATAGGTCTAAAGATACGAACGTTCGTATCCAGAGCCACTGCCTATATATATTTTGTTGCATTTTCAAAGCTTAAGACATAAGACAGATTCAGAAATACACAAAAAAGTCATTTCAGTGCCAAATAAGTAGTATGACTGGCAAATTGTATGGTTGTTGGGGTTTATTGGGGTGAATAATTGTTTTTCGGGGTATGTTGGGGTTTATTGGGGTAATAAGACGCACCCCACTTTTGAACATTGTCTTGAACACATCTGCAGCTTTCATTTGAATTTATTAAGCCCTGTGTCAGAAGGCTTAGATCAGATTCATACCTATATATTCTGTTTTCTTCAACTCAAAAATGTAATTTGTTGAATGGAATTGTATGCAACTGTACTGCTGGCATATTAACAACAAAGAGATGTAACTCTGACTCGAAGAAGAGCTCCAAAAATGGCGACTGCCGTTGCAACGCAGCCGAGCGGGGAAGACGACGAAGCATGGTTATATGGAGGTAAATAGCAAATAAAAGTGATTGCTTAAGTCATATATATTCCTTTTCCTTTAGACGACGAGAAGTAACAATAACTTTAGAGAAACTACCTTTTAATTCAAGAATCAGAGGAAATCCAGAAAATTCCTGAATTTCCTCTGATTCTTGATAATTCAGACAGGTTGCAAGATATTTTGGCCGGAAATCACACTTAGACTTATATTCATAGGACAAAGACACTTTTACCTAAATACCAGTAGTATCTTAAAGTGTGCCACTACGAAAAAAAAGGCACGCACTGGTCAATAGTGACGGTGTGTTTATTCCATCTTTTCGATTTTAAAGTCCTACGTTCGATTTGTGCAGGTATCTGACGTAAAAACATTGTGACATCATTAAATTCCTTTGAAAACGTCATATTTGTAACCCTGTTTCCCTGAATTTCATGCTGGTTTCCATAGAATTTGATGATGTCACAATGCGTTGACATCAGATACCTGCACAAATGGGAAGTAAATCTGTATTTCGAAAAGACCGAATTCCGAAAGAAGAAGACATTAAGCCTGCTGTACCAGTTACCACTTACAAGTATTTGGCTCCTATTGGTTACCAGTACTTCTGACCGTATTCGCTTTCAACTACAGAATTTTCGAACTTTTGAACTTTTGACTGTTTTAGAGTTCAACCTGTCAAATTTATTTCGACCTGATGATTTTTCTACCCGAAAACTTTTTGACCAATTGCAAAATTTTTACCAAATAAAAAAACCCCAAAAGTTTTTAAATCGTTTGCTATCCCTTTTATCATATTGTTTGGCTACTTGAGAGCTTCCCACTGTAGCAAGTCATGGGAAACAAATTTAAATCTACCTTGCGGTCAGAAATGTGTGAATAAGTACTCATTCAACAGAGTATAGTGAGAAGTTTTATGTAATTGAAAACCGATATTTATGCAGATATCTTGTATTCACTGTCTAGGGGACTGTTGGTCAAAGTTTTAGTCGCCCAGTCGTGAAAATGGTCACCGATGTGACTGAGTGAGTGCTAATTTTACTCCCAGCATTGAGCTTACGGAATAATGTACATCATGACATCACAATGAAAATAAGCATAGGATATCAAATGGACCATCTAAAACTAGGTTTGTCTATAAAGGTAATATTGCGTGTAGGGACGATTGTATAACTGAAACTGAAACTGAAATTTATGACTAAGCAAGATCTGTTGAATTGTATTAAGGAAGAGTATCCCTCAGGTCAGAATTGCTGGTAATTTTTCTCTGGATACCCTATTTTATCTCTTCAGAATATTGTTCAGATCAAACATATATGGTTTTGGGAAAAGAATTTTTTTAAGTTACATTTTATCACCTCTAAAAAGGGATTTTTCTTACTTTTCCCATAGGGTCCAATGTTAAAGATCAAACGGCTTAAGTTCTCGGTATAATCAGGAAACCACAAATTATACAATGTATTTTGTTGTTATATATCAGCTCTAACATAAGCTTTGAATATATTGAAATGAAAATATTGTAAAAGTTGTTATTTTGAAAATATGAGCATCTGAGACCTGAGGGATGCTTTACCTTAAGCATCAATAATATTTTTCAACAGCAAGCACTGACTCTTGTGACATATATGTTACATCACAATTAAAAGATATGATTGCCATGGACATTATTTTGTTGTCCAAAACAACTGGATTGCAGTTATCATGAAAAGGTCTATTCTGAATCAAAAGGCCAAATGCATCCCGTATCTTCCATCTGAAGAAATTGTTTAAAATCTTTGTTCGCTTTAAATTTCAGATGAAAATAAAGGTGGTGGACAGGAGAGGTAAGTACAGTTAGTGATAGAATTTTTCGTGCCCCTGAGCATGTATGATATCTAAGAACAAATGGCATATTTGTTTTGTCTAGTTGTCTTTTTGACTGAAACTTTAACCTTGTGTATATCAAGTCTTCACAACAACTCACCAGCCTGGAGCAAAGGGCAACCAGAAATTTTGCTGGACCAGTAGATATTCAGTGTTCTAGGACTCTATTCAAAAACCACTTACCAACGAGTAAGTGCAGTCTTCATGAAAACTCACTAGCCCGACCGCCCTGGCTACCAAATATTTCCTCGGGCTACCAAATTTTGATGCTGAACTAGCCCGACTGGCTAGTGACTTTTAATTAAATGCAGTGTTTTCATTAAGTGCCGACGGCTGGCGATTTCTTGTCTTATAAATACTTAGGGTAAAATCGCCA